>OZ012684.1:45714234-45721734 GCA_963942565.1 Maea johnstoni | reverse complement strand
AATAAAATGCCAAATTTCGAGCTAATCCGTTTATGTTCGATAAGCCACCAATAAGCCCATAAGCCACCTTAATGTAATTGTTTTTTGCTGCAAACATGAATTATCAGTTTTATGTCATCTCTTTTTTTATTACTTATGTATTGTTTTATTTTCCTCCATACTTTCACCTTATGAGTTATTCCTATGTGTTTTTCTGTGGTGGGCTCTTGACAATTGAAATACCCATTGAAATCATTTCTATAGAGACGGGCTGTTCTTCTTAGTCGCAGTCTTTTTTACCTTTGAAAGCCATGTGAATTCTAAAATGGAAACGAAAGTATTAGCTACTGTGTTTGTAAAGGGGAAATGTGGAAAGCGGAAAGTGATTAAAAGTTGTATTTAGCACATTCTATCTGACCCAATAAATATATAACAGATTGGCTAAGTGCGAAATATAGTATTGGTGCATGGGATAAAATTCTTTATTCCAGTTGTTGCACATTATATTTACGTAATCACTTTTTCGTTTATCAAATCCTAATTTGTTTCTGTTTTTAGGACCCATCCTATGGATATACAGATCTTGGGGGTGCATATTTTGGACCCACCCAAAGGAGAGCTGTTCGACTGGCAAAGGAGCTAGGCCTAGAGTTTTACCCAGTCAACGAAGAGGAAAATCAAATAATACACATGGAGGTACATCTCTCTCTCTCTCTCGTCTCTCTCTCTCTCTCTCTCTCTCTCTCTCTCTCTCTCTCTCTCTCTCTCTCCTCTCTCTCTCTCTCTCTCTCTCTCTCTCTCTCTCTCTCTCTCTCTAAGTGATTAAAATGGGGATTTTTTGTAGAGATAGAACGGTTTGATCCTTATCATATTTGAATGTAAAACAAAAGGTAGGATGTCTCTCAAGATCTTCACCAAATATTTTCGGGGACTTAGCAGTTTGGCAGATGGGGTTCCTTTCTCCTTGGACCCTAAACATGATTTAGTGTTGTCAATTTGAATATCAGAAAGAAAGCGGGAAACGAAACCTTTCATCCAGTCAATCATTCTGTAGACAGCCATGCAACATGTTAACAGCCAACTTCCTTGTACAGTCAATTTTCTCGCAGGCAGCCATTTGAGTCCTGTTTTAGCCATATGTGAATGATACTATTGTCCTGGGGTAGTTGGTTGATGTCCGTGACATATACTTGCAAAAGTATGATGTCAAATGAATTCCATTCCTATAACTCACACACATCACTTTTATAGTGATCTATAATTACTACAAAAAGGTCTACACATGTACACAGCCCTATAGAAACATGAAGATACAATTCCAACTTAACTCCATGTTGCCTGCTCCTTTCTATTCCATTGTATTTCATTATGAATTTCAGAGTGTATTAATCGTGTTTTAGGGTCGTCACTATGAGTTTAGTGGATTCATACCTCCAATCAGGAATCCATTGGTACTGTTGGATTTGAACCATATGCTAAGGACCATCGACAACATGGCACAGCAGGTAAAACCTTTCCAGCAAATAGCTTCTTTCCATCAGGTGTTACTATCAAAGTTCGACAGATACGATTTAATTAAAAAAATTATGCTCAAAAAAACAACACTGTTGGGCTCAAACACTGGGTTGTGGAATAAGAATTTACCAATTGTAATGCATAATATACTAATATCTTGGTTGTTATCTAATGTATCCTTGTTACAAGTCTTTGTGCTCACCTTAGTTCAGAATAGAATTTATTTTTTCTCATACGTACTTGTATTGCAGGGAATTCACTTTAAAAGGGCAAAAAGCCAAGAAATCCAAATAATTTACAGTGTATAGTATAGTATATCAGGATAAAAACTGGACTTAGTGGCAGGTTCAAAGATAAGTGTTTCAGTATCATGGATCTCTAACATGGATCCCTTAAATACGCGTCAATATCTTGAACTCTTTCAGTGGAGCAAAACCTTAAAATGATTATGAAATTTCGGTAGAGATCATAAAGAAAAAAGGAAGTTTCATCAATAGAAAATAGAATATTGCTATAGAGAAGGTATATGCCTTGTAGAAATGTTTGTTAAGACGATAATATTACAGCATGAATAATACGTATTGCTGGTTGAGATATGTAGTAATACATATACCTCTTATACACTTTCAATGCTGAGGCCACTTTCGCCCAAAGCACGAGGACACAAATATTTTTGAAAAACACCTAAACCTGTCATGTTGGTATTCAATGGATACCTCTTGCTAAGCACTCCCAGATGAGTACCCATGTGCCAGAGTTTCAGTCATTTTTCAGTTTTTTTCATCTTTTTGTATTGGCCAAATTAGCCACCAGCAGCATATTTGAATTTGAATTTGAATTTTGTTTTTCGTCACATTTATGCCAATTATGGCTATTCCGTGACTAACCAGTTGTAAGTAGTGGAGGAAACCGGAGTACCCGGCGAAAATCACCGCCTAGCCCCAAGTCACTGGCAACTTTCTCACATGCACAGGCCGGGATTCGAACCCAGGCAGTGGTAAGAGACAGCGTGCAGTCAGTGGCGGCGCCTTAGACCACACGGCCGTCAGAGCAGGCACCCGCCATCAGCATAGAGGTTAACATCTATACATACTGATGCTGCAGGTAAAGTCAATATTTGTGTTTTTCGTCGTACCAGGTACCCATTGACTGTCCATGGAAGGCGGAGAAGGCTGCAGAGTGGGACTCTATGACTGTGAAGGAGTTTCTGGACAAAACAGCTTGGTCTGAGTGAGGATAAGCAGCTTTTTGTGTCGCATAGAATAAAATACAAAAATGTACACTTTTTCTTCTTTGCCAACGGACAAATGTGAAATTACTTCTTTTTCAGTTTTTTTCACACGTGTTTTAAAATTCTTTTTTGGATATTCAGGTGTTGTTAAATATGCCATGGGCTATAATAGTTTTCGAATCTCTAAAACTACATTTATCGAAAATTAGCCTATCTATTCTTTTCGGCTTGTAATATTAAACACATAGAGCTAACAAAGCTGTAGAGAGGAATCTAGGTGTGCTTGACATCTACCTGTATTTGCTAATTAGATACTAGTACATGTGAAATGACAGCCTCTCTAGACAGTCCCATATCAGTATCGCTCAAGATTTATATAAGTACTGAAGTGATAGTTACTTAGCATATAGCTTGCATACACTATGTCTAAATGTTTTGTTCTGATTCTATTTATTTCAACATTTCTAAGTTAAAATAGTCTTACGTTGGAAAGACAGTGCGAGGCGGAGTTTGCAATTATAGTGGAATTGGTATCGTGACGTGCAAAGTGACATATTTCAGATCCTGTTATTATTTTCTAGGTTTGCCAAAGGAATATGCGTTTCAATTGTCAAGGCTCTAAACACGTCAGAAGCTCATGAGGTGTCCCTTCTCTTTGTGCTGTGGTATATTCATAGTGGTGGCAATGCACAACGGATGACAACGATAACAAATGGTGCGCAGGTAGGTATATGTATACTAGTATATGTATAGGCAGATGTCAAAATGGGTTGCTTTCAAATTATGCAAAAAGGTAAATAGATGATCACTGGGGAATATGGGGTTCGCTCATACGTACATGCATACATGCACACACACACACACACACACACACACACACACACACACACATACATACATCATACATACATCCATACATCCATATATCCATACATACAAACACACATGCATATATATATATATATATATATATATATATATATATATATATATATATATATATATATATATATATATATATATATATATATATATATATATATATATATATATATATATATATATATATATATATATGTATATATATATATGTATATATATATATATATATATATATATATATATATATATATATATATATATATATATATATATATATATATATATATATATATATATATATATATATATATATATATATATATATATATATATATATATATATACATTATATATATATATGTGTGTGTGTGTGTGTATTTTGATTTTGTATGCTATATGTCAATTTTTAGGAGAGAAAGATTATTGGTGGCTCTCAGCAGATATCGGAAAGAATGTCTGAAGAAATGAAAGGCGACATCTTGCTGTCAAAGCCTGTGGCATTGATCCGTCAAGCCGAAGATAAAGTAACAGTACAGACCCTAGATGGTGCCACCTACCAGGTAAAGTATGTTTTGCAGGGGTGCCTTTGTGTTGCCTCCTAAGGCAGGAAACGTTGTTGGTGCGAGCAACGTACCACAACTTGGACTGACCAATGTAATTGAATAAGACAATGATATCAAAACTAGACTGAGAAATCTACCCTAAACGTATATGGCGAGTTTCCTTTCGAGAGGGGTCACTATCCTGATAGCTTAGTGGCCTATGGACACAAATGAGACTGGCCAGTAAAAGTATTTTAATGAATAAGACAGTTACTAGTACATGGAATTAAGACTCAGATTCTACCCTACAATGATAAGGACAGTATGCATTGGATAGGGAGGCCTACCCTGGTAGCAGAGTGGTCTAAGGCCTTTCACTTATTGCTCGCTGTCACTCAGAAAGTACCACAAAGGGGACTGGTCAGTGTTTCAATGAATAAGACAATTCTATGGAAATTAGACAGAAAGTACTTAAGGACATGTTTTTGGATAGGGAAGGCCTATCCTGATAGCTGGGTGGTCTGAGGCCTTCCACTTATTGCTTGCTGTCACTCACAGCGCACCACAAAAGGGAACTGGCCATTGTTCCAATGAATAAGGCAATAGTATGGTAATAAGACTGAGAAAGTATATGAAGTGCATGTTTTTGAATAGGGAGGGCCCACCCTCATAGCTGGGTGGTCTGAGGCCTTACACTTCTGCTCGCAGTCAGTCTTTTGTCATACATATATATCTCAAGCTATGTACTTCTTAATGCAACTTAGGTCTACCTATAGACTCACCGCCACCCATTTATATCTTGATTGTGTGTAATACATGTAAACATATTGCTGTTCTAGGGAGACTTCGTTGTAAGTGCTGTACCACCATCACTCCTCCAGCGCATCTGCTTTGAGCCATCTCTGCCAAGCCTCAAACAGCAGCTCATTCAGCGCATCCCCTGTGGCTCCATCACCAAGACAGTCACCTTCTATCGCAACGCTTTCTGGCGAAAAAAGGGTAACATCAAAACTCTGTTAACGCGGACCAATATCACGGCACACAGAATGCTATTTACGATGTAATTAGCATTATGTATGCCGGATAAACACGTGTCTAGCATTCAACTTATTTATATAAATGTATATATATATATATATATATGTATATATATATATATATGTATATATATATATATATATATATATATATATATATATATATATATATATATATATATATATATATATATATGTATTTATATATATATATATATATATATATATATATATATATATGTATATATATATATATATATATATATATATATATATATATATATATATACATATATATATAATTTTATATATAATTACATATATATATATATATATATATATATATATATATATATATATATATAGATATATATATATATATATATATATATATATATATATATATATATATATATATATATATATATATATATATATATATATATATATTATAAGAGAGTAGGCCCAATCCTTTGCAACGCATGATCTCCGTTGCCGCGCCGGTTTGCCTAATTCTGAGTTGGCAGTTTGGTGGACGAGTGTATCTAGATGGTTCTTAACGTACACACATTTCAAAATATTAATCAAAAAGATGATTTTGATGATGATTTTTAAACCTGTATAGCTCTCCGGGACGTCCGATCACCACTCGCGCAACACCCAATAAGTTACGTCGTTCGGGCAGTCTCAGGAGAGCCGTAGCCACACCTGTTTCCCCTATTCAGAGTTGATCGCATGGTGGACAAGTGTGTCTAGATGGTTTTTACCCTAAACAAATTTCAAATATTTAATCAAAAAGGTGCTTTTAATGATGATTTTAGAGCCGTACAGCTCTCCGGGAGGTCCGTGACCACGTACACAGAGGCCAAGAAGGGCAGAGGGAAAGAGGGGGCAGAGAGAGAGAAAGAAAGGGTGGACAGAGAAAGAGAGGGGGGCATAGAGAAAGAGAGAGGGGGCAGAGAGAGAGAGGGGGGGGGGAAGAGAGAGGCGGCAGAGAGAGAGAGAGAAATAGAGAGGGGGAAGAGAGCAGGGGCGGATCCAGGATTTAAGAAGGGGGGGTTCAATGTAGTTCCAAAAACTGACACTGGTGGCGACACTCACAATTATTTATAAAAACACCACCAGGAGTCAACTGCAGAGAGCTAAAAATAATAATTTCATACGAGATATAAACAAAAAAATAATCTCATAAGATATATAACAAAATACATAGAGTAAGAGTGAAATTTTAATATAAATATTTCATATTAATTATGATATGCAAAATCGAATTTTGTGATGCCACATTGTCCTAATTTTGGTCGCAAGATTGAACGGACCTCTTGCACTTTCAAACATTTAAGAAATATATTTTACCTTTTGGAGAGATTTAACAATGTGAACACCCTGGGGATGAGGGGAAGAACTTTTGCCCACTATGCTTAATTGATTTTAGCGTAATTGCGATACATGCATCTGGAGGGGGGGGGGGGGGGGGGGGGGGTTCAATTGGAGACACTCTTTCATTTGTGATATGACTAAACACCAGTCAAGAGAGTCATTCAGTAAATTTCCGTCAAATCAACACCTCTGCCAGAAACAATTAGTAGCTTCGTGGCGCAGCATCTAATGTGTCTGTTTGATTCTCACGTGTACTGATATAGCCAATATCCTTGGTGAAAATAAAGCTTATACGGTATAATTTACTACTGCATGTGCTGCTACTACTACTACTACTACTACTACTACTATTGCTACTACTACTACTACTACTACTACTACTACTATTGCTACTACTACTACTACTACTACTACTACTACTACTACTACTACTACTATTGCTACTACTACTACTACTACTACTACTACTACTATTGCTACTACTACTACTACTACTACTACTACTACTACTACTACTAAGAAAGTTGCCAGTGACTTGGGATTAGGTGGTGGTTCTCACCGGGTACTATAGTTTCCTCCACCAATTACAATTGGCTAGTCATGAATAAGCCGCAATATGGCAGAAAATGTGACGAAAAATCGAAATTTAAACTACGACTACTACTATTACTACTACTACTAAGACTCTGCTTAAGGACATTGCTTTAAAACCATACCTGCTTTAAAAACTGTCTGTGGTACCTAGGCTAACAACATGTGTTTTATATGTGTATTCTGCATTTGTTCGCTGCATCATGACTTGCCTCATCAAGGGTCCAGCTAGCCCCTACCGTACCCCTATAGCCGAAGGCTACAAAAACTATGCTGAGCTATAATAACATTTGCCTTTGTAGCCCGGTTGGCTGAAAGAAAAGTGACCAGTTTAAGATCATTT
>OZ012684.1:45576333-45714034 GCA_963942565.1 Maea johnstoni | reverse complement strand
CTACTGATAACACCAACTGAATTAACTGTACTAATGAGTTCTCTTGCGAATCAAACATCGGACATATTTACATTGCGGGAGGTACAACCTTTACAACTTTGAAGAGTAGGTCATTCCAAACCAGGATGCAGGGCTCGACGCTAAGGGTGAACCTATGGCCCCAGGCCAGTAAAAATTCCCCAAAACTGCTTCGGGCCAGTAAAAAAAGACCTCAACTGGTCCTACAAGGCTAGTAAACATTTGGAGACATTCTTGTTAAAAAGTTTCCCCCTGAGAATGTCCCCAATTGTTTTTGAAATAAATGAAGATAAGATTTATAAAGATAAATGTTGTGGTGAATCATGCAATGTTCTTTCTTTTTATGTTCACGAAAAAATGTAGGAACAGTAAACATTTTGCAGGACCAGTAGATGCTAGGTGTTACTGGTCCTACAGGGCCCAGGGGCTTAGCCGTAATGCGTCCAGTGTGTCATTTGGACACGCAGAACACTGTTTTTTGACAGTTTGGACACCCAAAAGTTTGTCAGAATTTGCTAAAGATGACTTTTCTTAGAAGATAGAAGATGTAGAAGCTGTAGTGTCACTTTTATAAGACACACAAAGCAGTATCTGGCCTAAAAAAGCAAAATCTGTAAAGGTATAGGGTCTATCTTATTAGTAGTGTGTATTTTGTACCACACTTTGGACACGCAAAAGTCTATGAAACCTCTATTTGGACACCCTGTTTCAAATATCGGCTAAGACCCTGACAGGGCCAGTATCATTTTGAGTTAGCGTTGAGGCCTGGGATGGTTAGGGTTACAAGAAACAAACAATTAATTTTATGCCTAGCCAGTAGGGATGTAAAATCTGTATTGATTGCATAGTCCCAGTGGTTTTGTATTTGACTTACATGTAACGCTTGTGGAACACAGTCCATGCTAATCAGTATGTAGAGAATAATGTCTAGCCACAAATCTTCCTTCTCTTTATCTTTCCGTTGCTAATTAACCATAAAGAGCACCTCCGAACACCATATAATTATAGTTTAGCAACCACGTCAACCCTGCTCTTAGCGTAGGTGAGGCGGAAGTAGGGGGAATGAATTTTGAACAGCAGTCTTAACTCTCTGGAGTACTAATGACAAAGCTACTGTACCAATGATGGGAAAGCTATACTTAGTGCAGTGGTCATGCTGTTGGTGTATGCTTGTCTTAACCCTAATGCTGCTGGTGGCTAATTTGAATTATACAAAATTAGGCAAAACCCTAGACAAATGACCGAAACCCTGGCAAATGGGTACTCAGGAAGAGCTATTGGATGAATACCAACATGACAGGTTTTCAAAAATCTTTGTGTCCTTGTGTTTGGACGAGATTAGCCTCGGCAATGGAAGGGTTTAGCTGGAAGACCCCCAGGATTGTAATACCTGAACACCATGAGGCCGGCCGGCTTGCTGGAGGTCTGCCAGTGAACCATGTGGAGTTGATCACTAACTGTGTACAAGAATAAATCACTCGCCAACTCTGGGTGACTCCTTCACCAGAACAGAAAGCTTTTAGGGTTATCTCTGACTGACTCGGGAGACAACCATGAGGTCATTACTCCTGATAACTCATGAAAGAATACATACCAGCTTCTCCTATCTCCCTCTGGCAAGGATTTTCTTCGTTCTTTATTGTAATTGATACAATTATTGTTATTGTTATTATTATTGTTATTATTATTATTATTATTATTGTTATTATTATTATTATTATTATTATTGTTATTATTATTATCATTATTATTATTGTTATTATTATTTTTTATTAATATTATTATTAATATTATTATTATTATTGTCATTGTCATTATTGTTATCATGATTATCATTATTATAATTATTATTATTATTATTATCATCATCATCATCATTGTTATCACTATTATTGTCATAAAGTTAATTAGGAAATATTTTAACATTATTTGACATCATTCATAATTTGTATATATACTAGACATTTGGAAAACTTTCAAGTATATGGTTAACACTTCAAAATTGGACTCTCCTATTAAATAGAAGTTCCTGTGGTTTTATGTAGTTGATTAAACGTATGTCACGTTTGTGTGTTGTAACCGAGAATGTGCTTAATGTAAATAATGCCAGATAGCTTTATAAGACCTTTGGCCTCTTAGTATCAAGTTTCAGTATTGAGTAAACTGATTTGGAGGGCTGTATCGCAAGGTTGAAATGAGTCAGTCTGTTAATGATCACTGTATGATAGTTCCTCATGTGAACGTTTGTCCAGGCTATAAACAAGGCATTTGAATAAGAGATGAATGAATATCCTCCCGGGCTCAATGGTTACAACCAGGGACTTAGCCAGGAAACGTCCAACCCGTCCTTTTAGACGGGCAGTATCTGAAAACCTCCTAATTAAAAAAGACGCACTTAGAATATTCAAACATTTTAGATTTATCAAGTGTGTGTGTATTGTATATCTTGAAAGATATTGTACAAATGAATGTTTTGAGCTTCTTGTAATTACAATCCTACTGGTATTGATTATTTCTCTTTCCTTCTTTTTCAGTTTGAAATATTATTCTGTATTGATGATGAAATGGACCCAGCCATTATGATCATAAACAGCTTGTTGACAAAATACCCAAAAGTAGATGCCAGATTATTTATAGGTAAGTAACTACAGTTTTGTTCTCATGCACATTCCATGGTGAAATATTGGAAATGAATTGCCATTAGTTAGGTACTTAGCAAGCTAAGCGATGCCAGTACGTAACTACCCGAATTAGTGTTATCCCTTAAGTGATTATCTAGGAGTAGTGATGCAAGTAGTGGATGCTTGCAGAGAGCATGTTTAAGGCGGGTAATATTTATTGATGGGCTAACCTGAGGGGGAATGAAACTAACAAGGCAATTTAGCAGAAAGGATGGACCTGCCCTCTCTTGACCTCATACAATTTCGCTTCCTGGTTCGGTGAACAAGGAAAGCTACATACCAGTGCTGGTGATTATTATAGCGATACCAAACCATCTCTCATAGGATTCCGAGCCATGAAACCAGTGGACTGTGTCTGTAGATAATAAAAACAAATTCAGCCTCAGCTGGTCTATTTATAAAACAATACAGGCTGACATTTTGAATAGCATAATAAATTAGAATTCCATAATATCTGGATATGAAGTAGAATATTGATATAATGAATTTAATACACCATACATGAAGGATGTGGTGATTATGGTATTGGCGTATGTGTATTATCATTCAGGGACGTGTGAAGGTTGGTACTCTGCACCATGCTGTTCTTTTATACATTGCATTTTGCATACGATCAACCTTTAGTGGCACTCATTTCTGGACAATGCTCATGATGATTAATATGGACTCCAAATTTCAGATTTGAATATCAATGGATTTTAAGATAGTACAGATAGTTCTCACTGAGTACTCTCAGATAGTTACCCATTCACCAGGGTTTCAGTCATTTTTCAGGTTTTTTGCATCATTTGGTATTATCAAAATTAGCCACCCGCAGCATAAGGGTGAAAACAAGTGACTTTGTATATCAACAGTTCTCTGTAGTTTTGTGATTGTTCTGTTCAGGGGATGGCAGTGGTCTGGGACCTAGACTGACAAGACAAGACGTTCTAGGTATTGTATTTAGCCACCCTGCCTTTTACCCATAACTAGGACTGGTATTGACTTGGTATTTTTAGGCTTGAGATTGGCATCACTATTATTATGATACCGATCCCGATGCCAAGCCTTTATAGCGTCATTTTGGGAGTTACTGGGATTTATTTACAAACATACTAGTTGCACTTACTAAATTGTCCAGTTTCTGTTCAAAGAGTCAGGGACACACTATCCTGGATTCCTTAGTTTGGTATTTCCTTAGTGTTTTACACGGGAGTGCCATCAAGGCGTGCTGTTTAGTGTGTAACCCTAACTAAAAGTAGCACTATTGCATTAACATCTAACTTCTTAACTGATGTATTGTATCAATCAAGATGTACCTATGGGTTCACTCAACAACTTGAAGCCTAATATTTACTATTCATGCCTGTCCCACCCAAAACCACATATTTTGATATTATATCCAAGAAAAATAAAAAAATTCAGAAAACTTTTGAAACACAAATGAGGAAGTATGATAATAAATTGAACGGTCCTCATAACAAACAAGCAGCCTTGGGAGTTGGTTGCCCCATGTTGGAATTATTCTGAAATTTTATTTTAGCTTCAAATTGCCAGATTAATGACAACTTAATAGGAGTTTTACAATGCTCAGAAGTGCAAGTACGCTGACTCGAGTTGTATTGACATGATGATCCTGCCGACTCGATAGACCATGCAATACTCAAGACAGGGCTAATCGAAACATACTGATACCAGTCCTACCCATATCTATAGTGCCAAGCTTTACAAACCCCCAGTGATGATACAGTCTGGATTACCCTTGCTCTACCGCTAGATGAATAGTTGGAAAGACAACTGCTTCAATGTGATAATCTGGATGATCATTCCAGTATGCTTACCTAGAACCATCCGAAAGTGAAAATGACCAATATCCTTTCACAAAATGTGCTCACATGCTTTGGAGGAGTATAGAAATTCTGCTCCTGTTGTAGTTTGTATGTAGATGCAAACAGAAAGAATAGGGTATATTTGTACTATTGGTAACTGGTGTTGATCTGAGTATGGTGTTTAGTGAACTTTCCTTATTGCAAACCTTCCCTGAAATTATGAAAGTGTAACGATTGCTCATGCTGTTTTACACACCCAGGCACCGACATAAGTTCTTACCCGCTTGCCCCGGCAAGTGAATTTTTGAAAAAAGGGCTTTCGGGCAAGTACATTTTAGTTTTCACTTGCCCAAATTTGCAAACTGATTTTCTGAACACTAAACAGTTTTATAGTAAATGGCCCAAATACTCAGAAATATGCGAACAATGCTACAAAACTGAAAAGAAAATTGCTTTCAAATCATTAAATCCATGATGAACATTACATGCCTTTCTAGCATATTTGTAACTTATTTCAGGCAAGTCAAAAATTATGTAGGGCAAGTAAAAAAAAAATCAAAAAAAAAATCATTCACTACTTGCCTGGCATGGTAATTTAGTTCTGAAAATTATGTTGGTGCCTGATACCTCATTCACTACATGGGGCAACCAACTCCAGGTGTGCAAATCACCTACTTGGATTATTTTAGCTAGGCCTAATTCATTTGCTTTCCATTAATTGCCACTGTGTCTAAAAATAGACATATTATTGCTGAACTATATAAGGGAGGAAAAAGCAGTTGGTTGTACATGCCTAAAGATTATTTAGCTGTTGGCTACTGATGCGATTTAGCTGTGAATTTTAATCATTTGTCTACATATCTCAGATTTTCATTTGTTTGCCTACATATCTCAGATTTTCATTTGTTTGCCTACATATCTCAGATTTTCATTCGTTTCCCTACATATCTCAGATTTTCATTCGTTTGCCTACATATCTCAGATTTTCATTCGTTTGCCTACATATCTCAGATTTTCATTTGTTTGCCTACATGTCTCAGATTTCAGTGTTAAGATTGTGTTTATTATTTACTATACTAGTGCACTCCCAAACCTTCTATGTAAACGCAATATGATTTCTTTGAAAATAGGCAATCTACTTTTAAGCATCTCATAATCAACTATCAATTGATCATAACTAGAATCGTTGGTAGTTAAAGTTTGCTCTATATCAAAAAGGTACAATTAAGGATTTTATTTGCTTGAATATGTACCTATTGTATTAGTACTACTTTTAGTTCTAAAATCGAGTACTTCCAATCTCCCATGATCCTCAACCTATGAGAGTAAAATGAATACAAAGATTATCTGTTAGCTGTAAGCTTTATAGGGGTACTTTTTGTCAGGATTATGCAAGTACATTTTGAAGGCGTTTACACAGGTCAAGTGCTATGCGATTAGCAACCTGATTAGGTAACAATTTTTAGGTTAAGGCTAAGCTTTCTTTACCCTATTGTATTGGATTGTTTTGTTTATAGTTTGTTTATCTTAATAATTGAATCTGTTTATTTCAATTTGAATCCATTGGTACTTGTTTTACTTTTCCTGTTACATGCACACACACACACACATACACACACAACCCCGTTATTCTGATTTGCGAGATTGTTCCTTATCTTTCCCATTATAAAGCAAGTGTTTTTATTTGGCCAGCCATGTTTTGCACTGATATTACCCTAACCTAACCCTAATCCTAATCAGACCAAAAACAAGAGAGATATAAAAACATTGTGAGGTCGATCTCACAAAGCACCCAATTGTTTCAGTAACCACTATCATTTTAGTTTTGGAGGTGATCTCACAACTCAGAAATATGTATACACACAGATAGACAGACAGACAGACACACTTACATAATCAAAACAAAAACATTGGCCAGTTAGTAGTGGAATCCTGTTCATCTTGACTATATAACTGTCATTAATTGACTATTATCTCAATCTTGCACACAGTATAACCTTTTAACCTTGCTTGTATTTTTGCCTGTGAGAAGAGCTAGCTGCCTGTCACCTCAAAGCTAAAAAGCAGATGCTATTTCTGACCGAACTGTTTTAGTCAAAACCTGTTACACCGAGTGCTCCGCAACTCATAGTAGACATACAGGTGTATTTATGGGGACTAGACTGTCTCTATCATGTCTCGTCACTGATTGGTCGAGGTCATGCTGATACGTGATGTTGATTTGTTTGGTGCCTTGCCTGGGCAGTATCCAGGACGATTTCAGGAATCAATTATCGTGCTCAGTGCTTACTGCAATAAGTTTGAAATAGCCCTGTGTGCTGTTGACTTCACATGAGATCTTATCCCATTCACACTCAGAGTTCCTCTAGAAAGTATCGTCTGCTACTTTCATACTTTTGAAAATAAATTGGGAATAAAGCAAAATTTCATGAAATATTTGAGGAAGGGTTGTAGTTTGACTTCTGGTTAACATTTCTCAATATTGTCAGGCCTGTTTTGGCTGCTCTGTGTGTGAATGAGTTTAACTTTTACACACATCTTGACCTTCCCTTGTGACAGTGAAGATTGCATTTAGTCAAAAACACATTCAGAGAATTGTTTTATTCCTGAAATGATTATCGGTTATTTACTGATAAACTGTACAAAGATTTACTGATAAACTGTACAAAGATATGCAGAAACGGGAACAGATTTTTCACCCATTTTCTTGTCAGCCCTTATTATGTTGTCCTGATCCCATGTTCTGATGACATATACATTCTCTGTTACTGCAGAAGCACATATTTATGGTTCTATTTCGTGTTCATGTATGTGTCAACAGCCTCACATGTCATCTCTGCATCATGCAGCCCTACACCTGGATACCAGTCATTACAAAGGGAAATATTGCATCGTGTCCATAACAGAGCACGGGTTAACCCTTATGCTGCTGGTGGCTAATTTGGCCAATACAAAATGATGCTGAAACCTGAAAAAGTGACTGAAACCCTGGCAAATGGGTACTCATCTGAAAGTACTAAGCGAGAGCTATCCAATGAATACCAACATGACAGGTTTTATGTCCTTGTGCTTTGGACAAAAGTAGCCTCAGCATTGGAAGGGTTAATGATGTATATAGCATCTGCCTAGAAGCTGCCTTTGAATAGAGTATTGCATGTCTCGGCTTGCACATGTCCATGAATTATACAGAATCATGTCTGGCGACGACGTAGGCTGGGGGGGTTGGCCGGAAAGAACAGGCCAGATTATTCATGCTTTCTGGATAACGAGCAGAGTTGTTTACCACAGAATGTCATCAGACCCTCAGTGGAACATTGCTTACTAATTAGGACACTTCCCCAATACACATCTTCAATATATCTGTGGTAAAGTAATCCCAAAGTGAAGTCCCCTAAGTACTCCTACTTCAAAGAGTGTTAAATCTTCTTCTTGGCTGTAGACTGCGAATGTATGCGTTTGGCCCGATCATGGGATGTTGTTCAGCTGCATTTGTAGTCAGCTTATACTTAAGTTGTTGGTAGGGCTGGTTGCAGAGGAGGCTCTGTGATAGTGGTCCCTGTTGGGATTTCCTGTAGACACGTGCAGTGCCAGCCCACCAGAGCAGTGCAAGGCAACGAAGGGGATGCCAAATATTCAGGCAGCGCTGCTGTATAACATACATGCTTTAAAGACTCCTCAGCCGCAATCTGTGTGCACATCAAGACAATTGGCAAAAAGCCTTACGCTACAGCGCTCTCTCAGAGCATGTGTCTGGGCTTAATTAGGCAACAAAAAGTTGTTTGTTTCCTGTAATCCTAACTTAACAAGATTTTACTCAAATAATCCCTACCTAAGTTTTTCTGCCCTTCCAGCTCCCAATCAATATAAAACATGCATGAAACATCCTTTTTTCAAAAGAAAATGATACTAAAAAAAGAAGAAATTTACATTTCTACCTACCATGTATTTTTTTTCAAACTGTTACAAGAGATAAAAAAGTTTTTTTAGGCATAATAGTTCAGCCATATCTAGCCTTAATAATACATCTTTTACATATTTCATTTCATAATGAAAAATAAATCTTGAGTTCTGAACTTGGTTATTTACAGCGGATTTTAAATCCATCTGTTCAGCTGAGTTGTCACATAGTAAGCATTCAGTGAGAGATGTAAAATCTCCATGAAAAGTATGATGATGCTCTGATTATACAAATTTTGGCAGAACGCCTTCATTTTTTTCATACTCTCTGTGATTCTTGTCTATTTCTGGTTGCCTCGACACACACGTTCATATTTCCAGCACATGCTGAGCATTCCTAAAATAGAATCTGATTGTGTCATGTAGGGGTTGAATAAATACTCTACTTGGCGAATGGGAATATTTTCATGAGTAGTGGGGTGAATAGTGAATACAAATAATGTTATCATGAATACATATCTTTTCAACTGTTGCTTGACTTGTTATGAATACACAAGTAGCTAAAAAAAAAAAAGAGGATCCGTCCAGCCTGTCTTTTGGACAGTCTGTTTCCTGATGACCTCCTTTTTGGACAGGCAAAAAGTTCTATGATTAATTTCCAAAATCTTGATTTGGGGGGGGGGGGGGAATAACCAAATATTTTCTTAACAAACCATCTAGGGCATGGCTGTAGTGTACATTGTCCTTTTTGACACAGTAGGCTATATCAGATGTAGTCAATAGATAAGGATTTGAAGTAGATTAGGAGCTAAATATGGACAGGCAGAAATTTTGAAGTGCTGTTTTGTACAGGCTAAGACCCTGGTTTGTAGTTGTTTACTATTGCAGATTTTTAACCATATTGTGGCGACGACCTGTGAGTGGTGCTCTGTCAAGCCCTGGGAGCCTATTTACTCTAATAACCAGTGCCATTATGAGTGAATGTAGTAGTTACCCTCCTCAAGAGGATTGCTATAACAACTAGTGGCAGTGGTCATTAGCAGCTGATACTTCCGACACCTACATACATCCTTACGGCAGCCTGGCATTTACTCTGATTTGGCACACCTGTCTGCTCTACTACATTATGTTTATAACCAGGGCTCAAAATTAGGGGGTGCCTTGGGGGGGGGGGGGGGGGGGGGGGGCAGGGTTCTGCAGGGGAGCCCAAATATGTACTGGTTTCTACACACAACACCAGTAAGTGTCTTTTTAAGATGCGATTGGGCTCCCTGCAAAAAACTTATTTCGAGCCCTGATAACCCTGTCTGCCTGGGACTTAGCCAGGTTTAGAGACCACATTTTCAAGGGGGACCACGATATATTGAAATATCTACCATAAACATATATTTACTTAAAGGGGTTATGAAGAGTGTTTTGAAAAAAATGAGTTAGATGCAGAATAGTAAGGCATACATGATATTATTTCAGTATGTCTATGCTATTCTGCAAGAAAAAGCCTTATTTTCGCAAAAAGACGACTTTTTGCCTTGCCCGTCGCGCCGAAGGCAAAGTGTGGTGTGACGTCACAAGGTGGGCCTAGGCTGCGGCGTCGTCCTCGCACCAATGCAATTCCAATGGCTACAGGCGAGGTTCGTCACTCTCCAGTGTTAGCAGCAGTGTTAGCAGCAGCAATTCGCATTCACACCTCAGTGCACATAAGGAAGAGGTCGTAGAAGTGCCTTACATGTATAACATGTATAAATAATTCGTCTTTTGCTGCTATAGAAATGTAAACAATGTGAATCACTTTATGACAGCTACATTGTTTACCTCTATTATCGCTCAGTATCTATTGCTCGATATATCAGGATATAGGATATAGATCAAGTTACCTTTCTACATGTAGTATACATAGCTCCTTCATTATAAAGAATTATACTTACCACAACTAATTTGTGTATGTGCTGCCTCTAGATTCATATGTAATCAGTCAAGTTGGTCTAGTTTGTATGTACCCAGGCAGCGTGATACCTTAATTTTTCAGTTGTAAACACATTGATGCCAGTTGCTCCCTATCAACACTGCTGGGGTTGCAAAGTCGTCTTTTGCTTTTCTAAGAGAATGAATAAAGCTCTAATTCTTGAAATAATGGTACATGTACTTAGGGCAGATTGACTGGTGAATATCATGCTATTTGAGTTATGTACCAGTGAAAACCTTTGATATCATCATGATTATAAAAATCCAGAAAGACTCAATTCAAGAGGTGGAATTTTGGATTGAGGGTGTAATATTTTGAAAGGACACACGCATTTTTGCGGGGACGGGTTGTCCGCACCTGCAAGTCAGTTAGAGAAGAAATAGGCCTATCTTACTAAACTCTTGAGAAAAAAGCTAATCGCCTCAGTATGTGATTCAAGTCACCATACTAATCATAGGTGATTCTGGCAATACTCTTTTTGTATGTTGCACCAGTACCCTAACAATTTTTCTTTACATTAAAATATGTACTATGACCTCATGTAATTGCCTTTTTTTGTTTGCATGTTGATGTACATATTCTATTTATTTGATGGTGGTGAACACACATGTGTCTGGAAGATGATGTAACGATCGACAAGATTGTGATAGCGGTCATATATGTATTGTGGCCCTCAGCGGTTGTTCAGGGTCTGACAATAAGAATTCAGGCTAGGGGCCCAAAAAGATCTTTTGATAAAAATAAGTGGTTAAAAACAGGATTTAGGTTTATTAATCATACTATTTTTGGCCCCTAATCTGAAAAATCAAGGGGCCCACAGCAAAATCTAGGGGCATATGCCCCTGGGAAAGTCAAACCCCGATGATTCCGGTCTAGTGAGTCACCAAGAGATTGAGAGGTGATCATTGCCTTGAAATTAATAATGTAAGTTATGCTTTCTTTTGCAGATAGGTCTGTCACAACACCATGGGAAGACACACAAAGTTGTGTGGAGAGCATAATTGGCAAACAAGCTCGATGTAACCTAAGAATGCAGCGTGTTCTTCCGATTTCTAGCACAAGTAGTCTGTTGAATCACACGGCCATTGGACACATAAAGGGCGCGCTGACGCTGACAAAGCCAGGGATACAACATTTTACTGGCAGATGATCATAATGGAATGTTTTTAAGTGGGAAAAAATGCATTGAAAGATTATTGGGGTGGTCACTTGATCACTCTCTCTCCCCAGATTCTGCTAACTATTCAATGCCTTTTTATGAGCATACGCATGCGACTCGCGATCGCGAGCAAGCTCGCAAAATAATCAAAGAATTGACACAAAAAATCCAGGATATGGTGCATTTCACATTAAGCCACGGGACACCTCTGCGACATGAGAATTTGAATATTTTGCTAACTTTAAAATCTCTGCTTTGTTTCTAACACTACATCTGTTTAAAGTAGCATGTAGCATGACTAGACGCGAGGTTCCGGAACCCGCCGATAGGCGGCTTCAAAGACGTCGAATGCCTTAGTGGAACGCCATGGATTGTTTCATTAGAGAAAACTTGGTTCTTCCAGTTATGTATGATAGCGTCCACTCTGTTTTGGTCAAACAGCATGGATACATTCAATGGACCAATTGTACTAAGAATACACTTTTAGGAAATTAAATAACCTTTTTTTAAATCAGTGAAATTATCGATTTTACAGTTTTGATGACATCACAAGTAATTGGAAGCTAATTATAGAACGCGACGCGTAGCGGCGTACATTTACACTACAGACCTCTGTAATGTAAATGAACGCCGAACACGAACATGTTACAGTCAACCTCCCCCCCCCCCCCCCTACTACACCCATTCTACTGCTGACACATGGCATCCAACCCTAGTTCCGAAAAACTCTGGATGCGCCAACATATTCTAAGGATAACAAATTGATTTTGATTTGGTTAGATATTACTGAAAACTTGATATTATTTCATTATACATTATAAATTAAAAAAAAAAGAAATCTGAGGATTTATCCTCTTGCAATAAACATGAATGCTGGCCATCCTGTCCCTTTACATGAAGTGTATAGGGGCCTTAGATGAATAGACACATGAATTCATTGCCCCAGGCCAAACCCGTTACAGAACCCCAGCTACACCTAATATTGCCGATTCTAGTGACCAATATGCACAGAGCGCACCTCTTGACCAGTGAGACCTGCTGGTTGCATATCCGCTGGATTGACATTGGTGATAGGGGCCCAAAGGCATTTTGAAAGTAGCAAATGGCCCTGTTACAGCTTTATTGTTGAACCCTGCTATTCCCCATAAAAAAATGAATAAAAACAAACTAACTTCTACCTCTTGCTTAAAGTAATCTAACTAAGGAATCAAACTCTTTTTGATAAATATGAATTTCTGTATTTTCTATGAATAATTCTTCCTTCTTTTGAATGGTTAAGATACCCATCATTGCCTTCTGCAGCAGCTGAGACCAATCATGGTTTATCCAAATAAACAAAAATTGTAGGCATTGTTGAAATACAAAACATTGTGCCTAGATACCTGAAAACAACATGCTGTACTTCGTGAACCTTGATCACACAAGTGCACCTTGGGTGTGTTGAAATCAATGACATGGTTTTATTTAGCCCATTTAGTTTATATCTGACGTTTACACATGGTCTGATACATATATGCTCATATCATCAGAAGTTTACTTTTCTGTTGGTACAAACTGACTGTTTCATGCCTTGGAAGGGCTTATTGGCTATTAAAATACTAATACTAGTCTTCCTGAGGGAGGTGCTGCAATTGAAGCACTTCTCACTATTTTCTTGGGATCTCAAATGATGACCAGAGATTTGTCAGAATTAACTGGACTGAAGAAAAAGTGGCAGGAGCTGCGGAATCTGGTAGCAGTCAGACTTCTAGACATTGAAGATGAAATATCAAAAGTGTATATTTGTATATTTAGTTTGAAGCAATGTCTTGAGAGATGTTTGACTGAATTGATGGCTGTTACAAGCTCTTTCTAATGTTTCTATGCATATTTTTCAACAAACTCCATGAAATATTCTCAAAGAGATAAGATCATATGTGCACTCCAGATGTAAATGGGTTAGATTTCTATGATTTCATTAAATAACAAACTGAACACCTAAATTAGACACATTTGACAAATAGTTATAGGTGACTGAAACAATTGACAACAAAATCTGAATTATAGGACTTTTGCCCTGTGTATTGGTACTACTACACCCATTCTACTGCCGACACATGGCATCCAACCCTAGTTCCGAAAAACTCTGGATAACCAAAATAGTGAAACATCTGCTGTGCTATAGCTACTGTTCTAAAATTAGAACCGGAAGCAATTTACTTTCAGGATGGTTTGACATGCCAAAAACAAGATTGGTGTATAAAAAGGTGTGGATCTTATACCAGACACAAGTATGGTTGTTGATGCAAAGCATCAATAGTCATAAGGCGGGGCCAAGTTATTTATGAACTTGTGAGGGAACCAGATGTATAAAGAACATTAACATTATAGAGGAAAATAATTAATAACGACTAGATTTGTATCATTTTTGTAGAAATGAAACATATCGGAATTCAAGGCGTAAGCTGGAGACTTCGAAATCTCTTGGGTGCAAAGCTACTTGGGTACGCATCAGTTTGGTTACGAACCAGTTTGGTTACAAACCAGTTTGGTTACGAAGTCTCCTGATTTCATTCTATACACATAGTAATTATTTTCTTTAGTAATTTTCCTTCCTATACTGAAAAAAATACTTTATCCGCTTAAAAAAATTATATATTTGAAAACTTCATGCTAAATTAAAAGTAAGGCACGATTTTCCGCGGCAAAGGTAATGTACCGGGCCAACATTTATATTATAACTAATCAGAATAGGGAATTGTATTCAGTCCGGCCTCAGCATTTCCAACATGGCCGTCCGGACTATGAACATTTCAAAACAGCTTCCCATATAGGCGTGGCCTGAGGGCCCCGCCAATAAACTTGAGTCTAGATAGATAACAACAACTGGAATCAGTGGTGATAGGCCTGAAAAAGATGTGCTGCTGGTGGCTTATTTGGTCAATTCAAAATGATGCGAAAAAAAGCTGGAAAATCACTGAAACCCTGGCCCAATGAGGGTACTCTGACATCTGAGAGTAGTCTGTGAGAGCTATCTAATAAATACCAACATGACAAGGTTTAGGTTTTCAAAAATCTTTGCACTCTAGCTTTTTTGTTTCACATAATTTAGTAGTTGTTACTGCACTACTATCCAATCCACGAGGACCTGCTAGTTTCGCATTACATTTAAAAGGCCATGTCAAAATGCCTGTATTGGTATCCCCAAAGGCCTTTTTATCACATAAATCATGGAATGTGTGAAATTTCTTCCCACTTTGAAGTCCTGTATCTCGATCAAATAAACTAATTTCAGATGGATTCAAAAAGCCTCTTATACTATGAAATGTATTTTTCACACTGAAAAACCATACATTTCAAATGTTAAATTATAAAAATAAGTGCCAGGAAAAGCCAGATAATGTATTCATTCAGAGCATCTAGACCTCTCTGGCTTAATTTTTATGGATATTCACAAAATCTATTTTTTCCCACCCAAATCTATTTTTTTTGTCTTTGAATCAACCATGGAACATTAAACTTACATATTTGGAATCCAGGAACTTAGGGCTTTCATTTGATCTATTGTTTGTTAATATGAGTGAAGGACTGGAAGAAATTTACATCTGAATTTAAGGCTAAAATTATCATTTTCTCCCATTTTCGGGTAGGGGATACAGTTTTTAGGGTGGCGGTGCATGGTCTTACACTTTAAATTCAGACTTGAAACTTTTTGTGGTGCTTCAATTACCCCTATAGGCTAAATAAAACTATTCATGGGCAATCATGGCGATGTAATCAGGTCTCTTGTACTCGGGGCACTAGCAGAACGCTTTTTTTGGTATTTTCAAAAAAATGCAAATTCCGGGCCCCTAACCTTGACCTCTTCAAACTGCTCAATTTTTATCCTAGAAAGATGGTGCTTATATATTTGCAAATCGGAGATGTTGTGCTTTCAGATGATATCTCATTTGATATGATCGGATAATGCTAATAAATGGTCTGCAGTCCCTAATGTGAGTAGGGTGTCCCAGCAACCACGTCTGGTGAGAAATGCCTGTTTATTTATGACGCCCGCGGGTTTTCCATTATCCGGCCGTTTCCCTTGGCCTAGCCTGGCGATCTTGGTCTCATTTTAAAGAGGAGACCCAGCTTTATAAGTGTCGTAAATGTCATCATTATCGATAATGAATTGGCCGAACGGCGGCAGGTTAAAGTTCAATCTACTCAGGAACCTGCACCACAACAACGATCTAACTCGATGGACCGAGGTGACCTAATTTGAAGGGCCCCCCATGTGACGTCACGCACTTACGGCTTTGGGCGTGAGAGAGGCCAGATTTTCGCCACTTTGAAAGGCTATATTTCCCAATTCAAAAAAAAAATCATTTTAATTTTTTCACAAATGTATTTAAAAGTACTTTATTAATCATCGCACAAAATCTGGTGGGATTTTGAGATGGTCGAAAAACCTCTTCATAACCCCTTTAATGCAATAAAGCA
Organism: Maea johnstoni; assembly: GCA_963942565.1. Classification (NCBI taxonomy): domain Eukaryota; kingdom Metazoa; phylum Annelida; class Polychaeta; order Spionida; family Magelonidae; genus Maea; species Maea johnstoni. Next base: position 45,698,047 of record OZ012684.1, on the reverse strand, counting down.
TATTGCCCATTTGCAATGGCATAGGAACTATATTGAGGTATAAAAATTCAATTATATGCTTGAAATTGACATTTTAAGAAATTCCTCACAAAAAATATTTGGGTGTGATATTTGAGGGTTTAGGTGTCCGAGTGACATCTAGGCGCCCCACAGGCTAAGACTATGATGACAGCCACCAGAATCATCCCTGCCTCCATGGCTTCAGAAAAGAGTAGTATTCCTTTATTCCTAGGAGCTTACCTGTTAGGCCATCTAAGGTGGTCATAACTGCATATCTACAGCATCCAAAAACAGTCTCTTTTGCTGGTATCTTGATAATCAGTAGAGCATCATTTGCAAAAATTTGAAGAAGAAATTTCGATCTGATTCTGACCCACTATCAGGGACTTAGCCAAGACCCGTCCTGCCTGTCTTTTGGACAGGCAGTTTCCTGAAAACCTCTTTCGACATGCAACAATTTAAAATTAAAAAATTCAATTTTGACTTTTTGTTGGTAATAACTAAAATATTTACTTACAAACCATTTTCTGGACATAGCTGAAGGATAAATTTCCCTTTTTGGCACAATAGACTTTTAGATCTAGTTGGTATAAGAAGGATTTGAAGTAGATACTAGATAAGTAGCTAAATCTGGACAGGCAGAACTTATGAAATTGCTGTTTTGGACAGGCATTTTTTGAAATCCTGGCTAAGACCCTGCCAACTATTGCTAAGAAATATTTTTGAGGTTCATGCTTGTTTTTTGTAATTGTCATAGATATATTTGCACTTGTCAAGATTACCTCTAAGCAGGAATGGGCTTAGAAAATTGACATTAGTGATTATGCCTCCACAAGTAATAATAATAATAATAATTGATATTTGATATAACTGTTACAATATTGATGAAATGGCGAATGTACAACACACCCATCTCTATAGCATATAGCTATCTTGGTTAAATGCAATGTGTATGTAGATTACCGGTGCAAGCATGAAGCATGTTAATTAACTCAAGAGCCGGTGGAGAGAGACTTGATTAGAACCAAAAGTAATCTAGATAATTAAATGCCCATGATTTATTATTACCATATAAGTTCTTAGTTGGCTATTAAGAGAAATGTAAATTATATTGTATTAATAGCTTTCTGCTATGGAGGTAGTCAAAATAAAAATCTCTTGTCTTTGTAGTAAAAACATTCTACCATGGTCTTAGCCAGCCGGGCGTCTGGTTGTCTTTTTGGACACCCAAATACCTTAAAAAGCACCCATCAGGACACCCAGATTCTTTTGAGAGGAATTTCTTAAAATGTCAATCTCAAGCATATCATTTCAAGAATTTTTTCATCATCATATAATTCCCATGACCTTACATAAGGATATCATGCCTTACTTTGATAAATATATACATGTTTATGGTTGAAATCTGAGTTTATTGTGGTCCCCCTTAACAATTTGGATGCCCAAGAATTTTACAATAGCCAATTTTAGGCACCCAGTTTCTTATTCCTGGCTATGACCCTGCATTGCATTCTACCATTTCTGACCTGACATTATGGGGCAATAGTTATAACAATACCTGGTAATAACATAGGCATTTGGCTATTGTTGCCATTGTTGCAAACAGGGACTTAGTCAGGACCCGTCCAGCCTGTCTTTTGGAAAGGCAGTTTCCTGAAAACCTCCTTTTTGTCCGACAGGCAAAAGCTTTCAACTATCAATTTTCAATTTTGACTTTTTGGGGGGTAGTAGCCAAATCTTTTTCTTACAAACCATCTTCTAGGACATGTCCTAATGATAAATTGCCCATTTTGATGCAAAATGCTTTTAAATCTAGTTGGTATAATGATTTGAAGTGGCTGAGTAGCTAAATCTGGACAGGCACAACTTTTGGAGCTGTTGTTTTGGACAGGCATTTTTCAAATCTTGGCTAAGACCCTGCTTGCAATCATGTATAGTAGGGATACTATTTTGTTGAATGATAACGATGGGCTGAAAGTAAAAATAAAGGCTATCCGTGAAAGTGAAGTGTTATATATATATACTGTACTTTGAAAAGTCTGGAAAACTAACCAGAATATTTTCATGACTATTTATTACAATTTTTGCAAGTTATACTGCAAACCAACACTGCCCCATGGATTTTTAGTAATGCTAGTTTTCCATGTATACGAGTCAAATCATGAATTGGTAAACAATATCAATTGATAGGGTCATTCAGTCCATATTCATGGATAGGTCTATGCAAGCTGGGAGTATCAGTTCCCACTCGCACTCCTACCCTTTGCATTATATTGCAGCGAAACAGTGAATCAATAAAACGGGGCTCTTGGTTCATACCCTTTAGATTCACATGATCAGCCAAGCATGGCAGAATGTTGGTTGTTACTTGCCCCTGATGCCACTGTTCTGGCCAGGGCGAGGCGGGCCTGCATCCGGGAATGGTTTAACCCATTCACACTCAGGGTTCCCCAGGGAAGTATCGTCTGCTATTTTCATACTTTTGAAAATAACTTGGAAATAAAGCAAATTCTCACAAAATATTTGAAGGAGAGTTGTTGGTAATATTCTGATAAACATTTCTCCTTCAAATATTTGTGATAAAAATGCTTTTGTGAGGAAAATATCAACAAAATAGTCAGGCCTGTTTTGGCCGCTCTGAGTGCCAATGGGTTAAACAGATGATTCATCTTGTGCCGCCTCACTGGCTGCCCACTGCAGGGACCTGCTTGAACTATCCCTCATGAGGATTAGGCCCTCTCTAACCCACCACAGCCACCAGCCACCAGCGCCTCTCTCTATACCCACAACAGAGACCAGCTTCCACAGCCACAGCTTCTTAGGCAGAACTCTTAACCCTGCTGGTGGTGGCTAATTTTGCCAATACAAAATGATGCAAAAAACCCTGAAAAATGACTGAAACCCTGGCTTATGGGTACCCATCTGTTAGTACTCAGTGCGAGCAATCCAATGAATACCAACATGACAGGTTTAGATCTTTGCGTCCTTGTGCTTTGGACGAAAGTAGCCTCAGTATTGGAAGAGTTAAGTAAGGCCAAAGTTACCTTGCTACAACACAGGCCAGTGTCTGCAACATCTAAGCCAGACTTCAGTTACCCACAACAGAGGCCAGATTCTATGGTCTCTTAAGACAGCAACGCCCAAGCCAGGTGTAAGTTACCCACAATGCAGACCATCTTCTGCAGTCTCTAAGTCAGGCTTAAGTAAACCACAACACAAAGTTGCAGACCATCTTCTGCAGTCTCTAGGCTTAAGTAAACCACAACACAAAGTTGCAGACCATCTTCTGCAGTCTCTAGGCTTAAGTAAACCACAACACAAAGTTGCAGACCATCTTCTGCAGTCTCTAAGCCAGGCTTAAGTTGACCACAACATAGACCCACTTCTACAGTTTCTAAGCCAGGCTTAAGTTATAGCTGATTCAAGCTAACAATGAGCAAAGTGAATGGGTTAGTAAGTTTCAAGTGTGTGCCTGTAAGAACAGGTCTGTCAGCTATTGATGTTCAATTCAAGCTCACCTGTGCACTTATAGAAATCAGGGTCAGTTTGTGGTTAGCAGCCACGAAGTGAGGAGAACTCGAACATAGGGGGAACTGAAGGGGCAATTGGTACATGGGACACTAGTAGTCTAAAATAAGATGTAGAGATTGTGGTACTTGAGATATGAAACCCCTGGGGAGCCCCCCTACTCTGTGACCCAGAAAACCTACTGGGCTACTTGCAGAACCCATCAGTGTACTTTACAAGTGGACATGTAGAGGTCACACGTCCACCTGTAGGGTCTATCAATCTTTTGTGCAGAGTGAATGGACTATACTCCTGAACTTGTACTATCGCTCATTGTTAGCTTGAATCAGCTGTAACCACAACAAAGATCAGCTTCTACAGTTTCTAAGCCAGGCTCAAGTTAACCACAACAAAGGTCAGCTTCTATAGTTTCTAAGCCAGGCTTAGGTTAACCACAGCAAAGATCAGCTTCTACAGTCTCTCTGAGAGCCAGGTTTATGCACATGTAGGCAACTACCATAGCGAATCCAAGTCTACACCTGCACATAACTGTGCATCACTTAATATTTTTTCATACTTAAGTATAGTATGATATGAGATTTGGAGGTTCTAAAAGGATACACATTGGTGCATACAAAAACAAATGCTTAATGCTTATCAAAGGTAAATGAAAAAGTAAAGGCTTGCTTTTGGTTTCCTCTCAAGAAAAGCCATTGTAATAATAGGATGGTATGTGTAGTGATTCTGGTAGTATTACAGCTTATTAGATAAAGCCAGATGTGTGTATCCTTATGTAATTTATTGTGCAATAATTCTATTTTTGTCCATGTCTGTTATCCCATTTTCACCAGCCTTTTGATTACCCATTGATTATCAGGTAGTTTTATAGGAGGGCATTTTTGGTAGTGCCACAGCAGGGCCCAGGGGCATATGCCCCTAGACTTTGCTTTGAGTCCCTAGATTTTTCAGGCTAGGGGGCCCAAAATAGTATGTATAATAAACAGAAATCTTGTTTTTGACCACACATTTTTATCAAAAGACCTTTTCCGGCCACATGCCTCTTGACAGGATACCTAAAGCCTATTAATTTAACTTGTAGTCTTGGGGTTCCTACCATCAGGTTAATGCACTGGATTGTTTAAGATGTGATTATTTAAGAATGATTTCGGTGCCATTTTTGTACACACACTTACACATTTGCAAGCTTATTATTGTATGTGGTGTTTTTTTAGTATCCAATAGGAACTATCCTGAACTAACTATGGCGGCATCATTAAACCTTTTTATTGCACCAGATAGTAATAGATTCAAGTACAGGACCTTACAAGTGGATAACTCATCATTATATTTCCTTCCTTGCCATTTATATGTAGTATGTAGTTACTTATTGATACTAAACTCATTTTAAGGTGCTGGTGAAGGGGGTCTGGCTTCAGCTAGAACCTATGGGAGACTGCAGGACTTCTGTTTCTCAAATCATCATAGGCCCACCGATAACCTTGTATCCTTAGCTTTGCTAAATTCTGCAGTTCCACAGTAGTCCTTTCTCTTAAACAATTTGATGTCAAAGTTGTAAGCTATTTTTCCACTGTTATATTTCATTTTGGAACACTACTTCAACTGTTTCTATTCTTGATGTTCCCCGAGCATGATTTTTAAAATGTCACTTCTCTTATAGTCAGCTGGGCTACAAAGGCAAATGCTATTATACAGCCCAACGCAATTTTCTTTAGCTATTGGCTAGCCACAGACAGTTTTCTTCAGCCTCCAGCTATGGGGCTAGTTGTTACAGGGTTCAACTTTCCCAGGGGCCCAGGGGCATATGCCCCTAGATTCTTCAGACTAGGGGCCCGAAATAGTATATATATAATGATACAGAAATCCTGTTTTTGATAACTAACTTTATCAAAAGACCTTTTCGTGCCCCTAGCCTGAAATCTAAGTGTCAGACCCTGTGTTAGCTGGACCCCTGCTGGTGTGTAGCAAAACATGTTATGATATGGTAACCTGCTTTCTTACTGACTTGTTTTCGTTATTCTTTCAGGTGGAAAAAAAGTTGGAATTAATCCTAAAATCAATAACATGATAACAGGCTACGATTCAGCCAAGTATGATTTAGTGATGGTGTCTGACAGCGGTATTAAAAGTAAGTACATTTTCCTCATGAACTTAACCTGTTTGCTCTTTGATATATACCTATGGGTATTATACTCCTGAAGAAAGTGAATGGCTGTACTTAGTCCTTCTAGCAAGTCTAAGATGGGGAGCTGAGCCCACTTAGATGCACAATCAATTTGACATTTGCCCATAACTCATCAAATTGAGTGATAATCGAAATATTCGGAGAGAGACGGTTAAACCAAACAAAAACAACAGCTCTCAGTCAAATATTCCTCAAAATATCGCTTTATCTACAAATTTCCATCTGGATACGTTCCATGTATGAATTGTTTAAAAAGGGTAAGTGCTTTCATGATTATGAGTGCTTTGCCTTAATCATGTTTTCTGGAATAGGGTGCAATTTAATCAATATTATTTACAGACCTTTTTAGATAGATCTTTAAGTGGTTTTACTGTAAGGAATAGGAACAACTGTTCGTTAAAAGAAGGAAATTTATTCCTGGTATAGGTTTCTATCTCGTTGCAACATGACCTAAGCTGTTAAACGTGACGTAAAAACCAATACTTTCCTGCCAAAGTTTTTCTTAGATAATTGAATAAACATGATTTGAAAAACAAAGGACGGTTGATGTTATCTAAAACCTTAACAACAATCCCTGAGTCAAATTTTACACTTTGACACCTTGAGCATAGGGGTACGGCAAGTGCTTTTAAAACCCACACTTTGTCCACCGTTGATATATTATGTCAGGAACTATATAATTTTAAGTCTATACTCCCTGGTTAAGTATGTTCACTGGTTGAACTTCTTCGCTATTCAAATCCAGTCCCTGTCTATGTAGTGGTTCCTAGTTACCAGAGAAATGTGGTGTAGGGTTGAGCTGAGTCAATAAAGACCATTGGAGGGACGTGATCAAAGCCCTGTTGGCTTGATCTGTGTGTGCGGCCTGTGTATTTGCCGGCATGAATGGTTTAGGGATGGAGATCTCATGGTAGTCTGGTAGTTAATTGGGAGATTAATCTTGGCTTTGGAAGGCATCCAACAGATCCTGTGCGCCCGGATATCGGTTCGAGTGTGCATCTAGTGGAGGATATCCTTGGAACAGAGGAGTTTGAACGTGTTCAGGAATGATTAGGTGTAGCGTTTGTGACGGCGGGACCCGAGGCGGAAATATGCCAATACAGTGACTTTAACCATTGATCTAGCTTGCACACAAGTACACATATCATCTATCTTGGATCTTCGAGCCCAACGTTGATTCCGATCACCACTAGAACAACGAAGTAGTACTCATGTTTCTGACTTCCAAATTACTAGCTGTGTAAGGAATGCATGGGATGGATATTTTCAAGGTTTTTGTCAATTTGTGTATCATTTGAATATTCTTAATACGACTTAAAACTGAATTAAACCTGAGATGCTTCAAGCTTCTGTTATCCACTCAACCTCGCAAAGATTGGACAAGGAGATGGACTGTTCAGCTAGGAGGGCAGATCCCTCTTGCTATTTAAACAGTTACCAGCCTTTTTAATTTTAGATCATATATATATACACACACACACATATATGTACATCTATAAAGACAAGATATCACACTTTCTGTTCATAAAATATGCCCATAAGAAGAACGAACTAGGGAACCATTTATTTGCTGTTGTAACAGGATATATGTATGGAGAATTGAATTTGTCAAACTTATCAATTTGATTAGACTTCTGATGATTTTATTGGGTTTTCGAATTATCAAACGTTGTTATTAGATCAGCTCTGGTGTGTAGGCGTTTGAGTGTCATGTTTAGTGTCTGCGCTGGAGTTTCCTGTCAGCAGCCTTCACTGGCGGGCGGACGAGGCGGACGGGCGGCGGGCGAGCTGAGTGAAGTCATGTGACCTTGGGGTGGGAACAGCCAATAAAGATGTATACATAATTCATAAAACTCCAGACGGCACTCGGTCCTCGGCAGATTCGAAGGGGAACTTGTTAAACCGCATCAGTCCCTGAGCTCCCAGATGGTCTGAGAGGTATGCAAATAGCTTGATAACTGGGTAAAGTAACACAGAAAAAAATCAACAAAAATCTTGCGCCTCTTATCTTAACCCTACCAATGCTGAGGCTACTTTCTTCCGAAGCACAAGGATACAAGGATCTGTGATATCCATCTTAACCCTATCATGTTGGTATTCATTGAATAGCTCTTGCTGAGCATGCTCAGATGAGTACCCATATACCAGGGTTTCAGTCATTTTCAGGTTTTTTGCATAATTTTTTATGAACCAAGTTAACCCCCAGCGGCACAAGGGTTAAGGTCTTACCCCATGTAAATGGGTTTTGATTATTGGTTTTGATTAGGAGATATTCTTAAAAGTAGGAGCGCCAATTTGGGCATTCTGCGCTTAAAGCTGTTAAAGTCTACTACAGGCCTGCAATCAGCACACTAGATGCCCGGGACGCTCACTTTATCCAATTCATGCAGGATAAATGTACTTTCCAGATATACTTCAAATGCCATATCTCACTGCATGACATTTATGGCTGATCGTATCTCTTACATCTTCATTGTGATGATCATGCACTGTGATTTCATCAGTATGAATACTTCATTGGGAATTGTGCTGTGGTATGACTTAATGGCTTTGGAAAATGTAATGTATCATTGATTCGGCTGCCCTTTATGTGTGCATGCGATCATTCTTTGACAAAAGCCTGATTTAACCATTCATTTTCGAAGAGTACTCTAGTGGTGTCAATGATATGGCCCACATCGATATATCGATAACTCTCTTAAAAAAATACAGCCTGTTTTCACTTGGCAATTCGCATATCAATGCATCAAATATCAAAAAAATAAAAATGGAGACTTATTGAGAAAACTCAGCCAGGTATATTTCCAATGTTAAGGGTCACATGCATTTAACACAATTTTGCTAAAGATGTGCTTTGATTACAGAGATAGCACCAAATTAATTCAGCCTTTTTTTGGGCCACTACAAGGATGATTGTGTTAACCCACAATCTGACTCAACCTTTGATCCTTTGCCTCACTTACCATACCAACATCAGCTTAGGAATCCACTATCTCCTGCATAAAACACCCCGGGAATGAATTAACCTAGATCTCATGTAATGTCCAGCCACTTATATATTTAGAGCATGCAGGCGTGTAAGTGGCCTTTCTGACCCCATACTTTTTGGCCAGGTATATTATGTTTATCACCTATTATCTATGTGTGCCAACTGTGTATTTGATGTGTTATTCATGGCTGAAGTGGTATCAGTGTATAGCGGTAAACCCCTAGCCTTAATGGCCTGGAATGTTTTCACCTGTAATCTATGTATGTCAGGGTCACCAACCAGGCATAGTCTTAGCCGTCAGCGTACCTGGGCATCTTCTGGATACCCAAACCTCCAAAATCACCCCTCAGGACACCCACAAACTTTGGGGAGTAATTTCTCAAAATTTCAATTTTAAGAGTAAAATTGAAGTTTTTCTACCTGAATATGATTCTGCCTAATTTCAATTAGTAAATACATGATCATGGTTGTAATCTCAATATATTGTGTTATCCCTTGAAAAATAGGACACCAAAATATTTCACAATTGCCTATTTTGGGCACCCAGCTTCTAAATTCTGGCTGACGCCCCTGCAGCCAGGTAGATGCTCCTCTGGAATTCATAGCTGCAGCAATGTTGGAGACAATCATAGTGAAGCCTGGATGATTAATTACCTCCTTGTATTACTGGCTTAGCCAAAGAAGCAAGCAGGGGGAAAAATGCCCATGCATACCTTAATCTCCGCTGCTTCGTTAGGTAAAAATGATTGAGGGAAAATGTCAAGCGTGAGCCCGTGATGTCCTAAACATGAGATTGTGTGCTTTTCTGAGGGATGATTTATCTAATTGGATCCTGGGTGAGATATGATTGCGAGGAGCTGATCCGGCCACGCCTACAGTAAATCACATAGACTAGCTACAAGTCTGTGATATCTGGCTCTTTCACTGATCTTACCTGAGTTGATTTCCCTCCAGGATTAGTTCTGAATAAATCCTCAAGGGGGACACACTTGAGCTGACTTTCTAACTGCCACTTCTGAAAACTGTGCTGCCATCTATAGGTTGAGAAAGACCTCACACCTACCCAGTAGTGGTGGCAGCCAGGGACTTAGCCAGGATTTTCACAACAGGGTGTCCAAATTGGGATTTCAAGAATCTAGGGTGTCCAAAATCTCTGATTGAAAAAGTAAAAATCATTACACTGATTATGTACATTAACAGATAAAGTAATTATATGCTTAATTCCTCAAGAAATGTCTTAGTTATTACTTTAAAGTTAAACATTTTTAGAAATTCAACTTGGAATTAGTATTTATTAAAAACACATACCAAAATCTAGGGTGTCTTTTTACCTAAAATCAGGTGTTTTTCATAAAGCAGGAAGTACAAAAGACACCCAGACACCCTGGTGGCAGCATAACATACTATTAAACCTAAGTCAGCCTAAGAACCAGGCTATAACTCACACTGTATAGGCAGCAGCACAGCTCGTCTTGGAGGCAGGATTTTCAATATTTATCGGGCTAATGCCGCGGCGGCGGCGATCAGGGGATATTGGAGAATGAGCTGATTAGTTCTCTCGGACAATACATCCAATTAGCCGTGCTGAGCTGAACAAGGTGTGTAACTAATAGGCGCAGGATTGATCATCAGGCGACTATAGGGTCTGGCCAGCACTCAGGGGGATTTCTCCACTAACTACTCTACTCTATATCACAGCACTAGGGCTGTTGAGTGCCCCTTTCGGCAGCTTTGATACTGTTACTGGTAATAGTGCCAAATGCTGGTCTGAAAGTGGTCTCCAAGAACGGCCTTCATATGTCAGTGAAGTTGTATCTCAGCCAGCAGGGCATCTGGGTGTCTTTCGGACACCCAACCCTCAAAAATCACCCTTCAGGACACAAATATTCCTGTGAGTCATATATTAGAATGTCAATCTCAAGCATATACTTGGAAGTTTTTCCACCTCAATATAATTCCCATGACATTGTATAAGGATATTATGCTTTATTTCGATAATTCTCAGCTGAAGGATCCCAAACTTGATTTTAATGGGTAAACAGGAAACATTTCATCCTTCATGAAAGGTCTCTTAATTAACCCCAATACTGCTCACAGCAGCCTGACAATTTCGAAATCTTGAAGTTTTGAAACTTTGCAGGCTAAAGAAAAGTCGAAGATATTGGAAAGAGAAATGTTACTATGAAAATGACCAACATATCTCCCTCAAATTTTTATGAAATCATTCTTAATTCCTAAGTTATCAAAAGTATCATAGATCCAGCTGCTTATTTCTAGAGGAACCCTTTTAAAGCATGAATGGGTTAAATAGCCCTGGGGTAAAATTCTTCTGAAAGCATATGGAAAAGCTAGGAACCACACAGGAATACACATTAATCACATATTCCATTAAAATTGTTTAGATAAGGAGTTTGAAGCACTTAATTCTGTCCTTGGCCTTTTCTGGTTTTGATGTGCAATGCACATGGGGTTTACTTGTTTGTTTGGCAAATTTAAACATGCATTTCTTGTAGTTATATATTCAATTAATAACCAACAGTCCAGCACCTAATTTTGCTTGCATATAGGCAACTTGTAGATTGATTTCCACACAATGTGACAAAAATCATGTCCTATAACCCCTCACATACTCATAAAACATCAGGGATAAAAAGATTAAGATGTTATGAGTCCTGACTTGATTCTTTATAAAGATGTAGCAGTGCCATAACCCTTCCAATGCTGAGGCTACTTTTGCCTAAAGCACAAGGACGCCCAGACTTCTGAAAACCATCGAAACCCTGTCATGTTGGTATTCATTGGATAGCCCTTGCTGAGAACTGTCAGATGAGTACCCATGTGTGAGGGTTTCAGTAATTTTTCAGGTATTTTGCATCATTTTGTATTGGCCAAACAAGCCACCAGCAGCATAAGGGTTGAGATTATTGGGTAAAAACTGAAAACATATATAAGTAGAATGATGTAATAGTGAAGGGAATATTACCAGCGATAATTCTTGGAACTACATCTGCTGAAATCAACCCATATCAAGTTCTCAAGTTTTATGATCATCTCAGGGAAGCAAATCAACATGCACAGTGGGTAGGGTGTTGCCCGCTTTTACTGCAAAGGAGGACCTGCGTTTGATGTAGCCTAGCGATGCTTTTGGCAGTTGGCTAGCAATTAGATTTGTTACGACGTTGCAGACCTGCTTCTATTTTACTGCCGCATGCGCGTGCCATGGCAGCGCCGCTATCTCTGGACATGAAAGCGGCGTCGGCGCGTAATCCAATAGAGCTCACCTTGCTCGCTGCATCCACCGCCGTGCCAGCCTTCATCGAGGCCCATTGTGGTTTGATTGAAGTTCGCCTCTTACTGGCTCTTAGCCGGGATGAAAGTAAATGATGGTTCTTGTGGAATCAACTAGTTCGCTGCTGCATGCACTTCCCCTGGCTCCCAGACGTATGGATCAACCCCGCGCCGTCTAGACGTGGCTAAACAAGCGCTGCCTCTCAGCATTAAGGCTCTATAGAAGCACATGATGAATAGGGTGCCTTATGTAATATTATGAGCCCAGTATTAAGACTTTAATTCTAAATGAGTGGCTTTGTATATGCTTCTTCTGGTTTGGGTTCTCGATTACTAAAAGTAATCTTGCTGTTTATCTCTGAAGCCCTAAAGGTAGTGGTTCACCTTAGAAAACGTGAATGTATGTTATTTGTAGGTAGAGCCAGTGACGTCTTATTGCTTTATTGCAAGGGAGATCTTACGCAAGTTCGCAAGCATTTTGAGAATGGGTGTCATAAATGTGCTTTATGAAATTTTGAAGGGAGTCTCAGATACCTTGATTTCCAGATCAGAATCTTAAAACATTTGTCTGCTTACTATGAAAATGTTTGATAGCTTTACACATTGTTTTAGTTTTCACACAGAAACAAAATTAATAAGTCCGCAGCTGGAATTTTACAAACTTAGGAATTCCTAACCAAAACTTTTGATTTTCTGATGTGCGTTTTTGAAGACCTTCCTCTTCCACTCAATCACAAAATGCTAATTGCCTGATGCACTTTTGTTTCCTCTTTGGCCACATGAGTCTTATGTTCACATTTCTATCACCAACTAACAATTATGTGTTTCTTATGTAATCAAAAGTCGAGTAACTTCATCTCACTCATTTGATTATATAAAAATACCCGAAATGATCAAGTAGCAGTGCAGGGTATTTTAAATAAAACTACCACCATAATGTACTAAGTTTGTGATAGAGCTGCACTCACCAGTCACAAGGTCAAGGCTCTTGAGTACTGAAGCCAGGCGAGCTGGGGCTCGAGCTGTAGTGGTCAACTCCTCGACCTGTCCATGTAGGGAACACAAACCTAACAAAGAACACCTTATCACTGCTTATCACTGTCAAGTCTTCTTTACAATCCCCAATGTATACAGGCATTGTTGAGTGTTTTACTAACCTTTGTACCTAGCCAGCACATTTTGAAATGAAATAAACATGTAAATTATTATAAATCTACAGCAGTTAGTATTCATCTCTTAATTGCTGGGCTGAATAGTAAATACTTATTTTTTTTTAAACTACGTGTCTGTGAGCTCATCAGCTCATGAGTCAAAATTGTGGTGAGCTCATGAGTTGATCTCCCTCCGTGAGTTCAGCTCTAGTTTGTGATGGGACTATATCTAGATGTAGGGGAAAGACCTAGCAATTAGGGTGTGTAGTTTGTACTCTATAGAGAATAGAGTCAATGGTTAATTGGGGAGTTCCTCGGATCCCTCCAGCTGGTTTTAATCTAGCTGTAATAATATTAGGAGCTGAGAAAATAAACCCAGCACTCAGTCATCAATCATCATCTCTGTTCTTATGGGGACTAGTAATAGTTGGGTTCATAGTTTTACTTGTGATTTTGGTTTAGATTCCATATTTTTTCCCAATTTCATGTCTAAAATGATTGCAATCGTGACTGACTCATACTTGCAGACCATAAATAGAGACAGATTGGTTATCTGACATTTGGATATTGTGTTTTTTAGGGAAATATTTGGTTATTATCCCCCGAAATACAAAATTTGAAAATTCTTTATAAAATTGTGCCTGTCCAAAAAGGAGTTTTTTAGGGAACTGCCTGTCTAAAAGACAGGCAAGATGAGTCCTGGCTAAGTCCCTGATGTGAGTATGATCATAGTTGGAAACACAAAACTCCAATATTTTGTTTTGGTCATGTATACGTATGTTTCTAAGTAAATAGGAATTTTTGTGCTGAAGGCTGCATGCTCCAGGCATCTAGAGATATCAACAACCAAACAGCAAACAACATTTTCTTGCCAACTAACATAGCAATGGATTCCAAAGGCTTTTAAATCCTGTGAGACCCTGTGAAAAGTTTTAGGGGAAGAAAAGGAGGATGGAGCTATTGATATAAGGCATTAGTGTATATAGGGATTTTCTACTAGAATGCACATTTTCCTTGTCAGCTGTCTCAAAAACAGCCCTAGGTTAGACGCATGCTTAGTATATACATATCCGATTTCTATGTTTACCCTGGAGACGTACATATTCTGTTTATTTTCATAGACGAAAGTGTTCTTGCAAGACTCAGTGTGGGTAATAAATATTTTCGTGGAAACCCTGGAATTACGCTATGTGATTGTAGATGATAGAAAGTGGATAATCACTGTGGTATTTTCCTTAGGGGGTGATTTTATCTCTAGCCAGCAGGCCAGGACCAATCCTTAGCGTGCACCAGGGAGTGCTATTCACTTATCTCCCAGCACCACCCCCCTTACGTCAGTAGAACTTGCCACGTAATTGGCCAGATATCTTAAAGAAGCTCATGGAGGGGATCAGTGTGTCCTCGGCTAATGGGCGATGGGAAAGGGTTCCATCTCTGTGTCCTGCGATAGCCCGTGACCCAAGAGAGTATTGAGAAGTAGTGTGTAATTGGTACGAGGAATGTGCTGCATCCTTCAAGGGAAACTGATACATTTGTGGGGGCGCCCTAGAAACACATCTGCCTTCCATTCTGCTGGGGGATTGTAGTGGGTAGATAGCACAAGTAAAGCTGGAAATATCAGGAACTTATCTCATAGGACAAGCTGGTTTTGGTGCAGGAGATGGCAAGGTCACATTTAACCCTTAATATGCTGCTGGTGGCTTATTTGGCCAATAAAATGGATGTGAAAAACCTGAAAAATGACACTAGACCATCTCTTCATTCCGCTAAGCATTACACTAAGAAATACCCCTGGCCTCCGTATCTTGCCCCACCCTACTGTAGCTGAGATGTAGTGTTGCAAGAGGAGTACAGAACCAATCCTGGCTGCATGCACATCTGTAAACAGATGCTAAGCTTAGAAATAGTCTGAAATACCCCTTAATATCTTGCCCCACCCTACTTTTAATTAGCTGAGATGTAGTGTCGCAAGAGGAGTACAGCTGTAGACAGATGCTAGGCTATCTCTTCATTACACTGAGGAATACCCGTTCGTAACTTGCCCCACCCTACTGTAGCTGAGATGTAGTGTCGCATGCGGAGTACAGTTGAAATCTTGGCTGCCTGCACAGCTGTAAACAGATGCTACGCAAAAAAATACCCCTTCATATCTTGCCCCACCCTTCTGTAGCTGAGATGTAGTGTCGCATGCGGAGTACAGTTGAAATCTTGGCTGCCTGCACAGCTGTAAACAGATGCTACGCAAAAAATACCCCTTCGTATCTTGCCCCACCCTACTGTTGCTGAGATGTAGTGTCGCAAGAGGAGTACAGTTGAAGTCCTGGCTGCAGGCACAGCTGTAAACAGATGCTACGCAAAAAAATACCCCTTCGTATCTTGCCCCACCCTACTGTTGCTGAGATGTAGTGTCGCAAGAGGAGTACAGTTGAAGTCCTGGCTGCAGGCACAGCTGTAAACAGATGCTATGCTAAAAAATACCCCTTCGTATCTTGCCCCACCCTACTGTAGCTGAGATGTAGTGTTGCAAGAGGAGTACAGAACCAATCCTGGCTGCATGCACATCTGTAAACAGATGCTAAGCTTAGAAATAGTCTGAAATACCCCTTAATATCTTGCCCCACCCTACTTTTAATTAGCTGAGATGTAGTGTCGCAAGAGGAGTACAGCTGTAGACAGATGCTAGGCTATCTCTTCATTACACTGAGGAATACCCGTTCGTAACTTGCCCCACCCTACTGTAGCTGAGATGTAGTGTCGCATGCGGAGTACAGTTGAAATCTTGGCTGCCTGCACAGCTGTAAACAGATGCTACGCAAAAAAATACCCCTTCATATCTTGCCCCACCCTTCTGTAGCTGAGATGTAGTGTCGCATGCGGAGTACAGTTGAAATCTTGGCTGCCTGCACAGCTGTAAACAGATGCTACGCAAAAAATACCCCTTCGTATCTTGCCCCACCCTACTGTTGCTGAGATGTAGTGTCGCAAGAGGAGTACAGTTGAAGTCCTGGCTGCAGGCACAGCTGTAAACAGATGCTACGCAAAAAAATACCCCTTCGTATCTTGCCCCACCCTACTGTTGCTGAGATGTAGTGTCGCAAGAGGAGTACAGTTGAAGTCCTGGCTGCAGGCACAGCTGTAAACAGATGCTATGCTAAAAAATACCCCTTCGTATCTTGCCCCACCCTACTGTTGCTGAGATGTAGTGTCGCAAGAGGAGTACAGTTGAAGTCCTGGCTGCAGGCACAGCT
Source organism: Maea johnstoni (assembly GCA_963942565.1). Lineage (NCBI taxonomy): Eukaryota > Metazoa > Annelida > Polychaeta > Spionida > Magelonidae > Maea > Maea johnstoni. Next base: position 45,681,661 of record OZ012684.1, on the reverse strand, counting down.
GTAGCCAGATGCTATGCTAAAAAATACCCCTTCATATCTTGCCCCACCCTACTGTTGCTGAGATGTAGTGTCGCAAGAGGAGTACAGTTGAAATCCTGGCTGCAGGCACAGCTGTAGCCAGATGCTAGGCCATCTCTTCATTCCTCATCATTACACTGAGGAATACCAGTTCGTACCTTGCCCCACCCTACTGTAGCTGAGATGCAGTGTCGCAAGAGGAGTAGAGTTGAAATCCTGGCTGCAGGCACAGCTGTAGCCAGATGCTAGGCCATCTCCTCATCATTACACTCGGTCGCCTCATACCAGGCATGGTAAGATGACACCTGTCAGGATTAAGCTCTGGCCATAGACTGATTAGCTAGAGCTGCTGCTGCTGCCGAGGCTATGACCTTGTGACCTGTCACTTGCTCATCCTCAATTTTCTTATGATAGCCTAGTGCTAGGCCGAGCAAGTATCATATCATTGTTAGTCACAGCAGAGAAATACATAACCTTGATCCGCAACCCCATAGGTACTGCATGCTAGCCTCTACGGCATCTGCGCCTCGGGTTACGCGCTGTAGCCTGGGGTTGTATTGGTCACGTGATCTGCGCAGTAAGCATGCAGCAGAGAGACTGGCTGGCTGGGGGATGTCATCCTATCTAGGTCAGATAGTGAGAGGCAGCGAAATTTGATGATGCATGACCAGTGCCCACTCCCTGTCTACTACTCTCAGGTCACAGTAGCATTTTATTAAAATTTCCTGGTACGTTTTTCACTCAATTTATGCATTTTCCACTCAATTTATGCATTTTCCACTCAATTTATGCATTTTCCACTCAATTTATGCGCTTCGTGGAATCTACTTTATAATCAATAAACATATAGTATAATGCACTTTCTGACACTAGTAATAGCATGTTTAAATATTTCATAGTACATTTGTTATATTGTATTAAGCTGGAGGGGTCCATTACACCAGTATTCCTATAGATGAAAGGAATGATACATCTATCTATCATTGTAGATACTTAAATAGAAGCTACATGCACTATATGAAACTACCATTTAGCTGTTAAATTTGAAAAAGTGGCTCATTGATTGAGTTATTCCGTCGTGGGACTGGAGATTTTGTTGATTATGATGTTATCCTATTCTTGGTCTTCTGCCCATCTACTTAATAACAATGTAACTATGTCTATAGAGAATTCTCGCGGAAATTGATTATGACCGAGTGTTGGTTTGTGTCAAATCAATAAGTGCAAGTGACTGTCAATAGACATGACCAAATTTAACTCTTTCACACCCACTTTGTACAGTTGCCAAATTTTCACTGAATTGTTCAAATGCTCAATTAAATTTGTTAAGGTGAATCCTAATCTTACTTTGGCTCCTGAGCCAAAAAAAGATCAATGCCAAGACAGTCAGGTCTGTCTAAGCTGTCGCATTGTCGCATATTTTTGCGACAGAAGTGTCAGATAGTGCGACAGGCAAAATAAATGCGACGAGCAAATTTCCAGGTCCTTAAGAAACTGCTACCACGAGACATGCTGAATTCATGGGAGCTCCAAGAAAATATGCAATCGCTCAGTTCACAGGAGTTAAAGTGATACTTACATAACAATTAGGGTAAGAGTTCATTGAAGTTAAAATCCTCGGAAATTACCTCAATGGGTGTTGGTAAAGCGCCTTAGAAAGACAACTACATTCGGCGTTATTTACACGTGTTTACTATTGAGGTTATGATTCTCCGAGGATTTCTACTTAGGACGATCAGACACCGGAAGCCAATTCAACTTTCTCTCTCAATAGCATTAGAACATCGTGAACCTGTGTACATAATGGTACATGCATGTTTAGTTAATATTTAGTCTACTTTGGAACTCCCTGTGCACTAACCCCAGGGGGAAAATGTTAACTGATCTTAATGCCACCTCAGGGTAATATGGTAGAAATGTCATTTTGCGACAGAAGTTTCAAATTGTGCCACAGGCATTTTGACCTTGGACAGCCCTGCAAGAGGATTTGGACTGAAATGTTATAATATCCTTCTGAAAGCATTCTGAATATACTTTACATGTATCTCAACTCTCATGCGTGTCATGCCTGCTGGAAATGACACGCATCTCAAATCATATTACACCAGTATGAAGGAAATTTAAACCTCTCTAGGAACTTGGGCCACTAGAATTATTTTGCAAAATAATTAATAGGAAATCTGGGCAACCCTTTACCCATAAAAATTGTAAGTATTAAAGTGTCCGAAATTATGGGAATTTACGGTACTCCCTAAGAATGTTCTAGTCAATTTGAATGATACCTCACTAGTATAACAGACTTATTTTTAAAAGCTCTATCCTCTCAGATGGTTCTAGTCAAGTCATACCTCACCAATGTGATAGTAAAAGTATGGACTATTTGTGAAGAGAAGAGAATTTCTTCCTGGGTCTGGATTTCTGTCTTGTTGCGATATGACCTTAGCTGTTGAAAGCGACGTAAAACCCCATTCTTCCTTCTAACTTCAGAGTATGATTTTGTGGCAGCCAGCCTATCTTGTAGAGTTCTCCCCCACATGCCTGGCATTGTGCTTTGGATAGGGCTGATTAGATAGTAGTGGTGGTGGTGGTGGGTGATCTGTTCTGGGATGCCGTGTGTGTATGCACATGGTAAGTGATAGTGTGCTGGTGACACCCCCACCTCAGCAGGGGAGAGCTGTATGTATCAGAGAAGTATGCGCGGCATCCCCCACACCACTACGCTGCCAGAAATAGGCATGTTATTACAGCCTCCCCATCAGCCTACTACTGCTCCCCCGGCCGCCGGAGGAGTGGCTCCCAGCCGTCCATTCACATTCTCCTAGCTTCTCTACTATACACACAACATCTCTGCTTCATTGCAACAAGTATCATCTTGTTAACCCTTCCAATGCTGAAGGCTACTTTCGTCCGAAGAACGAGGACGCAAAGATTTTTGAAAACCATCCAAACCCTGCCATGTTTGTGATCATTGGATAGCCCTTGTCGAGTACTCTTTCATGAGTACCCATAAGCCAGGGTTTCAATCATTTTCCATGATTTTTGCATACATTTGTGTTGGCCAAATTAGCCACCAGCAGCATAAGGTTTAAAGGTAGAAGACGAAAATTCACTTACGAAGAACATTTTCATTCTCTTTTAAGTAAAGAACCGAGAACTTTACTAAGAATCGATAACATTTTCATTCTCTTTTTTGTAAGTATTGAATGTCATCTCTTCAAACCTATTCTCTGAAGGTGATATATACAGATGTATTTCAAACCAAAAAGTTCCTGAACATATGTTAGAATGATATCACCAAAATAGGCAGGCATTTTTAAATGTTTTGGGCATACATGGGTTAAGGGGAGAAGCATATAATCATTATAAATGAATACTTTTGAAAGGCGTTTGTGTTGATTGCAAGTAACATATATCATAGTATTTCCCTTCACCACCTTTTGCCATAGTAGTGAATAGCTTGAGACACTGCAGCATCTTGTGGTCTGTCGGCACATCAGCCTAGAGATATCCCTGGGTTTGGAAACACGTTGTTGACATCACTTTTGTTTTGACAATAGATACTCTCCCTCCTCTGAGATTTTCCAAGTGCCATTCTTCAGCCCAAGTCATCTGTACAGCTTTCTGTACCAAGGGCAAACTATTCATTTAGGACTAGACCACCAATAGCATTGGAAGCTCGGTCTGTAAGTTTGGGAAGTCTGCTCTATAGAATGTTGAGTACTAGAGAATTGACTTGCTGCACTATAAGTCCATTAACCAATTTTATTAAATTGTATAAAGGAAAACTCATTTTTGCTGCAATTAGCCTTCCTAAGAGCTCTTACTCTGGAATTATTTCTAGACTTTGAAACAGCATCAAAAACAAACCTCAGAACAAAAGCAGTGTTGAAATTAGCATAATAATAGCAGTATCGAAAATGTCATACCAATAGTAGTATTGAATTAACTGTGATGAATTTTTAGACCACGCCACAAGTGGGTAATATTGATGCTGAGTGTTATGGAATGTAATCGTGTTGTAGAAGTCTAGCATGCAATATCTGGCCAGAAAAATCTAGCAGTGCATGCAGAGAAATGCATTTTGCCTGCACGCTGCCTCAGTAATGATTCCATATTGTTAGTATCACCATGACAACAGTTTTTCAGGCGTTTGTGCCTATGATGCAGCGCTGAAGCTAACTTAGAAAAGCTTCGCCAACTCGTCTCAAGAAATGAGACGAGTCTTATACTAGAGCTGCACACACGGAGGGAGATCAACTCATGAGCTCACCACCCCTTTGACTCGTGAGCTCATGAGCTCTCGGACGTTCCAATTTTCCAAAGAAATACTTATTTTCCAGCCCAGCTATTAAGAAATAAATATTTATTGGCGGAGATTTATTAACATTGCCATGTTTATTTAATTTAAAAACGTACAAAGGTCAGTATAGCACTCAACACCGCTTGAATGTATACATTGGAGATTGTAAAGAAGACATGACAGCGATAAGCAGTTATGTATGTTAATAATGTGTGTTAGGTGCTCTGTGTTACGTTTGTGTTCCCAACATAGACGAGCTCACGATTTGAACATTTCAGCTCGAGCTCTACGAGTTTGCCTCACGGCTCGAGCCACTCGAGTTCGTGAGTGGTGAGTGCAGCTCTATCTTATACCCATATTCTTGGCCTTCACCAACACCCCTTGCATTCACATAAAAGTGAAGCATGGATTACTTGCATTGATTGACAATTTATAGCAATTCATTCATGACCAAATATATTTGTGTTCTCATGTAAAATATTCAGGCATTCAAGTGTCTAAATGATGCTCTGACACCCTGCTTGCCAAGGCCTTGACCTTATTTGATATGGTATGGCATGATCCAATAGACACGCATAGAATTTGAAATCTAGCAGTCAATACAGTCATGGAATACCATTTCCTTTTTATGTATATGTTATTTTTCGAAAAAAAGTTTTTTTTGTCATAAAGGCATGATTCTATAGATGAATTTCGTAACTTCGAGAGCGAATAGGTATCGAACAATGAAATGGTTTAATGGATATCACAATAGAGATTGTCCCATCTGTTACACTTATCTATTGTTGTGCCTCTCATTGAATTGCTGATATTGTTATGTATTTTTTTGCTTTATTCACAGTGTTGTTGGGTGTTTTCCATTCTCACTCTTAGTCATCAGTAATACAAATACATGTTTCTGTCTGTGCGTGTGTGTATGTATCTATCTGTATATATATCTGTATATATATACATATATATATATATATATATATATATATGTATATATATATATATATGTGGCATATATATATATATTTATATATATATATATATATATATATATATATATATATATATATATATATATATATATATATATATATATACATATATATATATATATATATATATATATATATATATAGACACACACACACACACACAAATGTGTGAATGTGAGTATATGTACACACAGATAATCACACACGAACAAACTAATACATCAATATGGATAACTGCAAAATTATTGGCATGAATGCATAAAGGATCTTCAAAATGAAGCCAGCTGTTCGCCTGGCAAAAGCAATAGCTGAATAGAAGTCTTCAGTATGTGCTTTATATGCGTTTATGTTATATTGAGTGAGGTCACGCCTGTATCAAAAAGCCAGGTTTACCATTACCTCTGCCAATTGTGAAGAGCATAAGTAGACACATTCAGCTTTTGTAAAGGTATCGCTTTCGATGTCAGCTTCGTGATGGCTATCAGCTGTATCCATGCCCTCAGTAACATGTGACCTGTGGCTTCAAAGAGTGACGTACAGGTCTAATATTAGGACACCCAAAGGATATCTTGGAAAGATGCAGCAGGATAAACTGTGAATTGAATAATGAGAATTATTGGTCAACTGGTCCATCATTTAAGAAGTATTTTAGAAGTATTCTAGAAGTAATTGTAGGTCCTGAAATTCATGTTCAATATCCTTGAAAATTTACGTCAAACTTATTGTAACTCGGTTTCATCGCACATTTACAATACTAATTCAAACGATGCAACAGCCGAAGATAGCATTTCTTTATAAATGTCAGTAGCATACTTGATAACCAGCAGTGAATGTTTAACAAAAATATCTGCACTCGAGAGCAGTTTAAGTATCTAATGTCCGCTGAAAGCTGTGAGAAACCCTTATTAGTGATTTATAAAAATCCCATTTAAGCTTATCTGCCTGCAGACTTTGCTGGTTGGGTATAACAGATGTACATAGCCCCCCTCCCCACACACACACACTGAGTCTGGCATTAGTTACAATAAGTAAACAAATAATAGTGTGACTAGTCCTGAATAGTCCTGTTCCAGATCAATATTTTATAGGAATATTTAGTACAGCATAATATATATATAGAGTTCACAGCTGCACTCTCCCACAGATGTGACCTAGCCGGCTGCAGGGTTTAGTGTGCAGCAAGCCGGAGCACCACCAGCGCCACCTCTAACCTTGAGTGCCATATTGACCGCAACATGTCTGCGCTGGCTGTGGATGGCGAAAGATCCACTTGCCCTGTAACCACTCCTGACCTGTCATTCACGACAAACAACAGGACATTCCTTAAGTACCCCTCTGTCCTTGAGATGATCTATGATGATGATCTTTTAAAGGCTGGTCAGGGAATTCTTTGCTAAGACAATAATAGCCGCTTAGTCCTCTGGACAGTATACGTGAGATCCAGATATTGTCAACAGAACCACGTCCTTAAAGAATAAATAGGTGTGATTAATGTATATGCAAATAAATAGGTGTTCTTTTAATTTTGCATTTATCACCACATGTCAGATACCTGTAACAACATAGGGATTTTGGGCAACTGGAAATAAGTATGTTGTGTGTTGTTATTTACATATGATGTTTAGATATGTGAAAATCAAAATGTTGGTAGCAGGACCTCTAAATCCAATGCTTACAATGAATTTTATTGTATTTTTCAGTGAAGCCAGATACACTGTTAGACATGGCCATAAACATGACAGAAGACACAGGCCTTGTACATCAGATGCCTTATGTATGTGAGAGAACAGACTTTGCTGGAACATTAGAAACGGTAAGTACAGGAGTTCTATCCTAGTCTTCTCACTTCATTATGTGAACTTTGGAAAGAAATATATTGATGGATTTCAAGATTTTAAATTTTCGTTGGACTTCATCTCAATTCCTTTTGTGATCTTCGGAAAGAAATATATTATTGGATCTCAAGCTTTAAAATTTTTGTTGGACTCCAGCCAAGAATTGTGCTGGCGATAATTAATTCCTCAAGATTTGTATTAGCGCAATGAATTCACACCTCTGGTCATGCCAGGAGATCTATTTTCTTGCCCTTCATGACACACAAGAACGTGATACGCCCAGAATATGCATGTTAGCGCCTGCTATGGGTCTCAGCTTGTGGAGCGGCATCCGCCCATCTTATTTATTTATAGGGTTAGCAGTATCACATATCTCCCTTTCATCTCCCATTACCTGGCTATGGGGCTACATTGTGAGCTGTCTTGGGGGTCTCGGCATTCCTCTCTCCTCATTACCACATGCTAATATAATTGGCAGCGCTTTCGTGTACAGTGTCTTCAGCTGAACTCCAGTCTCTTGGACATGAAATCGAGCACTCCAGTGGGAAGATAATCTCAGAATCAAAACGGTATCCGCACTGATGCTATAAACTATGATACCTGTTGATGCGGTTTTGTATACAATGTCTTCAACTGAACTCAGTCTCTTAGACATGATATGAAATATAGCATTCCAGTGGGAAGATAATCTCAGAATCAAAACGGTCTCTTGGATATGAAATCCAGTTTTCCACCAGGAAGATTATCTCAGAATCAAAATGGTACCTGCACTGATGCTATAAACTATGATACCTTTTGATGCAGTTTCGTATACAATGTCTTCAACTGAACTCTAGTCTCTTGGATATGAAATCCAGTTTTCCACCCGGAATAGTATCCGCACTGATGCTATAAACTATGATACCTGTTGATGCGGTTTTGTACACAATGCCTTCATCTGAACTCCAGTCATTTAGACATGAAATGAAATCCAGCATTCCACTGGGAAAACTATCTCAGAATCAAAACAGTGTCCCGCACTGATGCTATAAACTATGATACCTGTTGATGCGGTTTTGTAGACAATGTCTCGAACTGAACTCCAGTTTCTTAGACATGAAATGAAATCCAGCATTTGACATGATATGAAATCAAGCATTCCTGAGTGGGAAGATAATCTCATAATCAAAGCGGTACCTACACTGATGCTATAAACTATGACATGAAATGAAATCAACCATTCCACAGGGAAAACTATCTCAGAATCAAAACGGTACCCGCACTGATACTATAAACTATGATACCTGTTGATGCTAAGGGAATTAGCCGGCCTCCCCTGGTTGTATTGATTGGTTGTTTGGGATCTCAGGGATCTACGTAGATTCTCTTAACAACCTATACATCAAAACAGTACTCCGGGAGGACTTGTGACTAGAATGAACAACTAGGTTATTATGTTCCCACTCACTTTTCATCCACAGTGAGATCTGAGGTCCCACATTCATATCAGGCACAGAGTCTATGTGGGACCAGTATACCTTATACAATAGGATGGCCTGTAGTCTCACTCATAGACTTGCTACAAGCCTGTGATTTCTGGCTCTTTCACTGATCTGACCTGAGTTGATTTTACTCCAGGTTTAGTTCTGAATAAATCCACAAGGGGGGCACACTTGAGCTGCAGTCTGTATCACATATTTCAGACCGACCTCCTAGTGTACCGCAGTGCCATCTATCCACAAGGGAGGACATTTACATATGGCCTGGGAGGCAGGCTATCTCACACCCTGAGGCCATTGAGTCATCTTGCAGCTCGGTTAGTCAACTATGTGTAACACTAAGATCCCAGCAGACAGTATACTGGGTGTCTAGGCCAGATATCTAAATCTTCCTAATCTAATTTGTAGTTGTAATGGGCAAGGTATTGTGCCACTGAATTAAGCCTACAGATGGCACTACATGGTCTGCTTTCATTAACGCTTTGAGCATCTTTGGTAGCCTGGTTCTCAGGCTAAGTCAGTCCAGCATGTGTAACACTGAGTGTTCTTACGAGAGCCCACCGGACAGTATACTGGGTGTCTAGGCCAGTTACCTAAATCTTCCTAATCTAATTTGTGGTTGTAATGGGCAAGGTATTGTGCCACTGAATTAAGCCTATAGATGGCACTAGATGGTCTATTTTCATTATAGCTTTGAGCAACTTTGGTAGCCTGGTTCTCAGGCTGAGTTAGGTATAATGCCCCCTGCACAGTTGTCATGAGTTGCCGTTTGAAACTGTGTTACATACTGCAGCTCAAAAGTGTGTCCCCCCTCCCCCGCGAGTGAAATCAACTCAGGTTAGACCACTGAAAGAGCCAGGTAACACAGGCTTGTGGCAAGTCTAGAGCTTTGGCAGAGTAATAAGTCCTAGTTGTGTCTAAAAGTATAAATGTGAAAATACTGACTATACTTTCAAATACTTGTTGCCCTGTCTGGGTAAATATCCCAGGTAGTCTAAAGCTGTGTTGTCAACAGCCTCAATTCTAGTCAGCAGCATAAGGGAAATTGTTATATATGAAGCACAGACGTAGTTCACCCCCTTTGATTAACTCTGCAAGGAATTTATGTCATGTTCCTGCCACCAAATAATAACTTGCTGGTAAAAACAAGTCTCAGCTGCATGATTTGTGGTACATGTATTACTGTATGTATTACCATAATAATGCCTGGAGCCTAGCAGTGAACACATGCCTACCCACATCAACATATGAAAATTATGTGGCTTTGTAAGCGTGTCTAAAGGAAAAATTGTAAAACGCAATCAGATTCCAGTAACGATAACCTGTTGTCATTTATTTCTGTTCTTCAGAACAGATAACTGACTTAAGAATAAATGTGAAATAAAAGATCTCTCTGTGTATAGTTATCACATCTTTGCTGTACATACTGTTATCATGTCTTTATTATACCAAAGTGGCCCCGTTATGATGTGCCAGGTTGAGAGGGCATAAGCTATGCCTGCCCTGAAGCGGAGGTACTAACGTGGGCCCATTCAGCGCCACCTTATGGGCACTGGGGGCTCACTCACTGGCTCCTGTGGTGTGCTTAGTATTCTGCACAGATGAGGCAGGAATTGATGATGTTGAAGCGATTCCCCTATGGGCTGTTAGTTCAACTACCTCTGACCTGCCCAGAATAAGGCTGTAGAATATCTGGTTAAGTGGCTGGCCACCTTCCCAAGGAGCTGCCGGGCATATGGCGGGATAAAGTTCCTTCCTCAGGAGGGAGAATGGGTGTGACATACTCTTGACCAAGGTGGTCAGCTTGCCCCCTCAGCCAGCCTGCCTGCCTCCCAGGCCTCATTTTGATGTCATCCCTTGGGGGTAGACGGTGCTGCGGGATACTAGGAGAGAAGTTGGAATACTGTCAGAACAACCCCCTCATGTGGTATCTGTGTGAACTACTGCCAACAGTAGGCCACAAGCCCAGATGATGTATAGGTGCAGCCATACAATGATATATAATAAAGTTAAACACAGTAACGCCTAGTAGTTAGGCTTGCCTCAGGCCTGCAGTTCTGTCTAAACCTCAAGTTTGAAATTTGTTTTTACCTTTAATGTTAAAAGAAATGTAAGTGTATATAATCACTGAAATTTCAAAATATTCTTGATTTGAGTAATTTCTTTACCCACAGCCATTTTTTGGCTATTTGACTTCTCTTCAGTAAGTAAAGGACCTGTCTTGCCGCTAACTCTAAAGTTAACTTTATCCTTATTTGGCAGCTGCGATTTTGCATTTTTGCTACATTTACTGGTAATCAACTGGCTGGCAAAGCCATTCCCTTGGTTTTATTCAATTGTACAGTAATTACATTGTCTTTAACTGGATTACTAGTTTACTGCGCATAGCTTAACACCTAATGGACCCCTCCTATTAAGTTTTAAAGAGTTGCCAACTTGCATTTACTAGCTGCCAAGAGTTGTACTCTGCCTTCCTGTTAATGTTTTCTTGCAGACAAAAGCATGCTTAGGAACATGTTTGATGGAGAAATGTTAATCAGGACATTTGCACTAACTCCCCTTCAAATATTTTTCAAAATCACTCAATTTCTAAGTTATTGGCAAGAGTATCTTAGTTCCAGACGACAATTTCTGGAGGAGCTCTTAAGCATGAATGTGTTTAATGGCAATTACAGAAGTGCTACTCTACATCAGGGAGAATGGATAAGTATGTGCGTCCCCGTCTACATGTACCATCATTAACATTCGTCTAAAACTTTCCCTTTTTTCCACCCACCCAAACTTTATGAAGTGTAAGTAAATACTGGGCATTGTGCAAATAAAGGTCTTAAGGTGGAGTGGCAAAAATGATTGATAGTTGATATGAAGGGCTTGAATATGCTGAAAATGAAAAAAAATATGTTTGGAGGTCATCAGGGGCTCACTTGTACGAGTACAGTAGTTTTGACAGCTAATTTTTACCTGCTCTTTCCAAAATGTGTTTAATATATCCTCATGATGCCTTATGAATATCAACCCTTATGCTGCTGGTTACTAATCTTTCTTTTTTTCTTTAAAATGATGCAGAAAACCTGAAAATGGCCGAAACCCTGGCACATTGGTACTCATCTGAGAGTACTCAGCGAGAGCTATCCAATGAATACCAACATGGCAGGGTTTAGATGATTTTCAAAGATCGTTGCATCCTTTTATTTTGGACGAAAGTAGTCCAGATTAGTGGAAGGTTTAAACTTGTAACAGTAAAAGCTTTTAAGTGATCCCTTTCACTTAGGGGATACGTACATCTCATGTCTTCTATTTTCTGTTGTGATTTTTTCTATCATGGTTTTCCTTTGCTTTCAGGTGTACTTCGGCACCCAGCATGCCAAGATGTACCTTTCCGCCAATCTGTTTGGCATTAACTGCGCTACAGGCATGTCGTGCCTGATGCGCAAAGATGTGATAGAGGAGGCTGGAGGGCTGCGATGGTTCGGCCAGTATCTAGCAGAGGACTTCTTTCTTGCACAGGCATTCGTAGACAGGTGAGTGTAACGATTATTGATACTCGGAGGCAGGGTCTGAGCCAGGATTTAGAAACTGGGTGCCCAAAATTGGCAATTGTAAAATTTTGGGGCATCCTTTTTTTCTAAGGAGGCTGCAACATATTCAGATTACAACCATTACAAATGATTCACTCATTAAAAATAAGGCATAATATGCTCATACAATATCATAGGGACTGTATTGGGATGGTAAAAAATCAATTGTATGATTGAAATTGACATTTTTACTAACACAAAAACTTGGGTATCCTGAACTGAGATTTTTGAGGGTTTGGGTGTCCAAATAACGCCCAAATACCCTGCTGGTTAGACTATGCTCCGAGGTAGGGCAGGGATACGCCCTGGTGACCTTAGATAAGACCCCATGGTGTTTGTGATGGGAAGCAGAAAGGGAAAGTTAACTAGGCCCGACTTTTGAGTTTCAAGGTTTATAACTGAAGTACTTTATACACACATGAAGAATGTGTTTCTTTCATTTCTTTCAACTATAGTTTTTACAGTTTAAATGATAAAAGCTGCCTTCAGTTAAATCACTAGTTTCTGAAAAGTGGAATATCTTCAAGTGTTGCATTAGATCATCACATGCTAAAAAGCTAGGCTCTTTGCAGGGAGATTATTAGGACCACACAAGTTAAAGAAGCCTCCCATGCTTTGGCCCTCTGCATGAATATCATATACACCAAAGAAACTTAAGCTACACAATCTTACTAATTTCAAGTCCTGAAAAAGTTTTCTTGTCGGTGTTAGCGAATCAAGCACATAAGTAGAAAATTCCTTCCTTGATTGGAGGTTGTTGTCCGAATATTTAGTTGTCAATCTTTCTTATTTTGGTTATGGAAAAAGTCTTTCTTTCTGGGTAAAGGTTTTATTTGAATTTAAATGTATAAAGTGCTTATCCTTCAATCACATTTCCTTTGATTAAAGGATGCCATTTAAAAAATTAACAATAATCTCTATCTCATCTCGATCATTCTGGAATCAGAATTTCGGAATGGCCAATTTGATATATATACAGATAAAGATATAGATAGATAGATAGATAGATCTAGCAATTACCCCTTCCTGTCAGCGTCCATGATTTTAGGTTACTATGTTAAATATTTACACAAACCTCTCAAGCGTAATCATTATGAATGGTAAGTCTCATTTTGTGAAGATGTTGATTTTAGGTGAAATATACAGCCAGGCATTCCCTTCCTGGCAGCTACTAGAACAGCTGGGGATGGTGGTACTGCAGTTATTTATGAAAGAAGGGGAAGAGGTTCAATAAAACACAGCTGCAGAAAGAAAGATACCTCTATAATTCAGCAGACCTCTAAGCCGCAATATATTATTTAGCGCGCGTATAATTCACAAGCTCTGTTTGGCACCGGGCTCTCGAAAGGGCATTGTTTTATTGAGTTAGGTTTCACCGGTGCTGTTTTGGAGAAGACAAGGAATTGCAAATACGCGACGAGATCCATTTCATGTTCAAGGGGGATTATAGGCTAATTTGCATTGAGCCCGCCTAATGCTGTTAAGTCCGAGTTATTACCTGTATAAGAGGATACAGCTTGGCTGCATTGATGTTCATGTCGAGATTTCTACGCCTGATCGATCACCGACATGCATGACCCGTAGCATTGCCAAGTTCCAGTGATTCACTTGTTAATCATGTGGATGCATCCTATGTGCTTATTGTAAAGCTAGCTAGGTCTCACGTGATGAATTTAATTGTCATTATCCATTTTCCTGGTTTCATTTTCGTGATCATTGTGGGTGTTTTATTAATTTGCTTTTTTGGCATGTATCCCAGAGATATTTATTACATATGTCTCTTTTTCCAGTCTACATTCATGTATCAACATGTTTAAATGTATTTTGTCTTGTTTTACCATTCTTTCAGTTATCTCTTAAGTTACGTTGATAGAATACATATATATATATATATATATATATATATATATATATATATATATATATATATATATATATATATATATAATATATATATATATATATATATATATATATATATATATATATATATATATATATATATATATATATATATATATAACATAGAAATAACACTGATTGGTCTCTATTTTACATTTCGGACAATCAATTTATTGGGCCTTTTCTTTGACACTTTTGATAAGTTTAGCGCAGTTTGGCTGCAGTAGATCAGCATGGGCTGGATACGTGATGTACATGTACCTAGCATGTAGGTGCCCCTCCTTCCTGATGGCTCTGATTAGGGGTGGAGCCAGCAGCGCTTGTCTGCCTCCTCATCCATGAAAATGGTTTCCCTAGGGCTGCTGCTGCTGCGGACAAGACAACGCTGCTACTGGTGCAGTCATTGATCGCGGCCACTCACCTCTAGCTGGTCTGAGTCTGCCCGAAAGGAACTGCTCTCTCTCAATGTCTCCATCAGTACTCCATGCTTGTCGCGGGGCCAACCTGCCCTGCGTGTGTACAAACAGGGAGCACGATAATAAGCATGGCTAATTGAATTGTGGGCGAACCCCATTTTATCCACATTGTGCCAGATAGGCAAATGAAAACAAGGCCGGTGGTCTCTTTTGATGACGGGCCATTCAGTGAATATCAGAAGAAATACTGTACTACCATCTAACGAATTGAGTCATTGTAGTCTTTCATTTTAAGATGTTGACAGATTTTACTGGCAAAATAGTGGAACTATTTCAGGGGGTTAACATCTTGAATGAAGTATTTGATCCTTGCCTAATCCTTACCATGTATAAGAACTCAATATCATGATATTATTTTTATTATAGTTTTGGGATGAAGAAGTACCCTAGTACAGCTTTCCTTGAGAAGGACTATTTATCAATTGTTTCTATTGAGAATTGCACTTCTCAGTTTGTTAGAAGTTTTGTCATGTGTATGAAGGAAACTGGTCACCGGTGTGCACATAACAGTGGGCGGGCTTAACTTTGGTTCCCTTGTGCTCATGAGGCATACAGGGACCAATGTCTTAGCCAGGATTCAAGAAATGCCTGTCCAAAAGAGCAATTTCAAAATTTCTGCCCGTCCAAATTTAGATACTAATTCACTTCAATTCCATATACTAACTACATTTAATAGTATATTCTGTCAAAAAAGGCAATTTACACTTCAGCTATGTCCAAGAAGATGTTTTGTTCGTAAAATATTTGGTGATTACTCCAAGAAAGCCAAAATTGATGATTCCTCATAGAAATATTTGCCTGTCCAGAAAGGAGCTTTTTCAAGAAAGTGCCTGTCCAAAAGACAGATAGGACGGGTCCTGGCTAAGTCCCTGACAGGGACCATCTAAGGAGTTCAAGATACTTTGTAGAACTCTTTATTGACAAGGAGTTTCCTGTTTTATACTGGCAAGAAAAGACAATTTTAGGGTTGATAGCTTTGTTTTTCTGTTTAATTTTCAGTGGCTTCCATACAAAGAAAAATCCCTACCCTCGAGTTTCTTTTCACCCTCCCAACTCCCAATCAACATAAAACACACATTTTGAACCCAAAAAAAAAAAAATGTTACCAACCTACCTATCCAATTTTTTAGGCCTTTACAGGAAACAAACACTTTTTTCTAGGCCTTATCTAATTTTGTGATTTGATCCCTCATTGTTATTTATTATGATTATAGGGGCTGGAAGCTTCGCCTGAGCTCTTACCCAGCAATGCAGAACCATGGCACTTACTCTGTTGCCAGCTACCAGGCAAGAATGGTCAGGTACGTAACAAGGAAGACCCAACTACCGTAAATTCTCAGTAATTTGGGACACCTTTTAACAATGACAAAATTTTATGGGTTCAGGGTGGCCCTGTTTTCTGAAAATACAAACAAAGCAGAGTATTTAAGTGGCGGAGATTTCCCCTTATGATGACCAGCATAGATCAATGGTGGCCTACCTTTTCCTTGAGTTATCGTTCACAATAATCATAGTGGCCCATATTCGCAGAGTGGTCTAAATTTCGGAGAATTTACGGTAGATTCACTTCGACTTTTCTCCCAATCATACAATTTTCATGTGCTTCATCTGCCCCTTGAGGACGGGGCTTGCCCTAAGACCTTTGCAGCCTTTTGCATGGTCTATCAAGTGGAAGAAAGGCTCTTTGACATTTGATCATGGCCTGATATCTGAGGGCTCTTTACATGTCGGTAATCCCACGGCAACTCCCTGCTCTTTCAGGAGCCCTGAATAATGAATAAATTGCTCTGTAGAAATATTGAGAACTAACCAAGAACGTTTTGATAAAAACAACATCAAGCACTGAAAATAACTCTGTAGATGTAAAGTCATTTCTATCTCTTTGCACTGTTTTGAAAGCATTTTACACTCATTCATATATATGCATATATATATATATATATATATATATATATATATATATATATATATATATATATATATATATATATATATATATATATATATATATATATATATATATGCATATATATATATATATATATATATATATATGTATATATATATATATATATATATATATATATATATATATATATATATATATATATATATATATATATATATATATATATATATATATATATATATATATACAGGTGAACTTAGATATGACGGACCACTGCACGACGGATTTTTGCATATGACGGACGATATGCTTGGTCCCAGTCCGATGCATATCAAGTATTCGTCATATGTATACGACGGATTTAGCATATGACGGACCAATTTTCCTGGTCCCATTGAGTCTGTCATATCCAAGTTCACCTGTATATATATATATATATATATATATATATATATATATATATATATATATATATATATATATACATAAATACATGCATACATACATATATGGAGAGAGAGAGAGAGAGTGATAGATTCACTGGGACATTACAGATTTTCAGAACTAATTACAGTAACTTTGGTACCACACGAGTCTTTGAGTTATATGTGTTGTGTCTTTTTTGCTTACAGATGGATCAAGCTGAGGTCTGCTATGATCCCCCACACCATCTTCCTGGAGCCCATCTCCGAGTGCATGATGGCTGGCCTGCTGTCTTCCTGGGCCGTCTCCTATCTCTTCGACTGGAGCGGCCTCTGCTTCATGCTGGTACACATACTCATATGGTTCATGTTTGACTACATCCTGCTGCAGATCATTCAGGTAAGCAGCCTGCACCATGGTCTTAGCCAATATTTGAAAACAGGGTGTCCAAATAGACGTTTCATAGACTTTTGCGTGTCCAAAGTGTGGTACAAAGTACATACTACTAATAAAATAAACCCTATATATTTACAGATTTTGCTTTTTTATGCCAGTAACTGCTTTGTGTGTCTTATAAAAGTGACACTACAGCTTATACATCTTCTATCTTCTAAGAAAGTCTTCAATAGAAAATTCTGACATAAAATTTTGGGTGTCCAAACTGTCAAAAAACAGTGTACTGGGTGTCCAAATGACATGCTGGACGCATAGGCGGCTAAGCCCCTGGCCCGCACTCGTCAATGAAATATCTGCATTCCAGGTTGATTTTTAGCATTATCAAATGTTGAACATCATGTTGATATTACATGTTTCACTATAACCATTAACCTATAAAAAAAATACTCAAGTTTATGATGATATCACACTTCGAATGATAACTTTTAACCCATTCAAACAATCGAAATCTGGAAAAATGTCACTTCAGTAGTTTACAGGGCAAGGTTGTTTGCGTTATATCTCCTTTATCAACATTTCCCATGTAAATAGGATTTGAATTGCCCCCTCCCCCCTTTAACCAATTTATGTCTGTAGCGGCATACAAAGGTTTGACTATGTTGATGATATCACTTTAACCTTTCAAATCATATATGAAGGAGAAACATTGACCAGAATCAGTCCTTCAAACCAATTTATGCTGTGTTCCTAGATTATCATAGCTCCTATTCACTGTTGACCCTAGTTCTTCAGATAATGTTTAGGCCTAAAAAAAAAGTTGTTTGTTTCCTGTAACCCTACCCTAACAAGTTTTTATTCAAAAAAATCCCTATCCTAAATTTTCTTCTGCCCTCCCAACTCCCAATCAGCGTAAAACATGCATAAATCACGCATTTTTGACTAAAAAAATAAACCAAAAAATTTTTTTTTTAGCGACCTACCTACCTACCCTATTTTTTTTCGGCCCGTTACAGGAAACAAACAGTTTCTTTTTTTAGGCCTTAACATCTTAGCTAGGTCTTAGATGAGTAATTCAGTTATAGTGAGTTTGTGTTCCCCATAAAAGTGATTCAGACTATGTATTTATTTATTAGCTACTGTGACATCCCAGTCAGCACTGTCAGAGACTGCTTACTAAGTGCGGAGGTATAGGACCATTGTAGGGTCCTCTGTCAACAACAACAACAACAACAACAACAGCTTCCAGTATATAGTACACATCAATATTATACACGGAAAGGACTACATCTCCAGAATTTGATTGAGATTTATTTTTATTTTATTTTTCAGAATGGGCCTCTTCCTTTTCCTAAAGTGGACTATTTGGTCAGTTGGATATTCCGGGAGTGCACATCATTATTTCTCATGATGAAATCACATGCAGACCCCTTGGTCACATGGCGGACTAAAAAGTTCCGCATCCGCTGGGGCGGTGTGGTTGAGGAGGTGAAGACCAAGCTGTACGTGTAGTCGTGCCGGTCAGCGGCTGGACGACGTCGTGTTCTTCCTGTATAGTACTCAACTCTTTCTCTACTTAAATCTCCACGCTCACCCATACATGACCAAGGCAGAGAGGTGACCGACCCGCTTGCTTGCTGCGTCACGAAGAAGATCATTGGCTGTTTTACCACCGCTACTATGATAGAAACAGGTCCTATTGTGAAAATGATGACCAGAAGTACCATTGCCTTAGCCAGGACTGTAAAATTGGGTATCAAAAACTAGCTTTTTTGTGCACTGTATGATTTAAGGGGGATCGAATATTTTCATATCAAAACCACCAACAAGTATAGCTCATTGAAACCAGGCAAAGTTTGGTCAAACATCACCCCAGCATATGAATTGAAGTTTAAAAAAAAGCAAAAGAAAAAACACACAATTGATTTAGATTTGCATTTTTAGAAATTCATTATCGGCATATGTATTGTCCTGGTCTGTGATCTCTAAAGGTTTGTGTATCCAAATTACATCCTAATGTCCTGCTGGCTAAGGTTCTGAGAAGTTCTGGCATCCTAGATGGCTGTGAAATCAAAATAACCTGTACATTGTCGTGGCAGTAAATCCTACACAATAACATCCATGTTGTGTATCAACCGCAAAACATAAGAGGACCCCGGGTAACAAGAAAATTGATTGACGATAATTCCTAGTTTGTCATGTTCCTGTAACAAGTCTCTATGATGTGGAAAACAATTCCCCTAGTCTGTCATGTGATAGATCAATGTCATCTGGGATCTTTGCCTGGATCTGTCACAGGAACGTGACCACCTGGAATGAAGAGGAGGAAGACGGGATCTAGAGCTACCAGGGACTGACACTTAGATCTCAGGCTAGAGGCCAGAAAAGGTATTATGATAAGTATTAGTGGTCAAAAACAGGATTTCTGGTTATTATACATCTACATACTATTTTGGGCCCCTAGTCTGAAAAATCAGCAAAATCTAAGGGCATATGCCCCCAGGTCCCTTGGAAAGTCGAACCATGGCTACACATCTTTCTCCAGCTATTTATACCACTTTAGGTATCTTTTAGACATAGCTGTCTTTAGCAAAACATTTAAAGAACAAATATTCATTTGAAATTGGTAAACAATATTCCTCTAAATTTTCGGTAGATTATTGCATTATTCAACTCTATTTTCAAAGATATCCCAGCATCCTGGTAACATTTTCCTTGGCAACTCTTAGCTTGAATGAGTTATATATACAAAAAGTCAAACCTGCTCAAGATTACTTGTAATAGGAGACCACCTACCACTATTGACTTGTCTTGAAATTTCCCTAGGTGAAAGAAATCTAGATTATAACTACCTGTATCCAAGAAGACATGTTGTCATGCCAGTCATTCTAAGCAGGTTTGACTAATTTGTTTCTCACAGAGCTAAGAGTGATATGGCCAATAGCTACTACTGATAAGATCAGTAAAGGAGAAGATGGCCCCCTCCTTTGAAATATATTGATGTGCATATAACAGTCAAACCTCTGGATTTCTACGATTAATGCTAAGGTTTTTGCCTGTTACATATAAATCCAGGAATATTGGAACTCTAACCATAATACTATCGAGACATGGCTTAATCATCAGACACATCAACCAATTGGTTGACCAGGGTCCGAACTCGAACTAGTACTAGAAATCTGTCAATGGAAAGCAAGCGGGGAGAAAGGGACTGATGGTTTAATCAAACCTGTGAGCTGGATTTAATGTACTATATTACAAACTTTTGTATATGTATCTATTTCTGTGATCATTTGATTTTCTGTGAAAATTGATTGGTATTTGCGAAAGGGAATGAATGAATGACTGACTGAATGGATGATCGTATTTATATCTCGAGCAGTTAATTTTGTAAAATATCACACTTATAAAACACTCCTTTAAATGAACGGTGAGGTACATCTGCCACATCAGAGGGAATCAGCTCATCTAATCTCGATGAGATGAAATGAGTTCTATCAAGTGAGATAGATGTGTTACCCTATGATGTGAGATATTATTTGGTGAGATGATTATTTGTTACTAGGTGAGACTGAGTTGACAAGATGGATCCTGTCATCTCGTGAGATGGTCAGTTCCATCAAGTGAGATGGGCATGTCACCTGATGAGAGGTGAGGTGGACTATTGTTACAAGGTGAGAAAATCATTTCCCTGTAATGAGACGACTCCTCTTTGTGAGATCACTTTTATCATTAGGTGAGATGGACCCTAACCATCAGGTGAGATATGCCTCTGTGAGATAACATGTCATAAGATTTCTATCGGAACCACCTAATGAGATGATGTCTCAACTGGTGAGATGGTCGTCTCACATGAGATGAGAGGTGAGATAGTGAGGTGAGATGGACTTCATTAAATGAGACAGTAGCACCTATTCAAATGACTTATGAATGGTGGAATCATAGACTGCTCCACATAACCTGAAGCCATTTGTCACCATGTGAGATCGGCAGTGACATTATAGAGGGCAGCACCTATCTCTGTCTGAAGAAGTATTTCAGCTACCCAATGGCGCGTTATCTCTGAACATTCTTGCCAAGCAGGTGTCACTCTTTGACCACTTAAGTGTGATGACAGTGAATCGTATTGTTCTACTGCGCCAGGTATCTTTATTCTAATTGAAATGCCTTTATTTATGAGGAATTTCTTTGCACTGCTTACTTTCTGTTCTGTGAGAGGTTGACTGCTGATAAGAAAGGGGCGCTTAATATTCAGCTACCTCAATGTTTGATTGATTGAGAAGATTTTTTTTAAAGTGATGTTTTTGTGGGGAAATTCAAATCCAAAACAAGTGTGCAACTGGAAATGGTCATTGTTCATATTTGATGAGAAATTCATTTGATTTGACTTTAAAAAAAATAGAATCGAGTGTATCTCAAAGTCTTGAATTATAAGGTTATCTTCAAAATTGTATGGCGCAGACTTGAGAAGTAAGTGTAAAGAACATCTTATCTTAGACCTGTTCATTCAATTGTTTTTGGGTAATTTGTATGTCTAAATGAAAGCATATCTTATTAAGACCTGTTCAGTTATATCTTGTGGCTGACTTGATAGATATGTTTAAGGACTAGCTTATCCTAAAGAGAAGTGTTCTGTTATTTACATCTCACGGCAGACTGAAAAAAGTATGTGTAAAGAATAGCTCATGAATATCTGAAAAAGACCTGTCCAGTTATTTTTATCTTGCAGTATAACTTTGTGTTTGGTTCTATAGCTTCCAAAATACCGGTATCTAAGATTTGAACAAAATATTTGATTTGCTCTTAATTGAACAAAAAATGTACCCATGTGATTGTACCACCGCCTGAAAATGTTTTGCTGCTTAATTCTTACTGGCAAAATGTGAAAGGCAAATGATGATATGGTGATATTTCCTTTCCTGCTTTGCATGCAGAGTTATTGCTTGGTATACTATATAGAAACAGCAATGAGGCACAATATATAGTATAACCTAATACCAACTGTTTAGGAAAATGCAATTAAACCTGCTTGAGGGACCACCTGTTGAGAGAGACCGTCATTCTATTGAGATGACCCATAACCGTTATGCTGCTGGTGGCTAACTTGGCCAATACAAAATGTGGCAAAAACCCTGAGGAATTGCTGAAACCCTGGTATATGGGTACTCACATGAGAGTTCTCAGCAAGAACTATCCAATGAATACCAACATGATGGGGTTTAGATGTTTTTCAAAAATCTTTGTCCTTGTTCTTTGGACGAAAGTAGCCTCAACATCGGAAGGGTTAAAGTCACCTTAGAAGAAAAAAAATGTTAATATCGCCTCTTAGTAAAGAACATCTTTCTTATAAGAGTACATGTAATCATTCCTTTTTGTGGTCTTTCCTAGCAGGTTTTACCATACATTGTTGGTCTTGCCTGTTAGTTTCTTTGTTGGTTTACCATGGATTCTTTGTATGTGGAGGGAATAGGTTAAGTAGGACATTCCAAGAGGTAATTTGTCAGGTGAAACCTCATTGGATACTAAGGATTTGCCGATTTTAAGGAAACCGGAGAATTGAAAATATTGCTCATATCTAAAGGAATCTATCAGTATCTCTATCAGGACTACCACCTGAAATCCAATTGTGATATACTGTAATATAAGACCACATGTGGCATCAAGTGCTGAGCTTTGAGGGGCCATACCTAAATCCTGTTCTTTCTATTATTGTTATTCTGGTAGCTTCGAGTAAAGATTTAATCTATTGGGGCAAATAAAGTGTATGTGCTCGAAACAATAACTAAAAAGTACAGAAGTTGTTTCAGATATCAACTCTCCCAACCAGAAACATTTCCACATTTAGATCTGGCCCAATTTGCTAATTTTAAAATTTAGATACTATCTGCTCTAGCTACAAGTGTTGGAACTTATTTGTAGCACAATGATTAATTAATACTTAACAATTTTAAACTGAAGCTTTTTATTATTCGACACTCATAGATTAAGCAATTTAGTACAGTGTCCTACGGAAGCTCAGTGCTGGACCATACCTAGTCTAAAAATGCAGTTTCTTTATCGCAAGCATGTGCATTTTGTATTCTGTGTATGTTGAACCAGTTATTGGATTTTATATCACTGATTTCAGTTGATACGGTGGCTCATAGTTATTCACTTGTTTGAAGTGACAACTGGCAGCACTGTTACCGGTGGTTAGGTGTAGCATGGGTCTTTTGTTTACTGAAGAAAAAGTGTGTAAGCAAGATGTTAGATTCGCCTTAGGGAGGTACTGTTGGGTGACTTTGTGCAAACTGTGTATAAGTATGTGTCGTAGATGTAGTGGTGAAGGAAGTAGCACTTAGTGCCTGTATATACACTTCAGTGTTCCTGCCATATTGTGGGTCGCACATAGCACTTGATATCATTCCTAGAGGGTAAATAACCATAGCATCATAACCAATCACTGGCGGGCGGACTACACTTCTACTAATGTCTCCTTAACCCTTATGTTACTGGTGGCTACTTTTGCCAATGCAAAGCAACGGGAAAAAGCTGAAAAATGACTGAAACCCTGGTATATGGATACTCATCTGAAAGTACTCAGTGAGAGCTATCTTATGAACATCAACATCACAGGGTTTAGATGGTTTTCAAAAATCTTTGCATTCTTGTGATTTGGGCAAAAGTAGCCTTAGTATTGGAAGGGTTAATACTTTTATCCCGCCTCTCCTATAACCATAGTACTCATCCTTCTAAAGTATACTTGAGTCACCATATCTCAAATTTGCTGGAAACGATTGCTCTTTAGCAACTTAACTGATAAAGCTTTTCATTGCTTTATATCAAACTCTTAGGTGGTGTATTGTTCACTTCCTAATTTGGGACTTTCCTCTGCTTTTCCTCCTAAGTAATCAACCCTCCTACCTGACCTTGTCTACTAAAATGCTTGATTAGTTCAGTGTCATACCTTTTAACCCATTACCATCTCTTTCTTCAGTTTCTTTATATTGACCCTCCCTCACTGCTAAACGCAATTCATTGATCTTTGCTCAATCCCTCCTGTCCGCACTGTTCACCGAATGCTAATGATTGTGCTTCACTAAGTAGTAGACACCACTGTGAGTATTGCTGTGTCCAATCCCTCCATTTCCCTCACAGAGTTATAAGCATTGTTATTTGTGTTGCGTCATAGCCAACCGTCTCCTTCCGACACACACGGGAAAGGCACTGTTGGTTTGTATTTTTATATCACGGTTTATAGGGTTCTCCAAGGGCTTTATGATATTTCATTGCATAAGTTCCCTTGATTGTTGTTGCTATTGTATCCATTCGTTTGCTGATGGGTTGTCGTCGTCGCTGGCTGTAGAAGAAGGGCCTTTGTTTTATGTCCAAGTTGTTTTTGTCACTCTGCTGTTAAATACTTCGGTTTGTGTTGAGATGTGTCCAGGTATGATGTCTGTTGCAGGGTCTGGAAACCCCAGGGTCGGTACCGTACCGGGTCCCCCGCGACCAGGGTGCCCTGTCTGGGGTTTCCAATCGCCTGCAGGAAAGTAAGAAGGATTCAAAAAGATTTACAAAGCAGTGGGAATACTTTATTATTACCTGGCTAACGGATCTTTTTCTGACCAGTCAAAACATGCAGTGAGAGAGCAAAAGGAAAAAGGCTATGAAGAATGCATGTTTTGGTGGTTGTCAAAGAACTGAACTCATGGGAAATGACGCCTTGAGCAACCAAGGCTGAGATCCATGGGCCGGGTAGGGCATGGGCCGCTCCGATCTGCGTAGATAGTTGGGAGGGGAGGAGGAGAGAGCGATACCAGCCACCTGCCTCCCCTCCCTATCAGGGTATATGAAACCTGCTCTAGCGCTCTCCATCAAACAGAGACACTACTGCAGGCTGAAGCCCTTCTTGCAGATCAAGTAGAACTTCTCTACAGCCACCTATGGGCACCTTAGTGTAGTAGAAGGTTATAAGTGTAACCATTAGCGTGTGCTGCACAATAATATTTATGTGTGATTATTATGTAATAGAACTTCAGTGATCGAGCTGAAGAAGTGTACTTCATGACCTCTTCCACAAAAGAAGAGGGGAAAAATGTGATATCCTTGTGGAACAAATTGTTGAGCTTTTTATATTTGAGGTACCACTTGATGTCTTGTATTGATTGTAGAGGTTCTAACAAAGTTGTAGATGTTTGATTACGTAAGTTTCTCATTTTCACTATCTTGACTCAAGATAAGCTGCTGCTTATTTTCAATGTATATTCTCATAGACCATTCATTTAGAGTAGTCCTCAATCTCTATGGAGAAGGAATTCATATATGGTTTCTCACTTAATTGCCTATCCTGTATTCCCTAGTAGGTGTTGTCAAGTTCAAATAGGCCTTTCTGATATTTTGACACGAACAATCCTTACCTGATACACACGATACTTGAGGTTGTCCAAATACAGAAGTTGTTGAGCAAAGCATGCAATAGGTCTATTTGATGTTGACAACAATTGGAAGTTTATTTTGTTATCAACCTTACTTTAATACAAAATAGTAGTGAATGTACCAATCCATTGGAAAGGCAAGAAATCAAAAAGTTGGAAACAATCAAAAATCTAAGTGAGTATAATGTATGGTTGTATTTCAACAGTAAATTGCCATTGTACAAAGGACTCGGTGGTTCTTTAATAAGTTGAAAGGTATTGGTCACACTGACCTATATGTGGTTTGTGGTTGCACACTACCTTTTTTACAGAGTGAAAAAATGGAATTGCCTGCGATACCAAATTAAGAATCCACCCTGTGGTCTTTGTCAATGACTCATTGCCTGCTTGCAGCTTGCAATGTATCAACTCCAGGTACTGATTTGAAATAATGGCCATTAATGTGATAGAACTTCTTCATCGAAAACTAACCCAAACAATATAGCCTTTCAAAGTCTTCACTAATTTTCAAAACTGTAGATCATTATTTCAACTTTTTTGGTACCAACTATCATAAGCATGCCTTTCCTTTAAGATAAAGTTTAGTTGAGCCTTGATCTTACCAAAAAAAGCTATTCTGACCACTATTTCTGATTAACGTGGCTGATTCTTTCCTGACAATGAAGTACACAATAATCTTCCCCTTATTTTTTCAACATCGGGGCTGAAAAGAATTTTTTGCGGGTTGCCTACTTAGGTCAAGATTTTGTTATCTGAATTAGTGGTGTCTTGTATACCAATTAACCAACATCTTTTAAGCTCCCTACTTCTAATTTAAGGAGCCTAGGCTAGACAGTGGAGGTTTCAGATTTGTGCCGCCAGGTAACTTCTAGCCCTCAATACCTTATCAATTAAGGGAAGTATTGTGAAGGACCTGAGGGCTAACACAGAACATGAATTGATCCACATTAATGTAAATCAATCTTTGTGAAATTGATGGATCAACTTTGATTAATATTCATGAATTCATCCGTTCTAATGTACACAAATTTCACTTTCTTTATGTAAATGAAGTCATCCACTTAAATATACATGAATTCATCTAACTCAAGGTACATGACTATGTAAACCTCAATGCACAAGAACTCATCCAACATGAAGGACATGAATTCATCCATTTCGATATACATGAATTCATCCACTTTGATATATATGATTTCATCCACTTAATGAACATGAATTTTGACCAACTCATTCTACCTGAATTTGTCCATTTAAATACACCTGCAAAAGTTTAAAGCTATATCAAAGTAATCATGATTTATCATTTGCTGAGTCCGAAGTAAAATGGGATGTGTTAGTCCTCGGGTGCCCACTGTGTGTTTATGAGATTAATAAACTTGTTTCTGTCTGTCTTAACTTGTCTTCTCTATAATATACTTTATAATAAAACTAGAAAATGAGCTCTGGTGTTTGTTTTTGTTTTATCATTTTTTTGACAATTACATTGGAAAGTTATTTAAAGTCAATTGAGCATAATTAAGATTATTAGTATATATCTGAAGAGTTTATTGATTTTATGACAATATTACAAGAATAATCTATAAGCATACCACACTTCATAATGATGTTTTACAGTGGTTAACTTGTGAAGTAATTTTAGAACCACAATCTACATCATTCTTGATAAAAAGCGATCAAAAAGAAAAAAGTCAATTGTGGGCTTAAAATGTGCCAAGAATTTGTTATCAAATAGTTCCTCTAATTATTTCCTGCTATTTGTAAATGGTCTATTTTATTGAATTTTGAATATTAAGCGTGTACTGAGAAACATTGCACACTGAAGCAATGTAATCCATGGTGAAAATTCCATGCATCATACACTGAGTGTTGACAGGGTTTTAAGACTGATAGCTTCATATCTTTCTCAACTCATTAGAGACAGAGCTTTTACGACTCTATACTACTGCAAGAACGAATTTAATGCTAGGCACAAGCTGTGAATAAAACATCCCTCATAGATGACATTAAGTTCCCAACATATTCTTAGGATTGATACCAATGGATTCTGTAAAATAGTGTGTCATTTTGGCAATAGGTGGCATTTGTGCATTGAGAAACATTAACATAGAGAGGCAGACATTAGAAAGGAAGTCTACCTGAAGTGGTGTACCTAAGCCCATAAATACATATATTTCTATTGCTTAAGAACAGAAAATGATTACAGGTGAACTTGGATATGACGGACCACTGTACGACGGATTTTTGCATATGATGGACAATATTCTTGGTCCCAGTCCGATGCATATCAAGTATTTGCATATGTATACAACGGATTTTGCATATGACGGACCAATTTTCCTGGTCCCACTGAGTCCATCATATCCAAGTTCACCTGTAGTTATCTAGCACTTTGTATTCTGCACAGTTAAGGTCTAAAGTTGACCTGATGATTTGAATTCAAGGGACCTAAAAATAACAGGCTGCTTTTCCATACCCTGCGACCAGATATTGAAGTGAAATGTAAGGGTAGCATTTCCAGGACTATCTTATAAGGCAACATGTTCCGCTTGTTCCTTCATTTCAAGTACAACCTGGGTTTTAACCAGGATTTAAAAAATGCCTGTCCAGAATAGAAATTCCAAAAATTCAGACTGTCCAGATTTAGCTACTTTAAATCCACATACCAATTATATTTAGTAGCCTGTTGTGTCACGAAGGGCACTTTACACCAGCCATGTCCTAGAAGATGATTTGTTAGAAAAAAAAATGGTTTTTACCCTAAAAAAGTTCAAATTGAAAAATTTTCATTGAAATTTATGCCTGTCCAAAAAGTTTTTTTTTAGGAAACCGCCTGTCCAAAAGACTGGCTGGACTGGTCCTGGCTAAGTCACGACCGCAAAGTCTAAACTATTGGCTCAACAGGCCACAGGAACACAGAGTCCCTGTTGCCATCTCTGCAGCCTCATCCAAATGGACAGATTCTTAGACGAATATCCAGATGGATTGGAAGCACGCAGATCTTGCTAGGCTGGTTCTCAGACTGACTTAGGTTTAATGTTATGCCACCACCACTACTGGGTAGGTGTGACGTCTCTCTCAACCTATATGTGTCCCCCTTGAGGATTTAATCAGAACTAAACCAGGGAGTGAGATCAACTCAGGTGAGATCAGTGAGACTAAGGAAAGAGTCAGATAACACAGACTCGTAGCAAGTCGAAGATCTTGCGTGTGACCTTAGTTACGGGTCACAGCAGGGACCATGCTTGCAGCCAATAGGCATGCTCTATTTTCTTCAGCCAGGTCCTTAACCCTTCCTATGCTGAGGCTACTTTCGTCCAAAGCACAAGGATGCAATGATTCTTAAAAACCATCATCTAAACCCTGTTATGTTGGTATTCATTGGAAAGCTCTGACTCAGTACTGTCAGATGAGTACCCATGCATGTGCCAGGTTTTCAGTCATTTTTCAGTTTTTTTACATCATTTTGTATTGGCCAAATTAGCCACCAGTAGCATTATTGACCCTTGTGCAGCAATAATTACACTGCATGTGATTGTATGGTAATTCCCCCTGCTTTGTCTCCCCCATATCCAGAGAAAGTCCGATACAAGGTGATAGGAGGGGAAATGAAAGGAATGGAAAGTAGTATGAAGCTAGTGGCGTTGGGCGCAACACAGCGCAAAGGTTAGGGAGGTATGGCAGAGGAATGGATCCGTGCGCCAAAATATGTAGGCCGGCGCACGGATCCATGTCTCAAGGGGAATGGATATAGATGTATTAGTTATATGAGGAATATGGGTTGTGAGGAAAAGCAAATTAGTGATCGTGTAAATATTTAAAGCTATGTTCACCTGGGAAAAAAGGTCTGATTTGGAAAATATTTGTTACTGAAATACCATAAAGGTGAGAATATGGGGAATTCAAAAACATTAATCAGAATTTGCCCCCCCCCCTCCCCCAATATGATACTGACCACCTCTGGGTCATGGACTATTATGATATATTCAGTTCAAAAGCAATCTCTGTGTGTTTCTCATAACTGGGAATTTGTCATCATGCTGCAAGTGTGATCTGCTACATAAAATTAAAGTTATTTCATAATCATACTTGTGTGGTTATCAATTTGCCAACACCTGTAAAATATGATAGCCCACTCCTAAACTAATAAAGTAATCTGACCCCTGGTGGCCAGGATTGGAACCGCATAAAATCTCCTGATTTTGGATGGTTGAATTTTAACAGGTATGAATTATATAACTTGGTCAGAAATCTTCAGATTAGCTACTGATTTGCCAACTTTCAAAAATCATCCACAATTCCTCAAGAATAAATTCATTTTCTAGCCAAGAGCCAAGAATTTCATAATATGCTGAACATAGTAAGTATTTGATCTTGAAAGATCACACAATGTCTGGAAAGATCACACAATGTAAATGTTGTTGATGACGACATTTTCAGTTCCAAAGCTATCTGCGTGTTTTTTAAAACTGTGTGAATATTATCATGCAGCAATTGTGATCTGCTAAAATTAAAGTTATCCTATTAACATATGTTTCCATGATTACCAACTCTAAAGGCCCGCTCCTTAAGCAAAAGTACTAACCTGGCCCCTCCCAGAATTGGAACTAAACAAAATGAAACCAAAAGACGTCGCAGTAACCGCCTGATAAGTGATATATCCTGATTTTGGATTGTTGAATGCTGACGGGTATGCCAACGTACGTGCACAATATCAATTGAAGAATTCATAACACACACGTACCATGATTTAAGAACTTATGGCCAGTTTAGCGATATTCTCAGAATGAGGCATCTCCGTAGTTTAATAGTATGCCGTAGGTGTACGTCCTATACATATTTCGCTGTCTCGCTATGCGCGGAATTACAGTAAAGTTGTTCCCCTTTTTCGACATATTAGCTAAAAGTACACGGGCGCGAAAATATGCCAAAAATTTTCCCATATATAAGCTTCAGACAATGTTTCAATCGCACGCATGACTTGATTTTTTGGCCGCTCAGTTTCATCAATAAACTCCTACCATTAACCGTTATTGACGACGAATTTGTAATCGTCGATTCTCCCTATTACCTAGTAATATCCCATCTGGGCGAATGGGAGAATGCTGAACCTATTAAGCCCTTCGGGCAGTGACGTGCTTGGGCACTTCGAATCCCGACTCGGTCTAGCTCTTTAACAGATTTAAACCAGTCTGATTTTGGTTTTTAACCTATGTTCAAGAAAAAAACTTGGCACATTCAGAGTTTTCCTATTCCAATATCATAAAATCCCAACAACTATGATTTGTTATTTGTTGCATTATATTTTTTTCCTATTAAAGGTAGAAAATGAACTCACAAAATCCACAACCACTAAATGATTCATTTCAAAAACATTTATTTTAGATGACACCAAGGCTTTCCATAGATGGCACACTTTATCATGTAAGTTTGGTATAAAAGACAGTACAGTATCTATAAATAAAATACATCATAAAGCCTTATTTTTTTTATTTGGACTGTATACATGAGTACCTTGTGGAAATGTACCTGAGGTCTGCTTTCCTAGTACCTACTACGTGTACAATCTAGCACAGATACCTCACTGACCATTCTTCATGTAGCACCACTGCTCCGATGTGAATCAGACCCAGCGTATGTGAGAAAGTTGCCAGTGACCTGTGACTAGGAAGAGGTTTTGCCAGGTAATCCGGTTCTCTTCACTACTTATAACGGGCTGGTCACAACTTACGACCGAATAAGGCAGAAAACTAGACTAATCAAATACCAAATCCAAATAGAGAACAATCCACCAAATAGATGGTTCAGTACTACTGAATCAGTAAAGGAAATTGACCTGCCATTTCTGATTCTCTTTAGGAAGTTGATAAGCCACACTATTAGTTTACACACATACACACATGTATATAAAAATGCTTCACACACTAATTCCGAAGACAAAAAAGCCATTCTTACAAGAATTTCAACATTTGCCATAAAACTGCAACACCTGTAAAATACACAACAAACCTTTGTCCAAAGGAAGATCACCTGGCCATCAAATATCAATTGCATTAAAAGTGGAAGTTGGAGGTATAGATATCAAGTTCTTAAAAAACAGAGAATATTTTTTCCATAAATAGTGGATTATTGTTGCTAATAAATTTTCAGACCAGTGAAACTATTTGGTGACTCAGGCACCAACATAATTTTCAGAACTAACTTACCATGCCGGGCAAATAGTTAATGATATTTTTCTTGACCCACATAATTTTTGACTTGCCTGAAATAAGTAATTACATATGCTAGAAAGGCATGTATTGTTTATCATGGATTTAATGATTTGAAAAATATTTTCTTTTCAGTTTTGTTGCATTGTTAGCATATTCCTGGGTATTTGGGCCATTTACTATAAAAATGTCTTAAGTGTTCAGAAAATCACCTTACCCATTCAGGCAAGTGAAAACTAACATGTACTTGCCGGAAAGCCTTTTTTTCAAGAATTCAATTGCAGGGGCAAGTGCTCATGTTGGTGCCTTTAATTTACTTTCAGTTCTTAAACTCACGTAGGGGGAGGGCACTCTGGAGCTAAGCACATACTGGCCATGTATTTTCACATTAACAGTTATAGTATTTAAAGGAGTGTTTGGTGTTAATTTATAAATGAAAGACTTAAAGAACCAGTGTATTTCCACTTAACAACCCAATATCTAAAATAAATACATATGCTGGGATCACCCATTCAAAACACACTTAAGTATCCTCATGGTAAGACTTGTTACTGAGATATACAAATACATTCATACATGAACATGCAGCATGTAACTTTCTTCTGGATCTGTTATAAATTTCAATCAGTACTGCATTCATTGAACATTAAAAAAGTGATTTGTCACACAGGGACCGACGTTAACTTTTGACGGCACTTGCCCATTCGGGCAGAGCAACCCCAAGATTTACTTGCCCGAAAAAAAATTCAACTTGCCCCCCAAAATGTTATTTTGCACTTTGTTCATTATTAACACAGTGACATCCTATTTTGTATGCCTCTTTAGCATTTTTATGAGAATAAACTATAGAGGCATACAATTTAGAATGACAATCTCACTGTAAAGGGCAGTGTTTTGCAGAAATAACAACGATAATCTCGGTCTAACTTTTGTATGGGGTATTAAAGTGGGAATATTGACTTGCCTGTTCGGGCTTTTAGATTAGGCCATGAACTTGCCCGAAACTGTTTTTTACTGTTGAACTTGCCCCGGGCAATAGGGTAAGCCTTAGCGTCGTGCCCTGTCACATTGAAATATTTAGTCACACATTTTCACAATGGCACAGACTCACTGGCAGTATTGAGTTTAAGAGTTAAAAGCAGTATTACAAAGTCAGTCCTCAAATTCTTTTGTGTTTTTAACACAATCATATTGTTAAATAAATTAGCCTAATAGCTGCCTTCCATACAAGTTGTGTACAGTCACCTTAACAAATACCACTACCCATTATGTGGATTAGTTTAAATTGATATAGCAAGTGACATTAAGGAGTTGTGAGAAATGCTTACCTGAAATTTGCAAGGCACACTTAAGCTTATCAATCCAGTATTTAGTGACCAAAATACAAATCCTACATTGAGATACGTTTCATCAACTAATGCTAACATTATCCTCCAAATAAGTTAATACTGTGAACAACAGTAAATGCAACTAGGTATAAAATCACAGACTTCAAACATTTAGCACCAACATGCAGAAGATAAAACCATCTAAGTCTACTGAGTATCCTTGCACTCAAACGCAAAAATATTTGATACTCCCTGTGAAAATGCTGCCAACATGTCAAATACCTCCCGAAAGGAGATTTCTAAATATCTACAAAATGTAGAAAGAGTATGCATCACAGTATAACAAAATTACGTTTGAAGTCTATTAGTTCATGTTTAAGAAGAGATGGAAGCTCTAGCCTGGGGATATCTTGTAACCTGATTGTCGGGCATATCACTTGTATGGCTCGATCTTTCAAAGTGTACACTTTTTGGGGGTGAGAAAAACGGAAATTCATCACCTCCTCATAGACCATTTCCCTTCGCTCGCTTTGACTTCGTTCACAAAAAGTGGTCAACTTCTGAGGATCGTATTGGAAGTTTGCATTGAATTTGAAATCACTCTCCTCAGACCAAGGGCTGAAGTATGGATGACGCAAAGCTTCCTCTATTGAGATTCTCTCTCCTGGATCAAACCTGAGAACTTTGGATAGCAAGTCACAAGCAGTGGGGAGATCTTGGTAGGCCCAATTGGTGCCAGGCTTGACTTGGCTGTTTTTGAATACTTCTGTCATTGGTACACCAGGGTGTTTGCGGGTCTGTATGAACTCTTTGACCCTTTGGTGTACTTTAAGTCGATCCAGTACCTCTGCCTCAGGGGTGCCTAGAATGTACAGGTGGTTCTCCAAATAGAGTATGTGATCGTTTCCTTGAAAGACAGGTTGACGGTTGAGTAGTTCTCCCATGACACATCCCACTGACCACAGATCCGACGGCTCTCTTGCTTCTAGTCCTAGTATAACCTCGGGGGCCATACAGCGGTACTTATTGTACACGTAGTCATCTTGAGGGTGGGGGGAGTGGCCAAGAT
Organism: Maea johnstoni; assembly: GCA_963942565.1. NCBI lineage: Eukaryota > Metazoa > Annelida > Polychaeta > Spionida > Magelonidae > Maea > Maea johnstoni. Next base: position 45,647,346 of record OZ012684.1, on the reverse strand, counting down.
CAAAGATTCTCAAGTCGCAATCCTCATTTACTAGAAAATTCCATGGCCGGATATTCCTGTGTATGATCTTGCATTTGTGGAAATACCACATGCCCCACAAGAGCTGATAAATGAGGAAAGAAACATGATCATGGACCAGTTCAGTCTGACCGTTTCTGACCACATCATCCAATGTAAACTGAGATACATATTCCAGGACAATGTACAGGTCCTTGATATCCTTGGCACTTGTTTGTGGTGTGAAGATGTCGATGACTTTGACAACAGTGTCATGACTGAAGTGAGACCTTATGATGATTTCCCTGTAGAGCTTCTGAGTTTCTTGTTGGAAGCAGAAATTGAACTGACGCTTATAGATTGTAACTTTTCTACCCGTGAATGTGTCAACGGCCACTGCCAGGGCAAAAGTGTCACCTATGCTTGGCAGAAGGCAGAGGTTTTCATACCGCTTAGGTACAGTGAAGTGAAAGAATTTATCCATGGTTGGTCGTAGCCATACACAGTGGAATCCCTGAGGAGCATCATTTTCCATTTCTCTTGCTATATACCAGAGATGTTGCACTTTCGTCCAGTTGTTGATTTATCTGAAAGAATCAATAAATGCTACATTAAAGACTTGTTCACATAATGAAGGATCATCTTAACCCATTAATACCTGTAGGCAAAAATGTTCTGACTATTTATCTATTTGATAATGTTTGTATAAGGGGAGACTTTAAGAGTTGCACTTTTTTGCATTTTTGTTGGAATTAATGAGTTTTAAAACCCAGTTTATGAGTGGGGTTTGATGACTTGAGGGGTGCATGCATGTGGGGTTTGAATATATGTGTACGACGTGAAGACAAAGAAAGGTCCCCTACAGACACGATACTTGGTAGGATATCTGTATAGGACATGACTCGTTCCCCTGTCCTCCTGTCACAGGAGGACAGGAGAAGGACCATAGAGGGTACAGACCTGATGCAGGATGCATGACAAAAGTAGGAGGGATAGGGAACGCAAAGGAATCATGACAAACAAACAAACAAATGAGACCTGAGAATTCTATGAAAATTTTTGAAGGAGAAATGTTGATCAGAATCAATTGCACAATTCTCCCCAAACCAGGGTCTTAGCCAGGAATAAGAAACTGGGTGCCTGAAATTGGCCACTGTATAATTTCTGGGCGACCAAATTTTTAGGGGGACCACAACATACTCAGATTTCAACCATTAACATGTATATATTTATCAAAATAAGGCATGATATCCATATACAAGGTAATGGGAATTATATGATGATAAAAAAAATTCAATTATATGCTTGAGATTGACATTTTAAGAAATTCCTCACAATTTTTGGGGGGTGTCCTGAGGGGTGCTTTTTAAGGGTCTGGGTGTCCAAAAGGCACCCAGACGCCCTGCTGGTTAAGACAATGCCCTAAACAGTTTGTAGATCATGTATTCTTAATTCAAAGGTTAATTATGACCAGTGAGTCACTGCAATTTTGGATAATTTCCTGTAAATCTATACCTATTTATACATCATTTTTCTAAAATGAATAATAACAATTGAGATTATAGTCAGTTATTTTCATATGGACACCAACATGATCACTCAGCCAGACAATATTTTTTTATATATAAAGGAGAAGAAGGAAAATGTTGTTCCTTTCATTTCAATCTACACTTTGTTACTCAAGGAATGCGATAGGCATAATCTTTTCAGAAAATATCCCCCAAGCCCATTTGACATTCTTTAGCTGGAGAATCCCTAGATTTTCATGGCTAAACAGCAGGGCCTTAGCCAGGACCTGTCCTACCTGTCTTTTGGATTTGTAGTTTCCTAAAAACCTCCTGTTTGGACAGGCAAAGTTTTCTATGATGATTTCTCAATTTTGACTTTCTGGGTGTAATAACATTTTACTAACAATAGACCATCTTCTAGGACATTAGCTAAAGTGTAAATTGCCCTTTTTGACACACTAGGCTATTTGTAGTAGCTGATAAGGATTTGAAGTAGATTAGTAGTTAAATCTGGACGGGCAGAAATTTTGAAATTACTGTTTTGGACAGGCATTTTTGAAATCCTGGCCATAAGACCCTGCTAAGCAGTAAGTACTGTGTTGGCCTGCTTTAATAGCTAGCTTGAATGATGCAACAACCAAAGGTTGGAACCCTGACCATGTCCTTTTTCAGTGGTCATTTTGTTACCTGTGATACCTGTAACTCGTCAGCCCCAGACCATAATTGTCTATCTTCATGTTCCCCATCCCCCATACTCATGTCTTTTACTTAATACAAACATATATATATATATATATATATATATATATATATATATATATATATATATATATATATATATATACATGTATATATATTATATGATATATGTATATATATATGCATTTTTATATATATATATATATATATATATATATATATATATATATATATATATATATATATATATATATATATATATATATATATATATATTTATATATATACATACATATATAAAGTGACAGTCAATTGCAGATATATTGCATGGCAAGCATAGAAGTGCAGGCATGGGAACATTGGGTATATACATTTTTAGTTGTGAGGTTTCCTTTTTCTAAAGGTCAAATTATTTTTCTCAGACAAAGCTTTCCATGGCACAGACACTGCGTATGGTAATTGATTTAGTATTTACTAGTATCAAACTTCTCAACTTACATCCAATGATAGCAATGATTGGTATAAACTGGTTAGAAAGATCACTAAAATTGCACTAGCTTCCTCTGAACAATGGCGTTGCTTATCCTTCCAGATTTTGTTTTGGTATGTGTGGCGCTCTCTAGCGGCAGGAAATTGCACTATGGTACCCGTTTTAGCGAATTTTACACAATCAAATTTCTGAAGCTTTTGAACCATTTATGTTATAAATGAAGGTTCAGACTGACCTTGAAATACGTAAATGTCGCATTTCAAATGAATCTAAGGTAGTGACCTGGTTTTTTTCTTAGTTGCCGAGTGTACACAAACAAAGTTAGAGTAGAGAAACCTGCTACTAACTTTACCTTTTTTGAGCTGTCAAATCATGCTCAGAGCTTCATTTTCACCTCTGAAAGTTTGTGTTTCTAATGAAAGTTCTATCGATTAGATTAGGATTTTTTCTTCCAATAATACTTGGATATACCAGGGCTGCTTCTAGAATGAATTCTTACCAGCTGACACCGGCTAAGCTTGGCGTTGAAGTGAGAGGGATAGACCTGAAGAAAGACCCTCCACAAGAAGTGATTGATCTGATTAAGGCAGATGTTGCCAAATATCGTATATTGATTTTTCGCGATCAAGGAGTAATTTCAGGACTGCGTCACGTGGAAATAAGTAAGTGGTTTGGGGAGTTGGAGTCGACGTTTTATAAGCACCCCAAGTCTCCGCACCCTGACGTGTTCCGAGTGTCAAATGATGAAGAGGAAGGGTGTCGTAATGTTGGTCGCACAGGATGGCATATTGATGGCAGTTTCCAGCAAGCACCTTTCGCCTATGCTTTGTACCACATGGCTTCAGTCCCAGAAATAGGAGACACGGGTAAGTTCATATGATGAGTTTGTATTCAATTTACTGAAAGTATGGTTTATGATGGATTAATATGACATGTTAAATGTAAATGTAATCTTTTTTTTAAGTCGGTATATCAATTATCGGAAGGGGCCCTATTAAGAATCGGGGCCCTATACAAGAAACACGAGCTACCAAGGCTCTTGGCCGACATTGTATATACTGATAAAGTATAATAATATGTTGACAGTATTTTCCTAAACAGTGTGTTTGTGGTGTTTTTTAAGGAGTATTTTACTTGTCAATGGGAAGTCACCATGATGTACTTTTGTAGGTCCCTGTCTGGGTAAATTCACCGTCTTGGTACATGACAGGAATTGCGCACATTGAACCAGAGAAATACATCCCCTTGTTCCGCAACCCCATAGGCACAGCATGCTAGTACCGAGGTGATGTGCGCCTCGGGTTACGCGGTGTTGCCTGGGGAAGAATTGGTCACATGATTTTTTTCAGCAGGCAGCCAATCCTGCAGTACACAGGTTATCTATGACTCATATAGTCGGAGGCAGCGAGATTTGATGACGCATGCACAGTGCCCACTCCCTGTCTACTACTCCCAGACTGAACTAAAGGAAGTCAATAAATGCCACTTTCTGACTACTAAAGGGCCCTAGAACTCCTACATCAAGTTGCTAACTATTGTATCATATAATTCCTTAAATAAATATCCCACTTTTGTGCAGCCATTTCCAAGAAAGATGCTTTTATACTCAATCTTCTTCAACGAGTGGAAATCTGTAAAGCTGTCACTCCTTGTGTTGACACCCCCGCCAATACACATAACAACCAGAACGTCCGGGCCTGCCAGAGGCAGTGTCCCGAGGGGGTCGACTAGACAGGAAGCACGGCTGTATCACAGTGTGCCATCATCCTGGAGACTACACAAGTGGAGTTTCCAGGACTGTTGGCAGTGTGGCCATATCCTGTAATGTAGTAGGTCACCGTCTTGTCCTGCGCCCCATCCATTGCCATTACATACTGATATGGCACCTAGGGTTTGCTAGAAACATAAGAAAATGCCTTGCACTCATAACTTCAAGAAATTTAAAAAGTTAAACTAAAAGTTTATTCTTCATGCTGTGATGGCCAAAAAGAACTTGTTAGGTAGCTGTGTTGTAAAACCCGGGAGTCAGATGCATATAACAACCTCTAACCTGAAGCCCTCTGCTGTAAGGGCCTTCAGGTCTTTCTTGGACTTAGATTTTCGAACACAGGTACCTGGCAAGGTCTTGATGTCTCAACTTTTACTTTAAATAGAATTTTCAGTAAGTCCTCGAGTTTAGACAATAAGACCTCACCAGTGAAAAACCCTAGTCTAAGGAAGATCTGATTCTGCTCACAACAGGTGGGTGCATTCCATGAACCATTAACTGCTTAATGCATCAGACGTCTCCCTTACATGAGCATCTTTTATTGTCATGACATGAGGACCTGTGCTTATAGACAACAAGGAGGTGAATCACATTTTTAAGATTTCTACCAGGGCGACCTACAGAGCCATTTCCTCGCCCTTGACATCTTTACTTAGCCTAATATACCAGCATTATAATGCTCCATATCATTGTTTTTTCAGTTTTTGCACCTTTGAATGAGCTCATCATGGGCTTACCTGAAGAACAGAGGGCAAAGTGGGAGAGGCTTTGGATGGTCAGTGATTCCATGAGAGGACCTGTTCATCCACTCATCTACTCTCACCCTATTACTGGCATGAAGGTAGGTAAAACCTAAAACAAAACAAATTTGTTATTCGGTTGCTCATTACTGGAATGAATCAATGATATCAGAGATATATATAGGTTAAGAATTCCCTGATGATATGTCGCAAATTGTCAATACTTATTTCAGTTATTTGGTGTATTTTTATTTTTTAGACGCTATGTGTTCATTTAGGCATGACTGAGGGTTTTGTGTGGGATTACGGCACGCCACAAGAGCAGTGGACCAATCGATTGGAAACTAGGCAGATTTTGCAAGAAATTCACCATGAGTTCGTCAAGAATGATGGAGAAATACAGTATTCACACAAGGTTTGTATTGTTAACTGCCATTGTATGTGAACAGACAGTTTATTTACATGTATTTCTTTGCTTTGACAAAACCAGAATCTTTTTGGGTTAAGTGACCTATAACTGCTGGTAATGATTTATTTCGTGGAATGTGAGATATGATAAGATAAGGGAGCCAAAAGTAGCCTTGGCTGTTACTCATTTGAATCACAATTTAAAAGGTAAGGTATAATACCTTATCTCAATATTCTTAAAAAGGCTTCAAGAATAATGTGTATGTATATTTTTTGTAACATAAATCTTTTCTTATATAAAGATCTTAACACCGGAAGAAATAATTGTCCAAGAGAATGATTGTGGTAATGTTCTTGTTCCCTCAATTTTTTTTACATTTATATGTTTTACATGAACCCATATTTGACTTTTTTCAATATCTAACAATATTACTCTTTTTTTCTAACCATTTATGACATTCCTCAAGCTTCCTTACTGGTTTGAATTTTAATGTGTTTGCCTTGTTTGTTGTAATATTTCCACCCTAAGCCAACCTCTAAGTATATTTCCCTTCAAATTTCAAATCTGGATTTCTACCACATAGAAATATTATTCAAAAGGTTTAAGGCCAAACTAGGTGAAATTTTTAACCAGAAGCCAACTCATTACTCATCTTGCAATATGTTAGTGGTTCATGTGTGAAAGTGTCCAAACATAAGATATTGACTCTATAGCTCTGAGTTCCAAAGACAAATTGCTAGAACTCCAAGCATGAATGAGATGCTAATGTGTATTTATTTATTGTTCTGCGCAACCATATTGACTATTGCTTTGTCAATTTCCAGTGGACCGAAGGGGACTTCATTATCTCGGATAACCTTTCAGTCGGCCATGAAGCGACGAAGGAGACCCAGTACCCTCGGTCGCGCGTTGGTCTTCGGGTGCTCCATAGAACCACCATCCATGGAATCAGGCCCCCGAGCAAGGACTACACTCTGGAGAGCACACCAGGTGGTGCAGCGGCTGCCAAAGAGGAGTTGTGACATTGCATGTGCTGGTGGCCCGCCTCTTTGCTGAAAGATTATAAACCTTATTGAAAGCTGTTCTTTGTAAAGGTGTAGGAAAGGGCCAACATGATGATATTCAAACCATGAACCTGACTACCTGCTCTTGATATTTGATTAATATGTAAAAAATAGCTTACTGCTTTTGCTATTGCCCAAAATCATCTTTTGATTTGGATTGTTGCTTTTTTTACGTATGATGTTCTCTGATTATGGAAATACACTTTCTATTTTTGTATCGTAAAATTTTCAATATTCTGTTGATTAGATCATAATCTTATTCCAGCTAGAGTTTTGGCTAAGATCTCCTCAAAACCATGATTCATTCCAAAAACAGGTCATAAATAAAACTTGGTTTCCTTGAAAATTGCATTATTTTAATTTGGATATTGCAATTTACTTCCGCCTTTATATCAGATTAAAGTTCATACACCAACACTTAGGACAAGTAAGCAACCTGGAATTGTGGGGGTCTTGTCAAACTATTGATGGCACAGAATTAAGCAATTTTATTGCTAAATGTGAGAAGTATGTTTTGTGTCAGTTAAGGTAAACTTATTTAACTTGATCACATCTTGGGCCACACTGTTTAGATTGTAGGTTACCCATAATTGCTTTAGGCCACCGACCTGTGTGCAGCTATCTCTTTCTAATGATATGTTCTTAACTCTCAGACAAGTTTTTGTAACTAATAGATTAGAAACACAGATGAAGTCAATTAAGTTATTATGACCCCTGTGTGAAAAGGAGGACATGTACATGTATATTGCAATACTATTGACTTGCATGCGTCTTAAAAGCTTATCTGTGATGCACTTTGCCCTTTTTGCTTTCAAAGTAATGTACCTGCAGTTCTAGAAGTATAGGCTAGTCGATTTCCTCTTTTAGCTGTAATATTTGAACTGATTAATGGGTAAGGTTAAATATAGGCACTTCTTACTTTCCACATATCTTTCCACAAACTCATGTTAACATATTATTGAAAATACGATGAAATAAAAAAAGGAGTATTCAGTTGCTATTGAAGTATGAATACCTACATATATCATGTCTAGGAGTAAATTTAATTGCTATTTATTCATGCTTCAAACTGCCATTAGGCGACGGTTACTTGATTTATTGGTTCCCGGATACTTCCCAGACCAATTACACAGGGTTGGGAGGGAGGTAATTAAAAATAAAGTTGATTTTAAAAATAATAAATTAACACACGGAAATCTAAGTAAGCAAACAGTTGGGAGGGAGGTAAAAAAATTAAGTGATTTTTTGACTAGTACTAAAATACATACTTAATCCATATTTTTGAATATTAAAAGAATGATTTTTTAATAAGATGCATTTCAACAACACTGTATTGCATTGCTATTGTAATGTTGTATTGCTTGGCTATTAATATTCTTGTAGTTTTGCAGTTTTATTACCATCCATGGTAAATTAATTGTAAGTTTGGTGTACCTACTTACGGCTCGGCGGCAGAGCACAAAATAAAGTGGGAGGATTACATATATTTTCCCATCGGGTCTTTTCCACTTTGATCGGCGGATCCCGGAACCAATAAATCAAGTAACCGTCGCCTTAGCAGTATCTGCCTCATAATAGTAATGAGTTTGTCACCTCAAGCTTTATGGCTAATGTTGAATGGAAAAGGTATAACTTTAACCTATTGGCTGCTCTCACGTCAGGTGAATGCTCTTCTTATTATATGGTTTGACAATCTTTCTAGTCATCCAGGTGAAATTTACTAAGTGTGTTGACAAAGTCATTTACCCTTTGCTTGTGCCATACAGCTTCTGAAAGAAGTATTTGTAATGTATGTTGTGTGTGATGTGTATAATTTTATCTTCTTTTATGATAAATATATGTATAATCCAGGAATGATTGGCAGCTATTGTTTAACTTCACTACTGATGTTGTTTTGTACAGCAGTAATTCGAAACACAGAAAACTTGCATGCATTGCATACACCCTTTGGAAAAGTCCTTTGATCTTGTTGCATGGTGACAAATATTGATATCAATTGGACATGTTCTTATTGCTTGGTAACAAACATTGATGCCACTGAGATAAAATTGATTTGTAAAACGATACCAGTGAGATATTTTGCTTAGTAAAGATTGATACCAGTGAGACAAATATACTGGCTAAAAAATTGATACCAACAATTCATGTCTTTATTGATTGTTGACACAAATGATAGGTGTGAGATAAATGTGCTTGTTGCTTGATGACAAATGTTGATTCTGTGACAAAAATGTCTGTGTTACAACTTGCAACAATCCTTGATTGCAAGCACTTTACAATTGATCTTACTGGCCAAAAACAGATATGATGCTACAAAATAAGAGACACTTATTTTTTACTTTTTTTATTGTTATCCCCTGAATGGCGTTACTTATCCCAGAGATTGTTTAAATGATGATTACCAAAAGTTGTTGATCATGGTACCTGTAATGAATGTTCATTTAATCTATATTTTTGGGTGTTTGTGCAGCCATCTAGGGTGCTATCTGGCTGGCTATTTTTAGATGCTCTCCTTTATTGGAGATTCTTTTGGTCAGTGTGGTGTGACAGGTGCCACATCCTGGTCACTTGTCAATCAAGATCTGAAGGGAGAATAGGTGTCTCTCATCAGTGGCGACTACAGATAGGCAGAGTTGAGATGGCTTAGAGTTTTCACTGTTACGGCACACACACAACTGTAGGGGGAATAGATGACAGTAGCCTCTACTAGAACATGGAATCGGTTTATTTTGCAGGGATGTCACTGCCTTAAAAAATCTTGTCTTTTGTCCTTTGCTCAGACTCAAAGTCTGATAATAAGGCTGTCAGCACCATCCAAACAAATATTCTCAATCTTAGGTTTGTCATTGGCCTATATATGTTTCCCAATGAGTTTGATGGTGAAATCCTGTCTGCACAGGTAACCAGCGTTATCTGCATGGAAACATTTTGGAAAGAATTTCTAAAAATGCAGGGTCATCTAACTATTACAGGGAAATTCCCCATTTTTGACATGCATGACAAAATTTGTTGTTATAAGCCCATCATTTAGAACGAGAAACACACTCACCTCCACACCCTTCACAAGAGTTATGATTTCTTCTTGCTCTGCACCACTGTGTCGTTCTGTGGTGATTTTTGCCTGCTCTGTTCCACTGTGTTATCCTGAGTGAGTCTCTTCTTTCCTGTGATCCACCATAATTTCTTCTGTGGGGTGTTGGTGACTTAGATCGGTTCCTGCTCTCCCTTGAAGAGCTCCTACTTTGATGATAGTGTCTGTCATCTTTGAACTGCACTCTCAGTGGAGCAGCTGCATTAACGGGTGCTGTGTGGAGATTAGCTATTTTTTGTGTCAGTAAGCTCACTGTGGCAACTAGAGTTGCATTAGAACCATTGTCCTTGATTTCTGCTTCTTTTCTTAAAGTTGATCTGGTTGACTTGGGTGGGTAAAATCTGTTGAATGTTGTTGGCTGTGGCTTTTATTACCCGGAATCTCCACCATGTATTGTAGGGGATCTTGCCACAAGCCAGACACCAGGATAAGAGTTGTATTCTTTATAACTGGCTCAGGCTGAACTAGCTTCTGGCCAAACATACATTTTTATTAACAACAAATACAATAGTTCAGATATTCTACCAATCACATCGAAGTAGTAATGTCTAATTAGCTGTTGACCAATAAACAGTGTTGTACTAGAATGTCTAGGCCCTTTAGCCAATGATGTTCCTTGATGGCTTATTGGTCAAATCTTCTTGCCGTATTGTACATACAAGTTCCTTCTTTTTTGATTTAAAAAAAATACTTTTTTGGAATCTTTGGTATCTGTTGCATCTATAACTAAAGCAACACCAGAAACGTCTTTGTGTGTTTTGACAACATGTCCCTTAAGTTTGAAGTACATCATTCCACCTTATGGGCAAGTCCTTTGTGGCTTCTTGTTCTTAGCTGTAAATATTGAGTCAGCTCTGTGTGAATTGCTTTAAATTAACATTTCCATTCTGTTCATGATCACTGCCAGATGCAAAAACTAGGCTGTCAGCACTATCTAAACAAATATTCTATTCTTAGTTCTGATCTTGGCCAATATATGTTTTCCTATGAGTTTGAGGTCACATCCTGTCTGCACAGGATACCAGTGTCATCTGCATGGAAACTTTGTAGAATTTCTGAAAATGCAGGGTCTTCCTCTAACGATGAAACTGAAATGGCTTTTGGTAAGGTCGACAGCTGGATTTCCTCTTGGCATTGTTTTCTATGTCTGTAAGAATACACATGACTGAAGCTGCCTTTACAAATTTTGCAATGAACTCTTTGTTCCTTGATGTCCTGTTTGTCAAAACATCTCTCCTTTTTGGATTTTTGAAAATACTTTTTTGGCATCTTTGTATTCTGCTGCATCTATAACTAAAGAAGCTCCAGGTATGTCCTTACGTGCTTTGGCCACATGTCTCTTAATTCTGAAGTACATCACTGCACAGAATGGGCATTTCCTTTGTGGCTTCTTGTACTTAGCTGTAAATATTAATTCAGCTTCTGTGAATGCCTACTCACTGTCAGAGAAGACCAAGAATGCATGTTCAGTGCCTACTGACGATCCTGGTAAGCATTTAATCCAGGGAAGTGCCATAAGATATATGCATGGTGCCCTTGGTTTAGTAGGTTTGTGAATACCTTGATCAAGAACGGACAAGAATTTTGCGTCATCTTAGGAATAAGCAGTTGATTTATGCTCCATCATATTCAGAACCACTAATTGTGATATGAATAAATATAATGTTCCTAATTTATTTTAATAGGTACTTAGAAGGCATTTGTCATATGACACCTTGTTAGATGTTGAATCACCACTACATCTTTTAGATTTAAAACTTGCTGCATAGTTTTTTACAAAGCACACATCTATAGATAATTTCAGAGACTGTGTTACTACAACCAATTATCCAAAAGCCCCGAGATCTGCGGTTTTCTGGTGAAAATACAAAATGTTTCATGTCCTTTTCTGGTAAAGATTACGGGATATTTGACACAGTAGGCCATAGTGGCTTGCCTCAATCGACCTCCTACATGCAAAATTCTGCGATCGTCAATAAACGGATCAAGCCGAAAGAGTGAACTGGTTTGCTTTAAGGCTAGATTTCTTTGCCTAGTTTTCTGATTGGTTTTAGCACGATCCTGAGTTTTAAGAATACCAATCTTTTTCCTTAAAGGCGTCCTCTTGTACTAATCTAATGATTTCAAATTCACCATTATTTAGTTTTTCTACTGTTGCTGACTTACTTTGACGTCATAGGGTTCTCACCCATGAGTTATCCCCCCTACGGCTGTGTGCGTCCCTTAACAGTACCTGTAATAAATGTGTAACTTATTCTTTCATGGGAGGTTTTACAATGAATGTTGTTCTCGGAAATGAAACATTTTGGTTATAACATTTGGATACAATGCTCACCAAAAAAATAAAGGCACATTGGCACACAAAGGACATTTACTGCCATTCTGGTAGGTATTAAGTATTAGTCATTGTACTGGTTTTTAAAACTCATTGTCAATGATGTATTGTAAATAGTTTCTACGACTTGTCTGAAATATAACCGGTATTCGATTTTCTGGACAAATCTTTAGATGTAACACAAACTGCATGTTTGTCTCATAATATCTTTTACCTTTGTTTATGTGTGTGTATTTCATGTGCAGTATGGATACCAAATAAGCAATATGGTGCCAAAAATGAATTTACACTACGTTTTCTGACATATATTTGCGTCCTTTAAAAGACACCAATGGTAAGAGATTGGGTTGATTCAAGGACATTTGCTTATTGAGCATATTATGTGAATGAAATATTCATTTGGTTCATTCATCTTCTGCTGCAGTATGATGTGTTTTAGCCTCTGCTACATTGCTCATGTTTAAAATAAACTTTTATCAGCCATCAACATGTCTTGTATTTTGATGCCACCTATAAGAAAGAACTAAAGTTCTGGATCTACTTATCATATTACAATATCAGTCAGCTATAGATTGCTTGGTTTGAAAACTAACAGTTAATCTCACAATACTTCAGATTGAGCTTGCTTATGATTTGGATCCTTTGTTTTATACAGGGTAAATTGCATCCTACATTATATGTACTATCATTGAGATAATTAATTTACCTCTAACAAGACCGCTTAATATAACCCTTTCAATTCCATGCACACATATATGCATTTGTGGTAACATAACTAAGTAAACCATACACACATATACATGTGTGCGTGCGTGTGAGCTAATCAATTTCATGTAAAGAATAGTCTGGCTTGCCAATGTAAAAGACACCCCATAAAAAGACACTCCATAGCACAAAAAATAAGCAAATGGCTGTCAGAGTGCTATGCTTAAGGTTCATTTTGGTTCATGTATGTCACTTGACTGTAGACCAGCAGCCATATCCTGTAGGACCTCTAAATAGTTTGTTGCACCCCCCCCCCCCCCCCTGGTAAGTATAATTTAGTCACTGTGGGATGAGAGATAATAAACAGTCAAATGGAAATGATTTTTTGGATTTTGATGACGGCCAAGCACAGCTTGGAGTAGGGCTAGAACGTTCCTGGTGCTAGGCGCCCTACCAGCCTTAAGAGTTTTGAGGTTATTGCAGGGCCCTGCTCAGTGTCCAATATAAGTGAAAGTCCTATTAATAGTCTGGACATAAAGATGTGAAAAGGGGCCTATGGGGCTAGTAACCTAACCCTAGTTGTCCAATCAGACAAGCTCAAATTTACCAGCCATGGTGAGATAGTTTATCGGTTGTAGAAATCATACTTGAGGTCTAGCCACATTTCTAATTTAAAGCTACATATTCAAAGAGAGTTGTTATGGGGTTCAAAATCAGCAAAAATAATATTTCTAAGAGTTGCAGCTTACTAGAGATATGTCCATTTCTATCAGACCCAATTGGCAATCTGAGGATGAACGTGTTAAAGGATCCAGTGAAATTCACAGTTCAGGCCGCCGTAGGGGGTAGGGCTTTTCAATGCTAGGTCACCATCTGGAATTTCCTAATGGCAGTTCAAAGAGTTGAACAGATTCATACCAGCACACACAGACACATGCTGAGAGAGAGAGAGAGAGCTACTATTTCTATGAAATTGTAGTGCTGCCTGTGATAAGAGGTGGTTGATAAAGAATTTATATACTTTTACACAACTGAACAGTTGGCAAGAAGAGATAGCATACCTCCAACATTTTTTGGGCAATGGGATTGATAAGGGCCAAAGTTGCTGTTCGGTTTGATTTTGTTACTGAGCCACAGATTCAGGCAGAACTTAAATATAAAAAAGGGGGAAAAAGATACTCAAACAATAAAGACGATGTCCAAGATGGAGAACTGTATATGTTACTGCGTGAGTTTTGCACAATCTTTTTAGTGCTGCCCTCTATTGACGGTTTCATTCCTGCTGATGCAGCATTGCTGGATTCTGTCAATAGAGGGTCTCATGGTTGTTCCCTTTGTTTTAGATAGCCTCCTTCTGATCTTGAGCAGTATAAAAGGGGTTGATTTTTGAGGTTCTCTCCCATTCCTGCTCAGGGCCAGGAGATGCTGAGACAACCACTAGGGGTAAAAGAGATGAGAATTTGGATTGTATTTGACTCTATTTGTACTCTATTTCTATTGGCTCTATTTCTATTCTACTGCTTTAGACTATGCTGGCTATACTGTATTTCTGATACTGGATGTCTGTATTTTTTGTTGTAGTTTTCACGAGCAATAAAACTCTGTTGAAATCACCTCGTCTTGATGTTATGAATGTCCCAATAGTATAAGACTATGGGTAATTCAATAGTTCTCCTGCTCATACAAGATCCAATGAAATGTATTCATCCCTGCAAATTAATATTGGTGGAATTGCTATATCTATATTATCCTAGTTTAGTGTGTGGCCAATTTATTCTACAGTAAATGAGTTGCCACCATGAAAGGGGTAGGAGCTTTTTATGTTACCGCAGAGAGGAGAAAATAGAATATAATTAAATCAATATTGTAATGTTTTGTTTAAAAAGAGTGTCCTCTAATACTTTAGAATACATCTAATGGGGTCATCAAGGTCATATTTCCTCTACATATAACTTTGACTGCATTTATCTAGGAAGCTTTTAATGGATGGATCTCTGCATCTGATTAAGTTTAGGTGATCAGAGTGGCCTAGTGTTCCAGGTCATGAATTTAAATATTTTCTAATAAGCTGTGGATAAATAATGGACAACTTTTTTTTTTAATAAAAAACATTAGTATTTATTTAGACCGAGCAGTGGATTAATTAAGCCACTGACTGTTAAAATCAGACTCTAAGGAAAATTCAAAACAATATTTCAAACTCAAACTGAATCACCCCTAAGAAACACTATCTTTGTTATTTGCTATCTTAGTTGACTGCTTTATCCTTGCTATTCGCCATCTTCATTTTAGGTTTAAACTAGACAATCAGCTATTCTTAGGCCTGTGGTATGTGGATAAAAAGCCCAATATGAAGATTTTTCTCAAATCGGTGGTACAAGAAGGTAGGTTATTGAATATCCAAACCACAAGTGTAGGTTATCCTCTGACTATAATTATATAGCAGCGGCCTTGGTTATTTTTATGTCTGCAATTAACTGTGATCAATTCAATGTATTCACATATTCCTAACTTGTCTAAATTTGGCTGTATTCTCCTCATAAATTGGCTCTATGGTCTTTCCCAAAATAGGCTGCAGAGGTAATTGAAATAAATTCACCCTCCAAACCTTACAAGAAGGTCACGTTCCCTTGAGAATCTTTCAAATTGGAAAGCATCTGGATTCCGATCATTCCTCATACTCTATGGTGGACCAATTCTATATGACATACTCCTAGCTAAGTATTTTGCACATTTCATGCTCCTGGTCTATGCAGTCACATTACTGTTCTATCATGAAGAGAGCATCAGTTATGCTTAGTGAATTCAGCCTCTCCATTGGAGATTTGTATAATCCAAGGTATAACTCATTCAATGTCTTTTATACCTACCATCAAAGGTTTCTGAACTAGGACCATTGTTGGCACATTCCTGCTTTTTCTATGAAGACCTGTACGGTGACCTCAGCAATCTTTTCCATGGTAGTCAGAATATACATATACAAATTATAAAATGATCCTTATTTTTCCACAGAAAATTCCTAAACTTGTTTCTTGTTTGAAAGAGGGCTCACCAGAAGAATATAATATTCTACGCAATAGCTAGAAAGAATAGAATCACACAGAAACAAGAGGTAATAATTCCAAGCTTGGTCATTATTGGTGCCTGCAGCTTCCGGAACCTATACTGTATCAATTCGTGATTTAGTTACAAAACAGCATGGAGAGATGCATGCTTTTATGAGATTTCTCCATTGAAAGCATGGAATACATCTGATGCACTGTTCCACTTATCGTTCTGGGAGGGCTTGCAACAGCGAAACTGTTAGGTACAAGGATACCCTTATTGGAACAGTTAAGTATAAGTGCTACACTAATTCTGAAACTGATAAGCAGTTGTATATTGCAGATATAGATAAAATGAACATGCATCATTAGCAACCCATCACAAGGCACACTTTTATGAAGCACATCATTTTCATGGCGCTGCAGGATAATTTCACTCTAGACCTAAGTATGGTACAAGAAATAAACTCAATATTTGTCTTTGCAAAAGTAAAGTGAAAGGATTCTGTTTTGTTGTCAAGCCTCCAAGCGGTTATGTATTCATGAGGAGAACGTACCAGAGGGTTTCTTTGCTGATGAAAGCAAGTAAAATATTACATCAGTCTGGTGTCATCCCCGCCCTACATCTTACTACTTCAAATCACAGCATCCCATTCTGTGGAAGACTGGATTATTTAAAAGAGCAAAGGGTTAGTGAAGCACAGGAAATTACAATCACAAAAGATGGAAACAAAATTACAACTGCGACCATCATACTAACTGTCCATGGGAGTACAGTTCCTACCGAAATAAATGTAGGTTTTTTAAAAGTCAAAGAACCCCCAACCCTTTTAGATGTTTTGGTTGCCAACAATTTGCACACCACAAGAACAATTGCACACATTCCTCCAAGTCCCCAAAATGTTCCATGGATGGCCATGGAGATACAACTTGTGATCATCCCCTAAAATGTGTCAACTGCAGAGGTGACCATCCTGCCTTCAGTAGAATCTGCCATAAATGGACCTTTGAAAGGCAAGTTCAATAAGTAAAATGCAAAAGGCACGTAACTTCCCCAGAAGCTAGAAAAATAGTTCAGGATCAATCCAACAATGAGCGGTAATCATATGCTCAAGCAGCAACAGCTGCGGTTCTCTTCCATTTAAACACAATTAACTGACATCACCTGGTCAAACAATGCAATAGATTTCACACTTCTTTCCTCATCAGAAAAAAACATTACTCCAATTCATCTCATCCAACAATATCTACACAAACAGTAAATGATTCATCCCACCAACCTTCAAATATAATCGAACCTAATAATAATAATATAATAATAATAATATTGTCATTTGATATTGCGCCCTTTCCATATAAACATGCTCAAAGGCGCATTACATTCCATTGTCAAAGGATAGATGTTGATATCCACATAGTTAATTGATATATACATCTTTGAACAGATGTGTTTTCAGTTGTCGTTTAAAGATTGCCACACTCCCAGCTGCCCGAATATTATCTGGGAGCTGATTCCATAGTTTTGGGGCACCGTGAGGCACTAAACGATCTGTCACCGTAGGTTTTCATGTTGTTTCTCGTCTCGCAGAGTAAGTTCTTGGATGTTGATCTCAGTGTCCGGGGTGGGACATACTCTATCAGCAATTCCCTCAGGTAAGAAGGTGCAGTTCCTTGCAAACACTTGTACGCCAGTAGCAGAATCTTGAATTCAATTCTCTTCCTGACTGGTAGCCAGTGCAGCTCCTTCAGTACTGGAGTGATATGGTCATACTTCTTTGTGAGAGTGATCACCCTGGCAGCGTTGTTTTGTACTCGCTGGAGCTTACGTATTAGCTCTTCGGGTATTCCACAGAGAAGTCCATTGCAGTAGTCAAATCTTGAGGTTACCAGGGATATGACAGCACTCTTACTTGATTCTGCAGTCAAGTATTTTCTGATCCTTTCGATGTTTCAAAGGTAATAGTTTGCAGATTTGACTGCCTTTGTCACTAGAAAGACAAAAAATTCTCCAAAGCCAGAACAAAATAGTCTTTTAACCATCACCGCCCCTCAGGGTGGCAGTCAGGAGCCAAGGAGAAATTCTTTAGGCTCCAGACCATCCAAAGGTTCATCTCAATACCGCAGAGGGAAGTTATTTGAGTCAATGGACTATGAGGATGTATCGAAGCCACACCAACCAAAGGCCATAGGACACCTCACGTCATTAAAAGGATGCTTTTATCGAGCCACTCTATCGTCAGGTATGGCTCTGTTTACATACTGAGATTGATAGGCCATACCCACGATTGTACAATATTTTGGAAACTGGGGCGTTTCCATCTTCCTGGAGAGAGGCCACCGTCATACCTATTGCCAAGCCAGGAAAAGGCTTGAAAGATCCAAATAATCACTGACTATAGGTGTGTCTGTAAAACAATATTATAGGAATGATTATATAATGACCGTTTGTTTGGTTCGTGGAATCTTCTACACTCATCACCATATCCCAAAGTGGCTTCCTGAAAACAAGAAGCACCATGGACCACTTTTTGGGTTTGAAAATTTTGTAAGAGAGGCATTTTTAAATGAAAGACATGTGATGTGCATCTTTTGCGATTTTGAAAAATCCTATGACACCACTTGGAATGAATGAATGACTGTTTAAGGTGCTTCAGTACACGGGGGGCCACGATCTCTTTTCAATTGGCCGCAGACGAAGTCCAGCCGTCTCGACCGCAGACATTCCACTTGTAAGCCAGGGCGCGTTTTTTCAACACATTCATGCCAGTGAGCCTGAACACTGACCTGCTTATAACCTTGTGATCAGAGCAATTGTAAAAATATTCAAAAGAGAACTGTTGGTCGAAATTAATTACAACTGTATAAGAACCAAGCCCTATTATTGTACGGCCGAACCTAAGTTTATTTTGGGTCACATATAACATCATTCTAATTTTTTAAACTTTAAAATCTACTGCATCAAATAATTTGGAGTGGTTAAAAATCAAATACGAGAAGAGAGATTCAGGAGAAATGATCCGTTGTGTGTGCATCCTAAGCAAATACTAGTAGGTCACTCGCAATGTCAAACAACCTGGAGTCTAATAGTCAAACAACATTTGGTTTACTGTTGCATAAAACGAACGCAAGTGACTGACAGTGGAAACACTAGATGGCAGCACCAACCTAATACACACGTGTGCTGTTTTGGAAATTTAAGATAAACAACAACTCGAAATTCCAGTTTTATTGACGTATGATGTATGTTACATCACTGTGCACAGGCATACCACAATAGTGAATAGTGAGGCATTCGTTAACTCGAGTATGGAGTGATGTAGCGTGTCGTACGACAGTGCAGGTAATGCAAATGGCGACCGAATCAGTGATTATACTACACTTGGTCACTTCAGGCATGAACTGTATAGAGTTGGCAGCATGATATGAGTTTATTTTGCGGTATGCCTGTGGGTATGATTACAAACAAACCCATATTGGATTTCAAAAACCTTACTGTTGCATAATTTGGTCGTCAAATCTAAACGTTTGGATGTTGTAATTTTCCCTTTATTTTGATCAATATTTTCGTTTGTTTTGCACTATCCAGCAGTTTAATGTTATGGTTTTCATGCAGGTTGGGTGTCTTCGTGCTCTGCACCTATGAATTATATAGACCCTCTGATATGATGGGCATACAGCCTGATACAGGCTGTATTCTAGGGAAGTCGGTTAACACTCTTTAAGCCCCTACTGAAGCACCTTAAAGGCACATCGACACTTGGAAGTACAAAATTATGAAAGATTCCTCACAGGACCCATGCATTTCCCACAAATGCAAATTTACAAGAATATCAAATTGAATGGGCCAAAGCAAGACAGGCCTGCTCTGACGGCCGTGTGGTCTAAGGCGCCGCTACTAACTGCATGCTGTCTTTCACCACTGCCTGGGTTCGAATCCCGGCCTGGGCATGTGAGAAATTTGCTAGTGATTTGGGGCTAGGCAGTGGTTTTCGCCGGGTACTACGGTTTCCTTACAACTGGCTAGTCACGAATTAGCCACATTTGGCATAAATGTGACGAAAAACAAAGATTCAAAGTCCAAAGCAAGACAGACCATTAGTTGACATGAATAGGTATTGAAATGAAATGCCAGAACTTCAATAATAAAATGCCGGGATGTGGTCCATAAAACATATTGAAAATGAAGGGCAGAAAATAAATCAACCAAGGGATATTGCCAATACCATTGGACAGGCGATATCCTACAATTCATCTTCCGCTCGTTATTCAGTTTTATTCCAACGCATTAAAAAGAGAAGATATTTCATTCCCATAATACAGAAACATACAATTAACCCTTTTCAATGAATAAACTCAGGATTTCGCTTGACAAATCCCATGACCAAATTTTAAGGAATCTTCCTGAACCTCTCCAGTTCATTCTCAAGGTTTTGAACAATGTTTTGGAAACTGGGGCGTTTCCATCTTATTGAAGAGAAGCCACCGTCATACCTATTGCCAAAGCAGGAAAAGGCTCGAGAGATCCAAATAATTACTGCCCTATAGCATTGACTAGGTGTGTGTAAAACAATGGAAGGAATGATTAATGACGGTCTTGTTTGGTTCCTGGAATCCTCTACACTCATCACCCAATCCCAAAGTGGCTTCCTGAAAACAAGAAGCACCGTGGATCACCATATGGGTTTGAAAATTTTATAAGAGAGGGTTTTTTAAATGAAGAACATGTGATGTCTATCTTTTGCGATCTTGGAAAATCATATGACACCACTTGGAATGAATGAATGACTGTTTAAAGGCATATCGGCAATTGGAAATACAGAATCATGAAAGATTTATTTATATGGTATGGACATCACAGGACGTTTACCCCTTTTTAATCAAAACTTTTCTATCAGAAAAAAGGGACATACCTATTTAATGTTAACAGCATCACCAGCTGTATAAGAAATGGTTTGGACATGCCATTCTCTGTTTGTTGATGACTTTGGTGTCTCATATCAATCAAAACAAATGCATTCCATAGAAATGCAGCTCCAACTCCATCTGAATAGAATAGAAGGCTGGGCAAATTTTCCCAATCAAAGATTGCTGTTCCATTTTTGTCGAGGAAGCTAGGGTCTTCATTCAGATCCTTATTTGGTTCTTTAAAATAATCCCATTCCAGTAAAAGAGGAAACAAAGTTCCTTGGTATTTTGTTCGATTCAAAACTATATTTTATCACTCATATCAAGAGCTTAAGAAAAAGTGTGTCAAAGTTTTGAATTTGTTGAGAGTTGCTTCGAACTCTGACTGGGGTGGAGATTGTACAGTTCTTCTACGGCTTTGTAGGGCCCATGTTTGATCTAAGTTGGACTAATAGGTGTTTTCTATATGGAGCAGCATGTAAATCCTATGTTTCTTTCCTGGATACCAAGACTTTGTGTTGAGGCGAATGAGCTCCCTCTTTGCCTCAGAAGAGAAAAGTTTTCCCTTCAGTTAGCATTTAAATTAGCTTTAAACCCAAATAACCCTGTTTATGAAGCTTTTTAACCCTCGGTATATGGACCATTTTAGTAGAAAACAAATAGTCATTCCTACTTTTGGTATTCGTGTTAGAGTCTTTGGAGGAATTAAATTCTAACCCCGACATCAGATCCGAGTTTCAATTTCCTGAAAATCTCCATGGACATATCTTACTGCTATTGTCAACATCACTTTTTCTTATGTCAAGTAGGATCAAACCGATCCTTCAAAGTGTTCAAGTCTACATCATGAGGTGAAGGCCAGGTGATTTACCATATAAAATGGCATGAAAATGTTGAACATAAATGCGATTATCACATTCACACGATAACCTTTTCCTTTTCCTCCTCCACCGCTGATATAAAGTCTCAAGTTGCTGGGCTACTCTCCCTGGACTAGCTCCTAGTCCATGAGTTCATTAATAATGCGCCGAGTCTCTATCTTTTGCTTTGACATGTCTAAATTGGTTGTCACCCTGATTTAGCGAGAACTGGAAAGATATCAATCTGGCCACCACGTGAACTAAATCAGAATAAACGCAGTTATCAATATGGGACCAAAAAAGTCGAGTGCCTTGTCCATGTTGGCTCTTAGGAGGAGCGTTTTCTGCAAAAGCTTCTCAGGTTCACTTTTGCCCATATCCGTGTACAATTTGGAGGGTTTTGTCTGTTTTAGCTTTAGAAACGCAAGCAGTTGCGACATCATCCGCGTACCCAACAGGGGTACTTGGGATCCTGCCAATGGTGCAACATAATTTGGAGTGTTCTAACTTAACCAGGAGGCCGTTAATGAATGCTACATATTTAGTGAGCGACAAAAAAAAAACTTGGTGTATTCCGCATAACATGGGGAACCACTCTGAGGTTTTACCCTCTATTCGTATTTGACATTGAAAATCCTGATATGCTTGATACATTAACCTCCAGATTTTACCCGAAATTCCCATTTCATGTAGTTGGAAAAACAAACCATCCGTCCACACAGTGTTGTACGCTTTGGATACGTCCAGGAAAGTAACAAATACATTGCGGTTACTTTCCAGGGCATCTGCGATAGATTCTTGCAGAAGGAGCACTGTGTGGGCGCATGACAGTTTCTTCTTCCCTGCACCTTGCAGGTCTGAAATTACCTTATGTTCAATCCACCACTCCTTTATTCTACCCCAGATAAGAACCTCATAAACCTTGTTGAAATTGGTGAGAAGGGAAATACCCCTATAGTTATCTGGATCTAAACAACACATACCTTTACCTTTGAATAAAGGAATTTGGATGCCTCTGCGTAAGTTAATAGGGATATACTCTAACCTTACTATGTGGTTGTATACTAATGTAAGAGCCCTGACGAGGTTAGGCCCCCATTTTGTAAATGCTAGGTTGAGATCCCATCATACCCGCATACCTTACGTTTGTGTAAAGTACCAATGGCTTTCTTAACCTCCACCTCACTGAATGGAAGGCTCAGGAATTGATCGTCATCAGTCATTAAATTGAGTTGAGAAACCCTGACAGAAACATTTTCCAAATGCTCCGCATCAAAATCGGGACTGTCCTTGGGGGTGTATAGGTTTTTGAAGTGAACTTTCCATGTATCGAGGATGCTGTCGATATCACTGACAATTTTGCCCTCACTGTTTTGAATAGCGGCTATTATGTTGCCATCGACCTTGCTAGATTTCTTGACCAACCTCCAAAAAAGGCCTCTATCAACTTCGGCGGCCCAACTGCATGTGCTATCTGTTCGTCGTCATATTTCTTACTTAGAATTTTCAATTCCGTAGCAAATGCCTTTTTTGCTTTTTTGTAAGCTCTCCAAAGGGGGTTATTAGGATCTCTGGGCTTATTTGCTCGCACCCAGTGGTTATAACTTCCAATTTTGTCCCTTTCTAGAGCATTCATCCTGTCATTCCAATAGGGCCTTAGATGTTTGCGGAATTTGGAAGTGGGGATGCATTTAGCTGCTACGATAATTTTATCTATCAAAGCACTTATGCAGTCATCTAGTTCACCCTTTCCCAGGCCCTTTTCGGCGAGTTTAAGGTTCAGATCATAGACATTATTTTCCGGCGGGTAAGTATATTTTTCATATAGTTCACTTGCAGAGTGTTTGTCCCACCTCTTTAACTTAGCTTTGTTAGCATCGTTTTCGAAGGCTCCTTGGCTGCCTATGTTTAAGGTCACCTGTACAGGGTAATGGTCAGAGGTGTTAAGGACCTCTTCACCTTTAACAATTCAATTTTCTACCACGTGTTCCCATGCATTTGGGATTAAAATATATAGTCAGGTCTGAAATCTGAGAAAGGGCCTTATTTAAGGAGTTTCAGGCATTTTGGGGTAAAAGTGGTTTGCCAACGGTTTTAGCATAATTTGATATTGTTGAATCTGAATATGATGGATACCAAAGTCAATTTTCAGTTTTAAGCCCCTATTTTGCATTTGTCTGAAACGCCCCAAAATATGCAAAAAGGCATAAAAATGGTCAAAATGATAGGTGTAGGGGTAGGAAAGACATCCTAAAATGTTCATAACTCAGCTGAGACCAAACATAGGGTTGAGTGTTTGGTATTAAAATGTTGGTCTGTAAGTAAAGTACCTTTTGTAATACTAATCACATGACTCACTATAACCCATGATGTAATAAAGGTCATTTAAGGTCAAAATGGCTGCCAAATCAAGAATCTGGGATTTTCCCATAAACTATAGTTTCCATTCATAAATTCCTCAGTTTTATTTGTAGGTATGTATTTCTTATCTGTAGCCACTTTTTCTAAAGGAATGCCTTTTAGTGGAGTTGTTAAACATTTCAGAAAGTTCATTGATTAGAATTATAAGTCCAATTTTGAGATTTAAGGTACAAAGTAGGGTACCAGGCCCACCTGGAGCCCCCTAAAATAGCCTAAAATGGTACAAATTTGAAAATCAAAATGGCTGTATCTAAAGTTTTACAAGTCGTAAAGGAGTAGATGATGCATCAAAATATCAGGTTGAATTTTCTCTTTAATCTGGAAGATGATGGTAAAAAAATTCTAAATTTAAGGGGTCATTGAAGGTCAAATAAAGGTCAAAATGTCTTTTTCTCTCTAAAAGATTCAAATTTTGATGAAGAGATTTTGATGAAGTAGTTGTGTTTTGTCATTATATAATTTCCAAACCAAGTTACCACAATAACTGACAGATGAATAATCTCAAACATGGACAATCAATACCTTTTTTACCATTTACCTGTGAAAATGAAGTTGTTTTAAGTAAATATGGCGGCATGGAATGCGGCATTTGGCTATACCATGCTTATAATAAGTGTTAAAAGATGGCTTGTCAGAAAGTGCTAGTATGGGACCACTATTTAGGTCATAAAAGTTGTGAAAATCAAACTTCATAGGCATTGTTTGGTATCAAAATGCTTGTTGTGAGACAATCTTTCCATTTCACGCAACCAACCTTGGGTAGGGTATATTGTTGTGATATTAGAGGTCACTCAAGGTCAAACTCACCCCAAGTTACATAATATAAAGGCATTTCGTCTTTGAATTGTTCAGTTAGCAGCTTATTAAACTCTCCTGGAATAACTATTTCATCCTGGAAATATCTTTAGGCGAGAAATATCTTTAAAAGGGATTCTCTGGCATTTTTGAATCATTTCAAGACAAAGTCTGGGCCCATCTTGAATATTTAGGGACCAAATTGACAAAATGCTCGATTACCGGTGCACTCAAATATTTAAGTGAAGCAGCAGAAAGTTGACATAACAGAGTCATATTCAATGCATGTATGGTATGTCAGCTTCAATTGGGAGAATACCCCTTTAAACTTGCCTATTGTGTTTGTCATGTAATATTAAAGGCAGAGTAAAATATTAATGTTTCGAGGAAAAAATGAAGGTCAAAATGTCATTTTTCTATAAAAATTCAAGTTTTGAAGAAAAGATTTAGGTGAGGAAGTTGTGTTTTGTCATTACATAATCTCCTTAGCAAGTTACCACAGTAATTGACAGAAAAAATACCTCTATATGCTTTTCCCCAACATGTTTACCCTTTACCTGTGAAAATGAAATAGTTTTAAGTTAACATGCAGATGTGGAATATGCTATTGGGCAATTCATGTCTATAATCAGCGTTAAAGATGGAGTTGGTAGAAAGTGCCAGTATGGGACCAGTATTTATATCTTAAAAGTTGTGAGCACCAAACATTATAGGCATTGTTTGGTATCAAAATGCTTGTTGTTCGACAATCTTTCCATTTCATGGAGCCAACCTAGGGTTAGGTATTTTGTTGTGATATTAGAGGTCATTCAAGGTCATACTAACCCCAATTACAAGATTGAAGGCATTTCGTTTTGAGAATTGTTTGTCAGTAGGACATCAATTTTTCCTAAAATATATACTTCATCTTGCATATATTTTAGATGACAAATATCTTTTAAAAAGGACATGCTGTGCCTCCCTTTAAGGTTATTTCAAGACAAAGCCTGTGCCTATCTTGAATATTTAGTCACCAAAATCACAAAATGCCTGATTATATGTGCACCCAAATATCAATGAAGCAGCAGAAAGGTGACACCACAGACTCGTATCTTATGGTATGTCAGTTTTCATTTTCAGTAGCATATATTAACCTTTCAACTTGCCTATTAGTGTTTGTCATGAGAGGTTGAAGATAGTGTGAAATGATATTGAGATTTAAGGAAAATCTGAATGTCAAACCAAGGTCATCAGGCTAAATTGAGCACTTTAGACTTCGAAACAAAGATCTATATACTGCAGTTGCATTTTGGTCAAATAAGTATTGCTCATTTGCTTGAAAAGAATATTTGATAATCATGAAATCAATTGAATAGTTAGTTTACAATAATTCCAGATAAGAATAAGTCGCTTTGTACCTATGCGGAGGTAAAAGACTGAGACTACCAAGGTTTTACCTAATTCTGATTCAAATTCAGTAGTAAATTAATCAAAGGTCAAACATACTATTAATTAAAGTATTTATTAAATTGAAGTAGATTTTTAGTCTTCCTACTGCAGTTAAGTTTTCAATGGAAAATATTAAGGCAGTGTAAAATATCAATATTTCTAGGAAAAAATGAAGGTCAAATTAAGGTCAAAACGTCATTTTTTCTCTATTGGCAATCTGTATTCAGAAAAAAATTGGAAGTCATAAAGTTCAAGGATAGCTTATTGATACCATTTGTACAAACATTAGTAACTTTGTGAATTTGGAGGCCAGCAAAGATTAATAAGCTCAGTTCAAAGCTAGAATTATTTTCTTAG
This sequence comes from Maea johnstoni, assembly GCA_963942565.1. NCBI lineage: Eukaryota > Metazoa > Annelida > Polychaeta > Spionida > Magelonidae > Maea > Maea johnstoni. The sequence goes on along the minus strand of OZ012684.1, from coordinate 45,620,730 downwards.
CTCATGCAGTAAAACTAACTTCAGTCATTATTATCCTAGGGTTCTTTAATGCATAGAAACAGAACTTTAGGGGGAGAATTGCTAGCATGATGCTAGGTTCTCTTTACGATCTCTACAGTTTAATAAATTTTCTTGTGTGACGGTCCCTGCTCAGTTTTAGAGGTCATTGAAGGTCAATATGAGCTCTGGTACATGTTGTTGAATCTCTCACCTCAGAAGATGTCACTTATTTAACCGGGTTATTTAGCTGTTTATTGAAATAAGCCAAAAGGCCTTCACTGCTTAGGAATGCACATAAAATAATCACAGATAGCATGACTGTCAGCGAAAAATGAACAGAATCCTAAATTGAGATTTTTAGATATGCTTGTTTTCCAAAATGGATTAAGGTATGTAAACATAATTCAATTATACACTCGGTCGCATGTGCTTGATTTGATTATTACAAAAAAGAACCAGTGAACTGTGGTGTTCTCCCTTATACACCTCCAGAGGTTATCGTGGCTTATCTTGGTATAACAGCATGAATCTTGACATTAATATTAGTTCTTAACCCCCAGATACAATGAAAGTTATCTTTATATGGAAATTATGAACCGTCAAAATTGAACTGACAGGAATAATTAACAATTTCATAAGGATAATAATTTTATAAATCATATGACTAGATTTATAAAATGGTTGTCATTGAATACCAGAAATTGCCACACGTTGTGCACATGCACATTTAGAAACACTGGAGGGAAAACAACAAGAAAAATTCTAACTTAAAAAGTACTAATTTAGTATCTACATATATTGGAATGATGATAGAGAAATTGTATTGATTAGTACTTTTTCATAATGATCATAACATCATCGTCTGCTATTGAATTCCTAATATGCCAAATTATTTACAATTAAACCTGGGGACCCGCCGTGGCATAGCAGTTACGACACCTGGCTCCTAAGCAAGAGTTCGCGGATTTAGGTCTCCACTGGGTACCCAGTCAACTAGCTGGTTGACCTGGTCGCTTTATAAATATGTGGTCCTTCTGCACAGTGAAAGACCCCTTGGATCTATTCGTAAAGAGAAGGGAATTTTTTCCCTGATCCCGGTTTCTATCTCATCGCAATATGACATAAACTGTTGAAGGCAATGTTAAACCCCGAACTTTCCTTCTACATTTTAACCTTCGTTTAACCTTTAATTTAACTCCTATCTTACTTTTTTCTGCATATTTCACTTAACAAGTAAACATCAATAGGTTTACTCCTACAGGATGCAACATAGGTCGAAAAACATTATTTTCTGAGAGGGGCAAGCTGCCCATAAAGTTGACTTCCCCCGCCAGCACTTCCACTTGCCCCGTCACTGTTAAATAAAGGTGAGATTGGACTTTGCCCAAAACATTACTTGCAGAGCAGGGCAAATGAGGGTCTTGTTCAGCTTGCCCAATTGCTGTTTTTTACCAAATTCACTTGCACTAGCTTGCAACGGAGCCAGTGGTTATGTTGCACGCTGTCCTAGTTAAAAATGAAACTTCCTATTTCTTGACCTCGAAATGCAATCAAAAGCAACTCATTTCATCTGGTTATAATAATGTAACTGTAAACTAATTCAGTTCCTGCACTTCATGACTAAAGTCATGAATACTATATTTGACCTCTTGACCTCAAACCTTTACACCATCTATATTTTACACTGGCTTTGATCCTTGAATGACAAAATGGATATGTAGCAAACATTTTGATACTATTAAACCTTGTGCATGGAGTTTGGTGTATGGGGCATAGATGACACTGAAAGTCAATATTGGCCTTGTTTTTTAGAACAATTCAGAGATCGCTTCTAGTTAAATTCCTGGCAGTCTCATTATTTGACCTCCACAAAGATGCAAATCAACTTGTTACTAGAGTTGTAAACTAAATGCATTTTATTTCATGAATGTCAAAAATACCTTGCAGGTATATAAAATTACTAATTCGAACAAGATTCCACTGCAATATACAGTTATATGCCCCAAAGTCACGAATACTCTCTTTGACCTTTTGACCTTCAATTTTTCCTTAAATCTCATCAATATTTTAAACTATCTTTGCTTGTACGTGAAGTACGCAATAGGCAAGTTAAACGGCCGATCCTTGTCTTGAAGTAACTCAAAAAAACTTGAGAATCCTCTTAAAAGATATTTTACACCTGAAAGTATTAGCAGGATAAAATATGTATTCCAGGAAAATTCAATAAGCCACTTAATGGACAATTCAAAGACGAAATGCGTGAAAATGGGGTTTAAGTCTGACATTGAATGACCTCTAATACCACAACAGAATACCCTACCCTCAAATGGTTGCATGAAATGGAAAGATTGTCTTACAACAAGCATTTTGATACCATACAATGCCTATAATGTTTGGTGCTCACAACTTTTATAACTTGAACAATGGTCCAACACTAGCACTTTTTTACAACCTTATCTTAAACACTCAATATAGGCATGGATTGCCCAATAGCATATTCCGCATCTGCAGATTAACTTAAAACTACTACATTTTCGCAGGTAATGGGGAAAAGAAATATTATAAAACATATCAAAGATAAGTTATATGTCAATTATTGTGTAAAAACTTGGTTAGGAGATTATGTAATGGCAAAACACCAAAAATCTTTCTTCAAAAATTGAATATTTTTAGAGAAAAATGACGTTTTGACCTTAATTTGACCTTCATTTGTTCTTTAAACCTCGGTAATATTTTACAATGCCTTTAATCGTACATGACAAACACAAAAGACAAGTTAAAAGGCTTATTCTCCCCATTAAAAATGGAAGCTGACATACCATATGCATAAGACATGACTGTTATGTCAACTTTCTGCTGCTTCACTTAGATATTTGAGTGCACCCGTAATCAGGCATTTTGTCATTTTTGGTCCCTAAATATTCAAGATTAGCCCAGACTTTGTCTTGAACTGACTCACAAAATGTCTGAGAAACCTTTCTAAAGATATTTCTCGCCTAAAAATATTTCCAGGATGAAATAGTTATTCCAGGAGAGTTTAATAAGCTGCTAACTGAACAACTCAATGATGAAATGCCTTTAGATTATGTAATTTGGGTTAGTTTGACCTTGAATGACCTCTAATATCACAACAATATACCCTACCCTAGGTTGGTTGCATGATATAGAAAGATTGTCTTACAACAAGCATTTTGATACCAAACAATGCCTATGATGTTTGTTTTTCACAACTTTTATGACCTAAATAGTGGTCCCATACTAGCACTTTCTCACAAGCCGTCTTTTAACAATTATTATAAGCATGGTATAGCCAAATGCCGCATTCCATGCCGCCATATTTACTTAAAACAACTTCTTTTTCACAGGTAAATGGTAAAAAAAGGTATTGGTGATCCTTATTCAAGATAACATATCTGTCAGTTATTGTGGTAACTTGGTTTAGAAAATTATATAATGACAAAACACTACTAACTCATCCAAATCTCTTCATCAAAATTTGAATCTTTTAGAAAAAAAGACATTTTGACCTTTATTTGACCTTCAATGACCCCTTAATTTTAGATTTTTTTTTACCATCATCTCCCAGATTAAAGAGAAAATTAAACCTGATATTTTGATGCATCATCTACTCCTTTACGACTGGTAAAACATAAGATACAGTCATTTTGATTTTCAAATTTGTACCATTTTAGTCCATTTTAGGGGGCTCCAGGTGGGACTGGTACCCTTCTTAGTACCTTAAATCTCAAAATTGGACTTATAATTCTAATCAATGAACTTTCTAAAATGTTTAACAACTCCACTAAAAGGCATTCCTTTAGAAAAAGTGGCTACAGATAAGAAATACACACCTTATAAAAAACTAAGAAAATTATAAATAGAAATTATAATTATCAGAAAATCCCAGATTCTTGATTTGGCAGCCATTTTGACCTTGAATGACCTTTATTACATCATGAGTTATTGTGAGTTATGTGATAAGTATTTGAAAAGGTACTTCCCTTTCAGACCAACATTTTGATACCAAACACTGATCCCTATGTTTGATCTCAGCTGAGTTATGAACATTTTAGGATGTCTTTCCTACCCCTATACCTATCATTTTGACCATTTTTGGGCTTTTCTTACATATTTTGGGGTGTTTAAGAAATTTGCAAATTATGGGCTTAAAACTAAATATTGACTTTGGTATCCATCATATTCAGATTCAGCACCATCAAATTATATTAAAAATACTGGATACCGACTTTTACCCCAAAATGCCTGGGGAAGTTTCTTTTTCTGATTTCTGACCTGACTAATAGTCTATGCATGATTGCCCAGTAGGACCGTAATAGGTATCTACTGGGCCTGTGGCGTAAACCTGGAGGTTGCATGGGGACAATCCGAATTCCTCAATTAAGTTAAGGAGAGAAAGACCCTGTTTAGTAGGTTTTCTTTTACTCCTACTACCACCTCTGTTTCCCATATCTGTATTAAAATCCCCGCAAATGATATTAATTGCTCCCTGTTCTTTAGAGCTTAGGATCTCCGCTAGGTCGCCTAAACAGGTGTCCAGATCCTCTCCTCAACCCTGGGCTGGCATATAAACTGAAAGTACATTAACTAACCCCCTCCCCCCCGCCTACGGTGGATATCCTTATCCCGCAAATCCTGTCATGTATGATGTTGGAGATTTCCGTAACCCACCCCCCCCCCCCCATGCTTTTCCTCCAAAGGATAGCTACGCCACCCTGGCCTCGACGGGTCTCATAGTTTTCTGCTCTGGCGGCATTGCTAGACATACTAAATATGCTAAACTTGTCTGATATTTCGCTTAAGAGAGAAATAGTCAATTTTCATGCAGCCAGTGCTCTGCAACTGCAATCACATCGTTTTCCAAGGTAAGTTTCCTTAAATATAGTATTGCCGAGTTAAAACCCCTTGAGTTCCAGCAGGTTAGTTTTATCTGGTTTGTACTATTCATGTAGCTATTTGATAGGGGGGTTGAAACGTACACTACAAACCTGTCTGGAGATGGGTTCTCCCCATAAATAGGCGCCAACATGCCAGGACATATACATGGGATAAGATTCTTTAAACCGCGGAATCAACATTTGAATTTTTCGGGGGGTTGAAACCAATGTAGGTCTAAACCGCCGAGGAGCTACATTATAGCTCAGGTCCAAAGAAGTCGTGAAAGTACCCAATTGTTGTCTACCATGTTGCTGCGGGCTACATAAAAGACAACCTAATAGTCTCGTTAAACTGGGACCGAAGCCAAAAAGCCCCAGTAAGAACGGATGCGCAAAACGACGCTTCGATTTGAGTGGTCTAGATGTAACATATTCAATACTAATACATACTACTACTATGCTTTGTATACCTCCATATAATACCAGTTACTGGTAACTTTGTCGCAGGGGAGGTAATGAATGTCGAGGGTGCTCGTATTACGTCGAACTCCTCCACAGCATCTTACGAACCCATGTATCGAAGTTATGAGTGTAGTCCCGGCAATATGGTTAGGACGATGTTGCCTAAAAGCAATAGTTCATGTTTGGACGACGTTGGTCCATATCGAGAGACCCGGTGGAGTTGCACAGTCTTTTTTGTAGATTTGATGGAATTGTGCGTTATGCTTGTAAATCTGCAGTATAATAGAAAAAGACATTTTACTCAAGCGCATAAGGTAAGTATTTGTACTATATTCTTTCCGACATTCACACATCATCCAATAATACACACAACATGACTGTCTCAGTTGATTACGGTAGAGGTCACCCACCGGGGCTCAATATTATGAAGGCAGGAATTGGTTAGCATTCGTGTGATTTTTATACCCCGCATTAGGAGCAGTCATTTTACGGTAAGTTCTATAGAAATTGTACATATAACTGGTAGTGAGATCAGCGGTAACCCCCCTTTGTGTGAGGGTGTGATCTCTGTCATTAGAAAGGTGGATAACAATCCCCACGTTTAAATATACCAGGCTGCGGGCATCTTGGTTTGCGGTGACGGCACTGGCGTAGTGAATAACAAGTGCCTTTTTTCCCAGCCATACACCTTGACCTTTAAGAAGCACATTGTTGTACTTAACTTTTGGCTTTTTAACAACTTTAAGCGTTCTCGAGCGGCGGTTGCTTTCCAGGTTGTAGGGGTGAAGCCGTTCATATATGTGGCCGTGTCTGTCCCCATGTCCAGTCTGTCTGGGTCCACATCGCATCACTCGGTGGATCAGTTCGTCCGGGTTGTGTAAATGGCGGCATTTCAACTGAAGGACAGTGAGAGCATGGATAATCAATTCAAATACCGAATTAATGTGTACCCTTTGTTCAGAGCATTTACCAATATCAGTAGAATTAGTATTAGGGCAATGCCATGCATTGGCGTCTGTGTGTTGTGGCCCGCATTTTACATTGAGATCACTATATAAATTGCTATGTATGTCACAGTATGCACGGGAAGTGTTATATTTGACTCGCTTAAGCTTAAAAATGTCACTGTGTAACCTGGTATTAAACTCATTTGTCTGAATACACAGGGATATCATGTATTTTATTGTATAGCGAAATTGTTCACACATCACGATTAACAAAAACTGTATTAGATTTCTCTCCAAAAACAAGGAAATATTCATAGTATGTCATAAACACAAGTCTTATGGTACTTGTCTCGGCAGCGTTGACGACCCTGCTCGAGGTCCCAAGGCGGATCTTTATACTGATGGGCCCCACTAGAGAACTGGTCGGGTGTAGTCGGCATTGCGTCCGGGTCGAGTGGTCCACTAGGTACGTGCCTGTGTTGTTCCTCGCTTATGAAAACCTGAAGAGAGAAAGAATCGCATAATCTCATGAGGGCGATACCAAAAGTATGGAAAATACGAGTGGTATACAACAAAACATAGGAATACAGTGAGCCAAATTGGTATTCAGTTAAGAGAGTGATCATATCACTACTAATTGTGTTAAGGTGATGGGTACCATTGCAAGCCAGTTAAAAGCCCTGTCCCAAAACACACCTCAAAGCAGCATAATCCTATAACTAGGTGTATCTCCAGGTTCCTGAGTGTTATCAGGTAGAGAATATCATCGCCACCTGTCATTATTCAATCCATATTCTGTTTTATTTCAAAATTTACAACTTTTTTTTCAAATGACATATTCTCATTAGTTACGCAGGTAACTATGCAACTTTTTATCTGACTTGCAAGATCTGTGTTGCAATCTGCAGGTTGTTCACGTCTGAAAGATTAAATATGAAGGAAGTAGCAAATTGTTACCATTGTTACTGTAAATCTGGTCTATTCATATAAAATAATCAAATGATCATAAGAATTTACTGATATACATAAGCAATCTTTGACATATCACTCTTCCTTTACATCCTAAGTTCGTAAGACAACAGTTGTAAGTTTGGTTCCTAAAGGCTCCTATTTGGGGCTCCTATGTGTGATTATTAGAGTCATAACCCCAACCCTTTGATTTATGCTCGAATGTGCTTATATAGTGGAACTACAGAATATGGGTTGAAAATGAGCAAATGAGAAATAAACAATACATAAATCATACTGACAATGTTCCGTGTTTACATGGACAGGTGCAAACATGTGCAGACCTGTCAAAAATACAAGCATGTAACAGCTCTTAATATGGCTATACACCTCCCTAATTTTCATTGGGCCTCGCCAGCCCTAATTACCCATATAGATTGTTGTAGCAATTGAAATCTTTTCAAATTAATAATTGCAGTAAGCCTTAGTAAGCACAGTCTGTCCAGTTATGAATGTTCAGATATGCTTTACTATAATTTTAAAGGTAATCCCACCTGGTACGTTTGTTTTCTGGCATCTCAAAGTCCTCAAAAGCTATTGCATCCGCCTCTGTAATCACACAAACATCCCTGATAATGTCATCATTACCAGCAATGTTTGTAATATTGCTAGTCTGAGTGTCAGATGTACTTGTAGATGCCATACTACTGGTGGATACAGGTTGTCGCCTGATTTGAGCACCCGCTCTCCCAGGTATTTGTACAGTGGGAAGATCATCATCCACAGGGGTAGCCTGCCAAAGGAATGAATAACTCAATTTATAAGGAGATCAATCAGTAATGGTTAGAGGAAATGAAATTCATAAGTAGAATAGTATTAACTAGAAATGCACCAGATAATCAAATGTTTAGGGTGCAGATAAGGTAGCTTGCATATTGTGTACCAACATAAATCATTTATGAAATTATTGTTATGTTTAGTCGCTAGCCAGATCTAGGCTGACAGTGGTATATCCTTTACTGAGGTTAACTCTGCCACTACATTGGGTCTGAATGGTCATTGCATATTCTTTAAAGTTTGAGGTTTGCTAGCATCTCCTTAGCCCAGGTTTTCGTTTCTACCCAACACATATATACGAAAATTGTACCTGTACAAATAAGAAAGAGACGATAATGAATATATAGTATATGCATTTCTAATCGTATCATTTGACCCACATGACCACAATGACATGTGCAATGCCACAACCACTCCAGCGACCAATTATGTAATCTTATACCACATAGATGATGGAAGATAAATAGTTTGCAAAGCATGTCATTGTCAAATGACATCACAGCCCTACTAACCTAGATACAAGAAAAAGAGAAGTTTGAATCTTCATATTAGTCATATGTACCTGTTCGCTTGTACTTGATGTACTAGTATTCAAGTCTGGTAGCTCTTCCTACAATTAAAAAGAAACATAGATGAGATATCACCTTACTTCTACAGAATATCAACGCATAATTGGAGGGGTCAAGTATTTGATTTTTATTTTATTCAGTCTATTAAGATGTACATTACACAGCATTTGGCACATAAGAAATCGTAACAGAAATTGATGGCGTAGTCTATTTTCAATTGAATTGCCAATTGCCATGCGGACAGATTTCTTGCGGAACTGATAGAGTAACATTTCCTTTCTGCAAATAATCTAAGACTGTCAATAGCCATATGGAAGATTTTTTTGCGTCATAGATGTTCCTGGTCTTGGTATAGTTGACCCCCCAGGTACGGCACAAGTCAAGGAACGTCCAATAATGCGCCACCTTTTGACCGCTTATCAAAACCAGGTCTAGTTTAAATATCTGTCGGCAGATGCCGTTTTTTGAGATAGTTCAGACGCTAATATTACGATTCGCTAACATGGAAAAATGGATCAATTCGCTAAATTTAAGCACGCTAATATTTCGAACTTTACAGTATCCAAAATTCATTTATGGATATCGGAAATTCCTCTCATTTTCGGATATTGGAAAAAGAATTTCCGATATATGAAATTATATATCGGAAATTCATTACAGATATCCAAAAATTAATTTTTGATATCCGTAAATGAATTTCTGATATCGGAAAATAGTGATTATTTGCATGGAATGCTTTCCATAAGGAAGGGGATGTGTGGATCTGTCTATGGATACCCGCCATCTAAATTATCACTTGGTCCTCTTTGGTTCTGAAGGCGCTGCTCTTACTCTCCGTCTCTTTTTCTTTCACCTAGAATAATCATGCTTTGTCATTGTTCGATGACAATTGAAGGACCACTTTTGGGTAATATTTTATGGCTAAAAGACCTTTGCCTTTACACACTCATTCATTCATGACTCATTCTTTTAGTATTAAATTGAAAGGTCTCCCTATTTTGATATGCATGAAGCTTTTCTGGGCAATGAAAGTACCTATTGTTAGAAGTGAGCTTTGGTTATTGCTAGGTGACAGGATTGATGCTTTAAGAACATTTCACGGATACGTGGGTAGAAGGAGTCAACCTTTCCCTTCTTATTCCCTAACCTAAAATGTGTATCATGCTTTAGAATGGTTGAGCATTGATAGATATATTGGCGTGAAGATGTCAATACTGATAATGGATGATGATGATATATTTAAGAAGATTCTAATGAATATAACTAAGGAAGGGGATGAAATAGCATGAATCAAAATGATAGTCCTATCTTTGGAATACTGAATTATTGTAAGGAACTGGGTACATTAGATAAGTGTGTAAGAATGATTAAGATATGGTTGTTATCCAACTAAAGAGGAATGGCAGAAAAACGTGTGCGGAAAACTTGCTGTATGAAAGATGAGGAATGTACAATATTATACAAAATATGCCATGCCAGTGGGGGTAACATGATGGAATGTTTCCCCGAGGGAGGATGGTTTTCCCGAGGGCGGAGCCCGAGGGAAAACCATCCTCCCGAGGGGAGACATTCCATCATGTTACCCCCACTGGCATGGCATATTTGTTTTATCATACTGAACAAACCCCATTTGTAATTTAAACAAAGCAAGGTCACAGATGACTGGTGATTCACACATTCCCCGCTAGGTGTCGCTAGTGGCAACGGGCAACATGAAGCCCTCACTGATGGCATCAGGCAACATGATGATTGTTCACTGTTAAGTCAGCCAATCACGGCTTACGATCTTCAAGTGAGGTATGATAACATATATTATCAACCAGATAGTAAGACTATTCTGTTTGATGTAATGGATAAACAAAACATTCTATCTTGTCTGGTGGTTGATATCAAACATGTACCCAAGAATGACAAGAGACAATGGCATTACTGGTGAGAAACTAGTCTGCTGAAGGCAATTCGGATTTGAAATTTCTATTAGTAACTATTTCTGCCATGTATAGGCTAAAACATGACTAGGCAGTTGTAAGTGATGGAGTAAACCGAAATGCCTGGCAAAAAAACACCACCTGACCCAAGTCACTGGCAACTGTCACACATGCCTTTGCCTGGCAGTGGTTGGAGACAGCGAGTAGTCAGTGGCAACGCCTTAGACTGCTCGGCCATCAGGGCATGCCCCCTTTGAAGGCAAAGGCTCATAGAATGAAGAAAGTACATTTTGGCCGACAAATGTGTAGCTATTGTGATCTCAGTATAGAGTAAAGTGAATAAAATATTAGAATGCAATGTCCGCCTTATGAAGAAAGCAGGTGTGAAATACTTCAGAATTTGAAATAAAGTCAAATCAAAGATGAACATATAGCTAGTACAATTCCTGAGTCACGAGAGATTTTCTATGTTCTGTGAGGCAGAGATCGTGCGTAGATGCCTTTTAGTCTATGTTGGAGATCTTGGCTATTTCTAGTAGGTGTAATTTCGCCATGTACCAGAGCGCCCTCTGGAGACGTGATCACACACTTTCTTGCACATCCTCGTGCTTGGATACGTTTTTGGGAATTTTTTATCAACATTTTAGTGTGAAGACTTTGCTGTTTTTGAGAAGTTAAATTGGGCCTTTCTAGAAGAAGTGGCATAAATGAAGATGAACTGGAAAAGTTTTTTTAAGATGATATTGGTGCTATAATACTACTCTTTAGGCAAGTTAAACAAATTATTAGACTCTTTCTAGATATATGAACAGGAAAAAGTCTTTTCTGAACCCGTACGCTGCTGGTGGCTTATTTGACCAATAAAAAGTAGATGCAAAAAACCTGAAAAATGATTGAAACCCTGGCACATGAGTTCTCATCTCAGAGTACTCAGCGAGAGCTATCCAATGAATATCAACATGACAGGGTGTAAATGGTTTTCAAAAACTTATGCGTCCTTGAGCTTTGGACGAAAGTAGCTCCAGCATTGGAAGGGTTAAGATGACATGGCTGCAGTAGTACTTAGTTCATTTAAAATAAACGTAATAGGGGCTCGACGTTTCTGTCCAGATTTGATATTTCACCGATCTCCGGACCTGGAGATAGGACCAACAGTAATAAAAACAACCAGCAAAGGCGGCTAATTCATTGGACTACAGTAGTACTGCACTCTAGCCAAGTTGAAGCAATTATTATATTGTTCCTATGTTACTTAAATAAACTTTTATTATGGGTATGTGAAGTAAAGATAATAATTGCTGAATGAGTAAGCATGTTGTGAAAAGATGTATTTACTTTTTCCATTGTTATTTTTGTGATCTTTGTTCGTTTTGTGAAAATATGTATCATGTTTAATTTCACACTTATGGGTGTGTAGTCAGTACAATTTCAATACAATACAAAGAGTTCATATTGATATTATAGTAATCATGGGATTGGTTTATTTGTTCGGAATAAGTAAATGTGTATGTATGTATACGTATGTATGTCTGTGATTACTTACATACATACATGCACACATACAAAGATGTTGGTGAGTGTCATATAAAGACATCGGCGTTTCTTTAAGATATGGGATTCACGTTTTCCTTAACATCTTAGACATAACGCACACAAACACGCACATATATATATATATATATATATATATATATATATATATATATATAAATATATATATATATATATATATATATATATATATATATACATATTTATATATACCTATATATATATATATATATATATATATATATATATATATATATATATATATATATATAGTATCTCCCTTAGAAAATACTATGCATGTTTTCTTTTTCAGGTTTTTACCCCAAAGGTGAAGGTATATATATATATATATATATATATATATATATATATATATATATATATATATATATATATATATATATATATATATATATATATATATATATATATATATATATATATATATATATATATATATATATATATATATATATATATATATATATATATATATATATATATATATATATATATATATATATATATATATATATATATATATATATATATATATATACAGGTGTACTTGGATATGACGGACTCAATGGGACCAGGAAAATTGGTCCGTCATATGCAAAATCCGTCATATACATATGACGAATACTTGATATGCATCGGACTGGGACCAAGCATATCGTCCGTCATGTGCAAAAATCCGTCGTACAGTGGTCCAAGTTCACCTGTATATATATATATATATATATGTATATATATATATATATATATATATATATATATATATATATATATATATATATATATATATATATATATATATATATATATATATATATATATATATATATATATATATATATATACATACATACATACATACATACATACATACATACATACATACATACATACATACATACATACATACATACATACATATATATATATATATATATATATATATATATATATATATATATATATATATATATATATATATATATAAACATTCATACATACATACAAACAAACAGAGATGTTGGCGGATGTCATATAAAGACATGGGCGTTTCTTTAAGATATGGGATTCACGTTTTCCTTAACATCCGATTCCAATTGAATGTGGTTGAAGAGTTCACATATACAGAAGGATTTCGTGCATACACTTCGTCCAGGGAATACATGTGATATTTCATGATGCTTCAAAGGTTATTCCTCACGGTCAGTATCCTTATTATCATAGGAATGTGCTAATTGGTGATCTGGTGACAGCAAAGTGAAGAAGCTGGTATGTACCATGTGTGAGGCAGAAAGATAAGACAGCAATTGGACTGAAATGCGAATTGAGGTGGACGTCAATTGCCGCTCTATAATTTTCCCAAGAAATACAAGGCGGAACCTTATGCTTAGGCAAAGGCTGATTAAGGAGGACTGGGGATAGCTCTTCCTCCCTAACTTATCAGGAGGAAAGAAATAAAGCCTTAACTCGACACTAGTAACAGCATAACACATTTAGAAGAAGAAATCACTATCCTCAAAAAGCTTCAATTGACCTCTAATAAATCGATCTCACCTTTAGATTAGTAAAACGACTGATAATTAAGATTGCACAACATTCCCCATACCCATTCGATGTTTTGGAAAATTGAAATATATACACATACCCCACTTAGGAATTACCACTTTTCTGGCTTTTAAACTATTGCATTTTTAATATGTACTTTATTCCTTCCAAATCTTTTGTTAAAATGATGGTGAAAATGTTACACAGTCCAAGGTCTTAGTTGGCACGCCAGTGAAAATACTACACAAGAAAAGTCTTTATACCATATAGTATACCATATATTTTGTTATTAAACTTTAAAAACCTACTACTCTAACGTTCTGATGAATCTGGTCAACCCTAAAAGATCTACCTTCATAGCGTTTCATTTTTGAAGCAGATTCCTGGCAGGGCACTCGGATACCAAATACTGTATAACTGGTATTTGTTTACAGGCATTTAATTTACGCTATTTTTGCGCTCCCCATGACAGCGCCAAAATAACATCATTCAAATGAATATCTATATAATGATAAATATATAGTTTGAGTGCTGGAATGCACGAGTTTAAAGCAGCACAAATACCCTCCAGCAGGGCAGTAAAGCGTCTGTTTAGCACTCGAAATTAAAGCCGTACACAGTAGGCATACGCGCTCGTTCCTATTTTCGCGAAGTATGGGTTATCTTTCAGCACCTTCACATGTCCATGAGTACAAGAAAGACAGGCTAATCTTTAAAGCCCTTTGAAAAAATTGGACCTTTAAAAAACTTTTTTAAATCATTAGAGAATTCATACGTGCCTATATATGTACCCAAGTGCCCCTCCCGGGAGCGTGGTAGTTACCCTGTCAATATCATGTGAAAATGTGGAGAGCAGGAGGACTAAGTAATCAATCATCGTCAGTTAAATATAATACTCTATCGTGCCAGGATGTCTGTCAGTTCATAACAGAGATCCGAGTTATAAAATGGTAAGCGAATCCAAACTTATACCTGGCACCGCATGTGCGTACCCGGGTCAATATTACTGTAACCTTTTGGATGATGAAGTCATAGTTTTGAGTTACTTATCGATTTTCAATTATACATATGGGAACTTCCCAATGTCTCTCACCTCAACCAGCTTTCAAACCCTGCTCGAGACGTATATAATCTAAACACATCACATACTATAAATACAAAGTATTTGGTTGATAACACAGACTTAATATATGTATATATATATATATATATATATATATATATATATATATAATATATATATATATATATATATATATATATATATATATATATATATATATATATATATATATTTCTCACTACTCTTTGTAAAACTGTAACATAACACAAGATTACAAGTACATTTTGGAAGAAAAAAACGTGTTTCTGAAAATTAGCCAAATGAATAATGTCTCTGAATCTTTAGAAAATAAATAATCTGTCACAAAATAAGAAAAATACACATTCGTTGAAAAAATACCAATCGTTCCAAGATTATAAAGATAATCTGTTTTTCTCTAGCCTCGTAAAATCAAAATAATAAATGAATAATTTGTCTCAGAAAAGTTGCGAAAACAGTCTGTCTCTCAAAATTTGAAAAATAAGTGATCTGTTCCTAAACAATTGGGGGAAGGTATTTGGTCTTTGAAAAATATACATGGCGCCCAGGATGTCAAAGTGTTGATGCCTAAGTGGGACACGTGCTAGTGTAAATGTACATCTTTTTCTGCCACTTTGTGTTTAATCTTAACGTTTTTCTCATCATTTTTCTTATAAATACAGTAAGGTATTTGCTCCTAAAACCTAGAAGTATCTGCTCCACTCTGGTGATAAATGTATCCTCAATCCAGCAGGATATATATTTGAATTTGAATTTAGTTTTTCGTCACATTTATGCCAATTGTGGCTAATTCGTGACTAGCCAGTTGTAAGTAGTGGAGGAAATCGTAGTACCCGGCGAAAACCACCTCCTTGCCCCAAGTCACTGGCAACTTTCTCACATGCCCAGACCGGGATTCGAAAGCAGGATATATAATTCAAAACGCTAATATATAACTAATTTTGAAAACATCAGTGTGTATTGATTTTCAATTTTGGAAAGTGCAGCGCCATTTCACAAAATCAGCACAATATCATAACTCAATATTCCTTTCGATCATATAAACCACAATTGCGAAACTGACGAGGCACACACCCATGGGTATTTGAGGCTTCCTAAATCTTATTAAAGTGAACATTTGAGATTGAGTCATTAAGTAATATAAAAAGCGAAGCGTTTAAGGTAGCTTGTGGGGTTAGTTTCTAGACTCATTTTCCTTTATACTGCTTTTATTTGCCAATTTAGCCTATACAAAGTATATATTGGCTGAATGACAAAAAGTACCCCTGCGGCAGGATGGATTATCCTTGGAGTAAAAAATTGAAAAACAGCAACATGCAAAGTGTTTTCAAACACAGATATTCAAACAATTACTAGCCGGGGACGATCAAATTTTACGAATGTGACGGAATGATCAATACGGAGGAAAGGGTATCAGTTTTTTTTTCTAATTTTCACTCCGTTCAAATTTTCCCAGTGTTTCTTTCCCAAATTTTGTTGAGAATAAAAAAGTGCATTTAACGATCCCTTTAACTTTCGATTAAAGACAAAATTAGAACTGTGATATCCTTCTTAGCTATACTGCGCAAACTATGGCAACATTTGATACCCAAAATGCATGTTTGAGAGGCCATGTTTTGACGAAATTCGATATGGAGAAAAGGGGCCGAAAATACTTCCTGCTTGTGTACAAGCCCATGGGAGCTTTTGTAATAGATGGTCGCTCACTCTGATTATGAGGATAGGTTGTCGGTTTTAACATATGTAACACTCTCAAAATGACCATATATTCACAGGGCCTGCCCTGGTAGCCGTCTGGTTTAAGGCGTCGCCACTGTCTCTCATCATCGCCTGGGTTCGAATCCTGGCCGGGGCAAGTGAGAAAGTTACCAGTGACTTGGGATTAAGCAGTGGTTTTTCGCTGGATACTCCGATTTCCTCCACCAGTCACAACTATCGTCACGACTTAGCCACAATGTGGCAGAAAAAGTGACGGAATTAAAAAGAAATATTCCATATACTAGTATTAAAAAAATAATCCAACAAGTCACCTTCAGTTACTGGTTGCCCGTTTCTTTAAATTTGAAATAGAATTCACCGTGAAAATTGGTGAGTTAGGAACCTTACACGAGCGGACAGATAATATCACTTTGAAACTGAGCGAAGGTTATCCCTCTTATAAGACGAATGCCATTTGTATTGTTATTCGTACGCAGACATTATTTTTGTAGGGTTGGGAGATGTGATTACTGCTGAGCCTTAAGTCTATTTTTATTAGGAAAGTAGCTTACATAAGCGAAAGTTATTTTGATTCGTAACAGACTTTCCCTGATTACAGTTAAGGTGGCCGTAAACGTTTCGTCCTCAGTGAAGCCTGTTTTGAGATTTATGTATTTTGTTAATGAACCGGGTCTTACCCTCCTTATGAAAAAAACCCCATAGCTCTACTCCACCCCTAAGTTCATAATTTGTGAAAAAGCTTGATTTGACAGGTATGAACAGACCGACAGAAAAGACTGCATGCTTCAATGTTATGGTCATGTGACCCCAGTTAGCTGATAAGCCCCTCCCACCTCCTTATCAAAGCTACAGGAAATGGATGTGTATTAGATTGGTAACTGATAAGAGCTGGCATTTAAGGTCAGCCAGTCTTTTCTTTGTATGCAGGTGTTGGTTAGAAAGGATGTCTGTTGGGTAAGGTGGGCCACTTTAGCACAAACAGACAATGATGTTTTAATCAATTCAAAAATAGTGTATTAGGGATTAGTCTTAATCAAAATGTGGCTCCGGCTGTCTGAGAAAAACAGGAAACATCCCAGTTTTGGGGCTTCAAGTAAAATAATGTGTGTATTTGATGGGAAAACCTGGACTTTTGGGAGGATGTTGGGTCAATCCGTCTCATACCTTCAGCTGGAACAGACACTCTATGCTCTATGGATAACTAACAATACTATAGTATTTATCAACTTGGTTTCATCTTCAAACACAAGTTTTTCTCAAACAATAATACAGCAATCATGATATAGTTACCCAAAGTACAATAACACCAATATAATTTGGCTATTAACTAATTGAAGCCTGGATTGTATTTTACACAACAATTGTCGTCAATTCAGTTGGAGACACAAAGGAGATTGAAATTGCAGGTGAATAATTGGGTTTATTGATAGATTAGCACTGTGGCTTCAGTTCTGAGGAAATAGATACAGGTATGTGTGGTGTCATAATCCCCTCAGGACTCCCCATTCTAGAACAATGAGTGTGGCCGGGTGTCACTCATAATCCCCTCAAGGATTATGGGAGTCAGGAACCAATGTCTAAAAATAAGATTTGCTATGGGTAATAGGAACTTGAAGATCACTTCCTCTAAGCGTTTCAAGCAGTGTAGTAGTTAATGTGGACAGTCTACTCATATGGGATTCACTAGACAAAGGAATTCTGTGTCAGACCTCAGGGAAAGTTGCCATTTCTGCTGCAAAATATGTATGGATTACTCATTCTGGATTTTGTAACTTGGATCACTGGAGTGGAGATACAGCAATAGAGGTTTGTGAAATTATCTTTCTTTCAAGGCCCGGAATCTAAAAGCCACCTTGTCAGAAAGCTATGCTCTGGAAGTTTGGATAGCTTCAGAATTGGCCCTGCAACATGTTTGTCTTAGATAAATGAAGCTAAAAACCCCATATAGAGCATTACAAGCTTTTATTTTCCAAATCAATATACTTGCAGTCAAAGCGTCTGCCAGCATAACACACTAGATAGCTGAAAATTGATTTTGATGGCAAAGTTCTTTGAATTATTAAGAATTCAAGAGCTATAATACATATACATTAGCATGCAAACAAGATGCCAGGCTACTAAGTAGGCGGGGCTTGGGTGATGTCATATGCCCATATATGGAATCCAGTTGACAGGGATTTTAGGCAGGTTGCAGAAATGTACTCATTTATACTTTTTTTTGAGGTAATTGAGAAGAAAAAATGTTGACAGTTGTGAAATACAATGGAAGGTTACTTTATCTTTCCACTTGGACAAAAATAAATACATTAAAGTAGTAGCAAAAAGTTGCACAGTAACTTTAACTGTGAAATACACAAAACTGCCATTTTCTCAGCTTAGTTTTCTATAGTTTTACTCTCACGGCTGACGTGAATTTAGACACAAATCTTAATCAATTAGCTTCAAACTTTGTATATAGATTCTAAAACATGTTCTCTACAAATCTAGACGGGGATATTGCAATATCTTATCTGGTTAATTTTTTATAGTGAGTCAAAAATCAAGAAACCAAAAAAGCATTTTTTTCCTAAAATGTTGTTAGATAAATGGCCATAAAAAAAGTTAGGGGCCATATTTTACAAAACCCTTGTCTAGTTTTGAAGAGACAAAGGTTTTTTTCAATGTCTTAAAAAATCAGGTTATTATCTTAGATCCTGCTCTTAGATTTGCGTCAGCCGCGACATATGTACTGAAAATTGATTAGTCAAAGTTTTGACCCCAATTTCTTTAAAATATTTGGAGCACATACAACCTATCCATATCCTATGTATTCCTTAGAATCTCAGCTTTCTAAAAATATATAGTTTGCTAGGGGTTTAGTGTACAAATAATGAGAAATCAGCCATTATTTGAGGGAAAGTCTGCTCTCCACGGGAAACGTTTACAGCCACCTTAAGTAAAGTACACTGTATGTTGGTTGTATACGTGCAAACTATGATGGATAGGTTTGCTTACATAAATATGCCGCGCGTATACTGGAACTCGTTCTGTACAGTACAACCATTCAATTCCTGCATCAGTCGACCAGTCGTCTGCCAGTGCCTGGTTGTACAAACATCCATGGATAACATGCCAAAAACAATAAATGAACCAAGCACATCACTGACACTCGTAACTTGCGAATGAAAGCTACGTTCAATTGTGAGGTCATCCATGCCCAGGAAATAGGGTGGCAATCGGGCGTGCGATCGCGTATCATGCCCGGCTGCCCCTAAGTTAAAGAAAACTTATAGTGGAAACACCAATACCACATATATTGGATAACAATTGTTGGAAAGGGGACAAAAGTACTAAACTAGGAGATGTGTTATTTTGAGTGTGTCACCAGCATCACACCCTTAACAACTAGGCCAAGGCGAACAGTTGAATCAAGAGAAGCGAAGTGAAAGTACTGGTTCTTATTGTGATAAAACTAAGGTAACATGGATATAGCGATTTCAAAGGCGTGAGCTTCACTCATCCTCCTAATGACAGCCTTGGCTAGAAAAATCATACATTTTTTAAAGAATCAGTCTCTCCTTGTCCTCAAAAATATATTCAAAGGCCCTTTCTTATTACCGCCTTTAAAGAAGAGGAAGCTTAAGGTTGTGCGATATACAGCCCCCCCTTCTATCGTAGAATCCGTGAAGAAAATGGGAATGAAAAGCAAATTTACGTTAAGGTTCAAGTGGTTAATTTGCAAATTTAAAGCCATTTTGAATTGTTTACATATGTTAAAACCTACATCACATTCTTCAAAATCAGACCAACTGTGACTGTCCTGACCATCATGAGCAGAATGAGACAGCATCTTTCAGAGAACCTCTCGTAGACTAACTAGTCCATGAACAGGTGAGTGGTTTTAGCTCTGGCCTCTATGTAGAATTTCACCAAAACAGGGTTGTTTAAAACAAATATTTTTGGTGATAAATGCCCAAGGATTTGCACAGAATTTGCATTTTTAAACTAATTGAATAATTTGGAGGGACGGATATCAAATTTCTTTTGTAAATTTAGACTTTGTCCAGAAGATATGCAGTGTAAAAGTTGGATAAAGCACCTTTTCTCACTTTCAATAGAAGATCTTAATGAAACGTATGAGCTCTGAAGGGGAAAATAGGAAAATACAATACACTTCCGTACGCATTGATCTTCCATCTATATTTGACTTGTGATAGTGGGTGTTATTTGGTCGATGATTGTGAAGCGAAGCTTTGTTTGAAATCACTGTGTTCGTACGTTTTTAGTAATGAGCCCCTCACACCTTTTCTGTTGCTGTTAGAGTACTACTTTTCCATGCTCAATCTATTCTTCATTATACTACCTTTCAGATTATGAATGACTCATATAGGTTAAATGTTTAAATAAAAGCAAGGCAGGGCAGAGGAAAAAAACTAGGAGAAAGAATACCGATAACCCATTTAGATACCTTAAGGGATGCTTATCCAATGATTCATTGAGTTAAAGGTTTTAGTACGTACCATGCTATGGGGTTCCTGATTAACCTATATAAAAGAAGTAAAGACATTTCGCACTAGCGTATTTACAGAGATATATCTATGTGGGCCATATGTATTGCACTGTTTGAAATTATCTAGAAACTAACCCCACAAGCTACCTTAAACGCTTCGCTTGTTATATTACTTAATGACTCAGGGCAGCGCACTCAATCTCAAATATTCATTTTAATAAGATTTAGGAAGCCTCAAATACACATACGTGTGAGCCCCCTCAGTCTCATAATTGTGGTTTATATGATCGAAATGAATGGCCAACAGTAAATTCAGACGGTGCATATTATCCATTGGAAGATACATGTAGTTCTGCAATATATTAAGCATGGTCTCATAGTAGGCAAACAAATGCAATATCTAAATAAGATGTGCCTTAAAAGTTATTGCTCAAAAATGAATAAGATCATAATGCACTTTCTATATTTTAGCGTCATAATGTAGTGCTTTGATTAGTAATATTGACGTGCGGATGGAAAGGTCTCATTCCAAAGTCATAAAGATTAGTGCAGGCAAAGATGTGTTCCAATAGTTTGTTGACAATCATGGTTCATTTATCAAGTGCAATATATACATATATACTATTTATAGTATTTAGAAAAACACACACAAAAACACACTCCAATGCAAGCGATGCGAAGGTCTCGCACTTGCTGAATACTTTTCAGTGAGTGCAATTAGCGTCGATATCACTGTAAACAATTCACATAAGGTTATGTGTACATGGACTTTTCACAACTTGGATAATAACACAGTAAGCGTGAACTAAGAAGATTAGAGTTTCACCTTAAGAGTGACTGTTCTGTAAACATTTCATTCATCCACTCCACAGTTTATATACATTATTCAATCGTCAATCTCGTTCATTATAATAAAAAGAGCTACTAGCAACACACCTAGACCTTTTGAGCGAGTGTATATCTAATCAAGTACACTGGTTTAGGCACGCTTTTCGCAGAAATGTTGAAAGGATATATACACCTCTTCGATGGTAAACAGAGATATGCCTCCATTGGCATACTTTCGACTTAATTTCAGAGACGAGGTCAAGGGAAAGTGCAGTTTTAGTATAAAGGAGGACATGGTTTTATGATAGAGGGTATCTTTATAAGATAATGTGGCATAGCCATTGTTTAGCGTGGAAATATTTAATGGTCTCTAGTGACTAAAATGCTTAGTGCCTGACCTCTTTTAAGTGCCCGACATTCAAATCAAGTGGACATTACGCGAGGAATAAATCACTAACAGAACTTCCTTGATCAAGATAAATGAAGTATAGTTTTTGTGCGAGAAAGTGTACGAAAAAAGGCACTTTTTGGAAACGGGTATAGAGATATGAGCTTTGGGATTATTTGTTATTTGTTCCTGGAGGGATGTTTCATTATTTCTTTAGAGAAATCTTGATGTAACTTTCAAGAAAATGGAGGAAAAGAAAGAAAAGGCATTAAAAGAAAGCTGAAAAATGAACGCACTGTATAAGATAAAAGCTGCATGTTAAGTGAAGGGGTGAAATGCGGTGTAATAAATGCAAAAAACGAAGGTGTAAGAGTGTCAGAGCGAGCATTGGGAAATTTGGCAGGTGGATGTTGGAAAGTACAGTACCGGCGTTTAATTCCTGCACTAAATGCGTGGGCATACCGGGCATAATACACGACCCAATGCCCGTTCCCGCTTTGATACGCAGCTACGCGAGTCACTGATATGCCTGGTTTATTTTCCCGACATGTTATCCATGCACGTCTGTACTGTATGTGGGGCTTTCAGCGCCAAGGTAGGTTGGAGAAAGGAATTACATTAAAGGAAAGGAAGAAGAAGAAGGCGCCTGAGAAGATATTACAGAGAGTCGATGAAGGAACAATGCAGGGATGAGCGAATGATGGAAATAGTAAAATCGACCAAAGGCTTGTAAAGATCAACACAGAGTTGATGAAACGGAGTAAAGGGTCTGTACATAATTCTACCATTTTAATATGGGTGATATATGTATGGATGAAAAGGAGAATGTAAGGGATATGTGGAGTATGCAATAGGCACGAATGGAATTGCAGATGGAAAGACAACAATGCAGAACGTTAGCAAGGTGTGTTTGTGTGTTTACAACTGGAAGATGGTGGACTGACTTTGGGCAAGGAGCAAGAATTATAGACTCCTATACATATCCTGTAAAGTCTAAAGGCTTGAGGTGACCAGCAGCCTGCATATATGCAACATGTAATATTTATTAGAATTTGTGACATTATGATGGCGGAACCACAACATGTTTGGACTTCCCGAACCCTGTATTTAGGTCAAAAATACCACTTTTTGTGATAAGCAGTCCCCTGCACGATGTTGTCATTCTCAAGAAGATGATTCTTATTGCATTTGTTTTCCTTCAATCTTATTCAAAACCACAACCTTCTAATTCAAAAATAATAGTATGTATTATGTAGATGTACATTTACACCACTTTATATACATAGGAAACTGCCTAATATGTGTAGGTATCAACACGCAATACTACATTATACTCAAATCATCTCCTGCACTGGGGGAGAAAGTATGTGTGAATATCTTATCTAAGTTGATTAGTTGGTTATACAATAAGTCCCATGGCATACCTGATACTTTACCATCTCAACATACATTTCTCTTCTTGCCTGTCCTGTTTGTAAAGATTACATTATTATTATTCACATTTATAGCATTTATGATACATGGCTGTCTGTGGTTATCCAAAAGTCATTTCTCTAATATAGAATATAGAATATAGAATCCATAGTATAGAAGGGCTGAATATCTTTTCTGATCCACTTTTGTACCCCCGCCCACAGTTGGGCACTGCTGGTGACAGAATAGACGCATGTGGATGGCTATCGTTTTCTGTAAACTTGGCAATATAGACAGTATTCAGAGTTTGGTCTTCCCATATTAAACATGAGTGATTGTCTTAGCCTGTAATGCAATATCTTAAATTGAGTATACCCCGGATATGGACATTCTGTTGTATCATAAAAGTCTAAAACATGATTGCATATGATTAAAATCTACTACACCATTTAAATTACCCTCCCATTTTGTTTTGATTTGGAACAAATTAAATAATACATATTCCTGTCACATTTTAATGTCTCTATATCTGTGTACACATCCTTTTGATGATGAATTGTTGATTTATATCAAAAAAGGTAAACATGGTTGATTAAGAATTACACCATCTCTTTAATTCTTAATAAAGTTCTGTATTTTGAATTTCAACTGCTCATGTACTAGAAAACTGGACGAGATATCCGACTTCTCAATCATGGTCTCTCTATCCATCAAGAACTTCGAGAGGGTCTAATAAATCCCCCACAAATATGAAGCCTTTTTAGCCATGTAGTATTCTAATAGTTACACATTTGAGAGTTGTACCACGTAGGTCAGGAACACGTTTATACAAACTGATATGGCTGTCGTCTACTAATTAGGTCTTCAACTGATATCATATACATGTAGTCTAGCCAGAATGGATTCATGGTTGATTGTCTAATCCCTTTTAGGTACAAGTAGATATCTCATTAACGCCATATTGTTCAAAACCGCCCAAACATCACTATCAGAATAAAGTCTCTTCGTCCAGCTTGGCTTTGTCAAATACAAATAAGTTGGGGTAGTATGATCCAACCGATACATTTGGAGAAATTTCCTGTACAATTTGTGGGCTTTTGTCCAATAAAAATCCCTTAAACAGTATATCTTATTCATCTATTTAAGTCTGACAGTAGGACATGTGTTATCTTTGATTTTAACACACTTTTTATAATGATGTCTTTGCCAATAGGGGTCAAAAAACTTGTGACCAAATATTATCAAGTTCTTTATGTCTCCAATGTCAACCCTAATATTTAGTTCAGTAATGTTCTTTATGTCCTTGACGTCAAACTGAATAACTAGGCAGACAAACTGATAGGTCCCTGTTAAATTCAAGTCTTAGAAAAAAGTTGTCCTACTGTCTCTTTATCCTCCACTTTTAACAAATTCTCTATTTTTGCATTTATCTGCAATTGAGATACCTTATGGAATTGCTTCATCACATACATAGCATCTCTCAATAACTTCTCTTCAGTATTATATTGTATGTGTATTGACTGCACATATAAATTGTACAAAATCATATAGTTTACACAATTTTTTTCTGATAACTACAAAAGATGAACTTAGAACAAAAAATCGCGAAAGTAAAAGAACACTTTAAACACTTAATACCAACACAACAGTAAAATGAACACATGTGGAAATATATTACAATTGCCAGAACTCGCCTACAGAGGGTTCATATCGGGGCAAGGTAAGGTTAACTGAGGTGCAAGGTATTATGAATATTTAAATGGACAGGGGTGCTTTAGTCTCTGGAACTAGATTACAACTGATTAATATAAGCTTCTTCAGGAAATGTGTCCTCGGAAGTGTGTCTTCGGGTGAGAATGGTATCAACTACTGCCTATTGAGTCGCGTCTGTACATCCTACTTATACACTCTCCAGGCACTAACCAGTGAAGTGGTGTCAATCACTTACTGCGAGATTTATCGTTTGTTCTACCCCTGCAACTTTTAAACCTTTGCAACTTTTAAATATTTTTGCAATTCCTTATGTATTCTGCTAAATCCTTGCTGCGTAAACAAAGAGATAGAGGAGGTGGTACCACCTTGCCTGCACCTTACCCTCAAACAGACTGGTTTAGAGTAGTGACCATCTTGTGGTATATAAGAAATGTATCCATTTTAAAGTCATCTTATTGTGTCTTCACCAAAGCCAAAGGTTTCTACATGTAAGGCCATATCAATGAAATGCCATGCCATGAAATTACATCAAAAGCTTTGGCAAAGTCTATCAAGATTATTAAACCATCCCTCTAATTTTCTTCATATTCTTGAATGATGTCATTCCCCTGCATGATAAACGAGCATGTGAACCCCTGTTTTTTATTATTTGATTCTCATAATGTAGGGATTACTTCAAGTAAATTTGGGAAATCTGTTGGTGTCAGAACTTTTATAACACTTAAGTGACGAATAAAATGAATAGGAAAGTTAACTGATTTTGTGAACTTAAGATCAATTCTGAAAATCATATCTTTTTCTTCTGGCCATTTATGGGTATATTTGACTAGTAGACTGGATAATTAACAAGTGCATACTTTTTTTACTTTTACTGATTACGATTAGCACGCCAGTGGAAGGAATAAATAATTTGCCGACAAGTGACCCAATATCACAATACATTTTCATACTTTGCTCAGAATTTCTAGCCCTTGCCTTTAAGAATGAACCTAACTTCGAAGGTATTAAGGTATTGGAAAAAGACCATAGACTGAGTCAGTACGCTGACGATACGTACATTTTTATGAAGGCATCCTCTGCAAACCTTAACATGAGTTTAAAAATTCTTAACTGGTTTTACAGTAAATCGGGTCTCAAGATCAATTTCTCAAAAACAAAAGTAATCAATTGGTCAAATTAGAGAGACTGACCGTAGATTTGGCAGAAAAAATAATCTGGATTGTGTAAATAGTTTCACAGCCCTAGGTATTGAGTATGATGTATTACATATGAATGAGATAACACAGAACAATATAAACAATAAAATCGATAGTATGAAAAATACTATTAGAGCATGGGGCTGTAGAAATATTACCCCCATCGGCAGAGTCGCCGTGCTAAAAAGCTTGGTATTACCTAAGATAACTCATATACTACTATCGTTGCCTTCTCCAAATGTAGAAACTATAAAAACAATAGAAGACTTGTGTTATAAATTTATTTGGAAAAACAACAGGCACGAGGTAAGTAAGAGAACAATTACAAAAGAAATTAAAGATGGTGGACTTAAAATGTTGAATATACAGGAGTTTGACAGGAGTCTTAAATTGACATGGATGGGGAAAATATTAAATAACACACCGGAATGGGTGGAATTTGCGAAATACTATAAAATTGACTACCTGCTAGTGACAGATACAAAATATCACGTCCATGTAAAAAACACTCTATCCAACCCTTTTTGGAGAGATGTCACAGTAGCATACTGGGACTGGTTTTCAAAATTAAAAATCTACTATCCAGCTCCTGTAGACTCACAACTGGTATGGGGTAACCCGAACCTTAACTTACCAACAAACAACAAACTATTGAAACAAAATATTACCTATATTGGAGATCTGTATAATAATGAAGGGCATCCTTTTTCACAAAACGAAATTGAACTTAAAACTGGAACAAACATGTTTTTTATCCACTATCAAGCAATCAGAAGATCAATCCCGAATGAATGGGACAGATATATGCTAACATTTAGAAGAGATTATAACTTGACGAAACCCATTAACATAGAATGGCTCATTAAAGATAAAAAAGGAGCCTCAAATTTAAGAAAAATATGGCACTTAAGTGCAAGGGAAGTACCACCAGTAAGCCAGCAGAGATGGAGAGAGGAACTGAATGACACAGACGAAATAGACTGGCCATATTACTACTCTCTCCCTTTCAACTGTCGACTAAATGCTAGAATAAGGTATTTCCAGTACCAAATAATTCACAGATCTCTGATATCCAATAGAAAACTGTACCAACTTAACTTAATTGAACATGAACATTGTGATAGATGTAATGAGGTGGAAACAATACAACACTTATTACTTGAATGTGAAACACTTGAAAACCTATGGAATGATGTGAAAAGATGGATCAGAGAAAAGGTGAAACGAAGATTCCACTCTGACACGGTCTCAGTCATACTTGGCAATGAAGAAAACAAGTACTCAGCAAATTATATTATAATAGTAGTAAAACATGAAATATACAAAGGTAAGTGGAAAAAACACATACCAACTTTGATTGACATAAAAAGAACTCTAAAAGACTACATGAAGATTGAAATCTTCATTGCCACTATGAATGACACCTTAGAAGAAACGATGGGTAAATGGTCACCTATTTACAACGACCTGAGGAACATATAGTATCTCTTTGTATATCAACATACTTCACCTGTTTGTAAACAGCTATGGTGCAATAAAGTTATAAAAGAAAATACGTCTAGAACGCACCAAAAGCACCCAATAGATGGCGCCGCTTTACTCAACAGTTACAAAGGGCACCCCCTTTTACTAGTAACTAATATATAGAAAAGGCATAGGCATTACCCAAGGAACGATTATGTAAGGTTTGAAAGAAATAGAAGAATAAGAGGAGAGTTTGCACCACATTGAAGAGGATTGCTACTGCGAACCTTTGTCATTGTCATTTAAAAAAAAAGGAAATGGACAAAGGATATCTTCTTATGATCAAGTATTGAGATTGAACAGTGGTACTAACCCTGGGTGTGAGTCAAGTTGATTACTTTTTCTATTTACAATACATCCAACATCATTTATCGGTAGAAGTAAATACATTCTAAATGATCTAACATATTCACTTTACAACGAGAGAATATGTTTAAGTAATCAGGTCTTGAGAATATATCGAAGGATATTTAGAGAAATTTTGCAATCCAAATCTTTAATGTGTGGCTCAAAAAGGCCATTAGTGCAGGGTGGCAATAGTCCCGTGTTTTTGCATTGTTCAGTCTTTAGATAATCATGGAATATGATACAAACTTGGATATTTGATTTAAGAGTTACTCATCATAAACTTAGTGACCACTACGCAGTTTCGAGTTTTATCATGTTAACACAAAAATAGTGTTTGCAATTGTGAAAAATATTGTCATATTAGTTTATGAAAAAAATGAGTATTGTAAGGAGGAAAACCAATCAGTTCGAGATAAAACGGTTCATTCTAAAGAACAATATGGATTGGAAAAATGATAAACGCGTTGATCATTTAAGTATCTTTGAGTATCAATATGGCTGTAGATAGATGTACTTTATTTATTTTTATTTAATCATTACACCCAAGTCTATTTTGACTGTATTCTAATTTGTCTGTTTCCTCATGTTATTTACTCGAACTATCAAATTATCCTGTTGCTATTTTCTCATTAGACTGAGTATGCTTAATATATATTTGTGTACGCCAATTTTGTAATGCATAATACGGTCAATAGATATACAGAGATACATTAACCTTCTTTCATTCAGACAATATTTTGAGATGAGTTAAAACACTACAATGCGATAATCTGACGTTTCTAAAACCTTTGCTTGTCTTACTATATATCCTAATACTTGAACTCAAAACCGTGTACACTATAACAATATCCTCCACTATTCCTCCAGTATGTTGAAGAAATATGATTGCTATCTGTCAAAGAATGGTCATGTTTAAGAAGCTGGAAAATAAACAGAAATTCTCAAAAAAGTGGCTTGAAAATTAGATAGGTGACTGGGCGATGATTTCTTTTGCATTTGGAATTACATGTGAATCTCAGGATTTCTGTGGTCTACGTTTTGTTGTAGATTGATTTGTATAGACATAGGAGATGATTCCTAGTTCAAGAAGCAATAATTTGCTCTTATATGGGCAAAAGAAACCAATACATTTCGACCTTGTTATTTGCAAATACAAATGACTATGAACACTCACTTCTCAATTACACGTATGCCTAAATATTTCAATCAGGTTAGACATTGTTGGATATTTTTCGACCTCGTAATTTGCACATGCAAGTGACTATGAACACTCACTTCTCAACTATGCCTAAATATTTCTATCAGGTTAGACATTTTTGGATAATTTTCGACCTTGTTATTTGCAAATACAAGTGACTATGAACACTCACTTCTCAACTATGCCTAAATATTTCTTTCAGGTTAGACATCTTTGGATAATTTTCGACCTCGTTATTTGCAAATACAAGTGACTATGAACACTCACTTCTCAACTATGCCTAAATATTTCTATCAGGTTAGACATTTTTGGATAATTTGCGACCTTGTTATTTGCAAATGCAAGTGACTATGAACACTCACTCTTCAGCTATGTCTAAATATTTCTATCAGTGTAGACCTTTTTGGATATAAAACACCTAGTCACCCTCACATCACTTAGCCTCGAGACGCGTATTTAAAGCAGTCTAGAAAGCACAGGTATTACTCGGAAATAAGATAGTATTGCTCATGGGTAATCCAGTAAGAGATCGGTCGTAAAGTAGCGGTTTCCATGGAAACGGACACCTTTTATCGTAGACGTGTGAAACATATGAGCTTTCCTCTTAGTGCAATTGTGTTTGGTCTCGTATCTGAAATCCTGTAATTGCCATCAACGTATTCCTTGCCTACCGTAAGTCAAGGATATGCACACGACAAGCTTTTAAGCGACACGCACTGTGTATTCAATATCGCTTGACCCATACATGTAGACTCTCAGTGGACCCAGGCGGGTGCTCACTCACGCAATTATCTTGCATGATAAATCAAACCGTAAAAAATTCAAAATTAATTCATGCAAATTATTTCGATGTCGTTTCTGTGTCTCCCCCACCACAAGCCCCCCCCCCCCCATCCCCCAACTCCAAAAATTTAAAAATATTAACCAAGTGAAACAGATTTTGCTTGTAGGATTTGCTATATTTGTCCAATAACAAGGTCATATTTTCTTAACGGTGTTCTTGGAATACATTTAATGAATTGAATTGTATCTCTTATATAGGAATGTATACTTTTCCAGCAACATTTAGAACATTGCGAACGCATATGTTATGCAACATAGTCCAATGTATATACTTATGTAGAACTCAATAGCATATGTTTTCCTCGAAACTTCCTGGATTTAGTTATACGACCAATTTAACCTACCTAATTTCATGATTCGAGAAAGCTGAAAATAATGTGGAGTCAGTATGACCAACCCGGAAGAATGTGTTTATTGTTTCTATTAGAAAGGTTCTTCTTTCAAGGTAAAAAGTAAAATTTATGGCTCAACATGTCATATATTGGTATAGTTTTCTTTCATTGTATGATTATTCAATAAACTCTTAATCTCGCTTCATCCATAGAGTCATGCATATGGCACGTTTTGATTGGACAACACGTTGAATATATACATCTATGTAATAGCAAAATCATTTTTGTTGGAAATTTTACGGACCTTATAAAAGGTAGTCAGTTTTTCAGTGACATATAATTTTAATTTGTAAGATTTATTTATTGGCATAGAGTAATCATCCATCACATACACAAAACCTTAAACTACGACAGCTAAATATGGGGTTCGAAAAGTGACCCTTCTTATCTCCTAAAGCAGAAATACCAAAACGTAATTCCTTGCAATGTTCCATTTGCTTTAGAAAGCATCAGCAGCATCTTGGAAACGCCTCGTTGCTGTCGGAACGGGTTGCTCGTTCATCAGCCGGTCCCGGTGCAGTCAGCAGCGGCAGCGGCCTAGGCGTCTGGCAACAACCACAATGTACAGATAGATGCCATATTATCGCGCCATTCCGGCTACAACACAAGACCGTTTGCAATGGAGGAAAAGCTCATCTGCTGTCTCTGTATCCTCATAGCAGGCATAGTAGGTAAGTAAGAACGCTATACTACAGCATAAGCTATATGGTTTCAGTTAGAGTGTTTGTTGTATTGGCTGTTTTGACCCGCTTTGACCGCGGAACCTAGTGATCGGTGTCAGATAGCAGGCAGGAAATCATGCGCCGAATGCTAATCCTACTGCCCTGAGTTCCGCAAGAAGCTCTTTATTACAACTAATGGAACATTGGAATATTTACGCTACTGTCTGTATTATGAACAAGCATTTGTTTTCTCTATACTAATGTTGTAATTGTTGTTGATGATGATATTGGTTTGGACTTTCGGATTTTCGTCACCTTTTCTGCCATATTACGGTTGTGACTAGCCAGTTGTAACTGGTGGAGGAAGCCGGAGTAATCGGAGTACCACCGCCTAACCCCAAGGCACTAGCAACATTCTCACACGATGATGATGGTGATTGATGTTGCTGTTGCTGTTATTGTTGTCATAAGTAGTAGTATTGCAATAGTGTTTTGATTAGTGAATGGTGAGTATCAGTATGTATATGTTTGTATTACAAAGGTATATACACTACATGTATAGCGTTTAAAATGATATGAAGGGGAGAAGGATCAGCGAATGAGTACTAGAACATATTAACGTGTCTAGAAATATTTATACAGGCAACTCTGCTTAATCCGGACTGATGTGGACCATTAATTTCTGTCCGGATTAGGCAAAATCCGTATTATGCATATAGGAAATTATATGTATAAGAAGGGTCCGGGACCTTCCAATCTGTCCGGTTTAGACGAAAATCCGGATTACACGTGTCCGGATTAAGCAGAGTTGCCTGTATTGGCAAACATGCCACTATTCATGTAGGTATTTTTGGGGAGTATACTTATGTTCACAGATTTTTGCACGTGGTTCATGGTTCTAAACATTTGTTTATGATTGATCAAAGGCATTAACCTCCTTCTTCAGGCGGACACGGATTCCAATCACATCTTTGAGATATCAAATAAAGAAATGAAAAGAACAAGAAATTAGAAAAAAAGAATGACGTATGTTATGGAATGAACCGTATTGCCATGGCCAATGTGAAAACTTATGAGCCATTTAAGCTCTAACCCAGACTCTATCAGAACAAATGAACACCAGGTGAACCTATTGCACCGTACCTCTAGGCGAAACTCTTTGATGAAAACCGCTTGATAAAATAAGGTTTACTGTGGCAAGCAATGACCTGCATCCATTTAATGCCATCAAAATAAATAACAAATATATATATAAGTAATATATATATATATATATATATATATATATATATATATATATATATATATATATATATATATATATATATATATATATATATATATATATTTATGCAGGGGAAAGAATCCCATATTTATATATATATATATATATATATATATATATATATATATATATATATATATATATATATATATATATATATATATATATATATATATATATATTTGTATGTATATATATATATATATATTTATATATATATATATATATATATATATATATATATATATATATATATATATATATATATATATATATATATATATATATATATATATATATATATATATATATATATATATATAGTGTGTGTGTGTTTGTGTCAATACCTGATTGATATTCATAGAAATATTACGGCCGATAGTTATTACTATGATTGATCTAATTTTCCGAAATGAAATGACAAGGTGGTCTTCTCCCTCTAACGTGTTATATTGCTTGCTGACCGTGTCTCACCTCTTCCCATGGCTTTGTGACATTTTGGAAAGTCGCCAGTGACTTAGGGGTAATTTATCAATTTTATAAGTATCAGTTTTCGCAACATAAATATTGGCCATTCTATACCTAATCCTTTATGGGATAAAAATAGTCCACTCTTTTCTGCTCGTTATTTTGGATTGGTAGAGTTGTGCATTAATTGCCAAAATATGCCGTACATTCCTTAGTGTACCTACTCTCTATGAGTATCCATACTGTGTACTTAAAAAATGAAAATAGTGCATGGTCAGCTCTTTTTACGTAGGAAGTCAGGAACATGTTAGAGTAATTGTGATATATATATATATATATATATATATATATATATATATATATATATATATATATATATATATATATATATATATATATATATATATATATATATATATATATATATATATATATATATATATATATGTATATATATATATATATATATATATATATATATATATATATATATATATATATATATATATATGTGTGTGTGTGTGTGTGTGTGTGTTTGTGTGTGTGTGTGTGTGTGTGTTTGTGTGTGTGGTGTGATTCATTGCAGTTTTTATAACTCATTTACAAATAGACGAATAGATGATCAAGCAAACAATAAACATATCTGTATAACTAAGAAATATTTATTAAAAACCCTGAACATTGGAATTCCTGTTTGGCTTGATATCTTCGCTTTTGATATTTTCAAATACTACTTATATTGGTTTTGTTCAAAATTGTGACCAGATCATGTGGGCACTTTGAATGCAATTGGGATGATAATTTGATGGCGCACAGTTGTTAGTAATAATGCATTATTAGAAAACTCAGGTATGATGAAATAGGCCAGTAGAATATTCACCATACCGATAGCCTCCATAGTTCAATGAGGACCTCCCGTGGAAATGTATTAAGCCATTAGCACTCACAGCAGCCAAAACCAGCCTGACAATTTTGATGAAATATTTTAGGCTTAAGCACAATTAGAAAAATATTTGAAGGAGAAATGTTGCTTGGATCATTAGCAACAACTCTCCTTCAAATATTTTGTAAAATCATTCTCTATTCAAATGTTATGGTCAAAAGTATCATCAATCCAGACGACGATTTTTGAGGACCTCTTAAGTATTAAAGGGTTAAGCAATATTAAAGAACTAAATGGGATAAGGAAATGCACTCAGTCGAACCACAAATAATCGATAATGGTATCAATTGAGCCACCATATGCAAAAGCCTTTAAGATAGCACTCCTAAGATAGTCTCCTAAAAATAGGCGACTACTGGTTGATGGGTGCGGAGGCTATAATTACATATCTTCGCAAACATAACTCAGAAAATCGATATTGATGTTCATAGGTTTATGAGGTCCGGTCACTCAAAGTCCTTCCATTTATTTGTAAAAGGAAGTCATCTAGATGGAAAGATGCAATAAACCATGCCCAACTATAGCAATAGCGTGTAAAGTTCTTCTTTATGTGCACATTTGGGAAGAGTCATTCCAATTTTCTGCGGCAGATTAGATCATTCTGTATTGCAAGTTGATGTTTCCAATAAAAATAGATGTCAGGCTCGAATAATAAATTCTCCTAAACCAAAATCATCAACACTCGTAAAATTAGTAAGACAGGCTATCAATACTGCAAGGAAAGTAATCTCACTTAGAAATTTATTTTACTTCCCTAGTTATGTGTATCGACTTTGACTATATTATCTCTATTACAATGCAGAATTTTGATAGTAGGCATAAATTTGAGAGGTGTCGGTGGTCTGAAAATGTGCAATATGCAATATGAGTTTTTTTAGCAGAGAGGAAACTGAAATAAGACTGCCAGTAACAAGGCGAACGCCTCTATTCCTTTTGGCGCTTCGCTTTAATTCTTACATAACCTTGTAAATTCTATTTGGAGAGGGAAGAGATCAATGAAATGAATTATAATTCCTTCGAGAAAGAACCTCTGGTATCATGTGTCTAGCTTTCTTAGATATCTGAAACACACATGGGACAGAAAAAAATACTTCTCAATCGAACCTTGCAGCAACTGTGTTATCAAAAACACATCTCAAACCCTAATGTTGTCATTGCAAGAAAACAAATAGGCAAAGCATTAGTATTGGAAAACTCCATACTAGTGCTTCATTTTTGCGGCTCTATACAATTTTTCTTTTCTATTGAAATATGATAGACAATGTATTTAATTTATTCAGAATCGTGTGCCAATAAAAACCGATAAACTTCAGTTGAAGCAAGTTAAAGAGATATGGATTATATATATATATATATATATATATATATATATATATATATATATATATATATATATATATATATATATATATATATATATATATATATATATATGCCTTTTTAAATAGTTTAAACAAGGTTTTGCTCGTTATTGCAGCTTCCTTTATAGATTACGATTGTGATATTCTGTTACAATGTATCTTTATGAGAAAGCTTATTTCCTCTCTGGAAATTAACCTCATGGCACTCACATTCCTATTTACCTGAATATCTAGATTCCTACCTAAAGATATTACTCCGGAGCCTATCCAAACACCCACATTTCACCTTTTAATAACAGGCTTATGAAACTGCTAGTCATAGGGTGAAAATCAATCCAGTGGTTCCATGGTGTTTATTATCAACATGTATGTAATCTGATGACGTAAGGTACTCTGCTATGTGCAATGATGAAATGATTAGCCCTGGTTGAAGGTATGCGAAGTGTTATCAAGTGGTGTAGTCATAACCTGAACAAAGTGTCTATTATGACACATTATGACACACATGAACGAAATATTGGGGTCCACGATGGTCCTCAGTATTTTTCTTTGAGTTGTGGTGTGATCTCTCTCTCTCTCTCTCTCTCTCTCTCTCTCTCTCTCTGTACATGTGTGTGCAAGTTTGAGTTGATTTCGTTATCTTAATTTAGGTTATGATAATGGACCAATGCTCACTGAAAAGTGTACACTGTTTACCACCATGGCTACTGACACACACGTCATTTCATACCTGATGCTGGTGTCCAGTGACAGGACTGACCATATCTGAAGATGCTGTGGACAGGTGTCACTCAGAGAGGGGGACATACGGAAGTGTGTTTGTCAGATAAGCCAGCGGGTAGCATCTCTACATGTAGCATGTGGCAGACACCCCTAAACAGATACCTTGTCAGCACAAGTCTTCATGTCCTATCAGATCCATGCCTCACTGCGTAAACAGGAATCAACCATATGTGATAGAAATGTGAGATCAACAAATTCCCAATTCCTGAGCATTGATGAGGAGTCAGTAATTCTTAAAAGTGCCACATATGCTGATAGTGATGTTTCTATTTTTTTTTTACTTTGATTCATTTATTCATTCATTTGTTTATTCATTCATGTTTGTATTCATGTCCATTCATTTATCATATTTTCATTTCCAATATATCTATATATTACTCATTCATTCACTTACTTACGCATTTTCATTTTGTTAACCTATTCCTCCATTCATTAATATATTTACATATGTTTTCATTTGATATTCTTTTTCTTATACATGTAGTATCATCATCAGCAAAATCGAGTTTTGTTACTATTGTTATTATTACCTGATTTTTGTATTATTATTATTATCATTATTATTACAATCATTATTATTTTATTATCATTATTTTATAATCATTATTATTATTACTACTATTATTATTATTACTATTTTATTATTATTATTATCATTTCATACAGTCATACGTAGGAAATGGGAAACATTTCCAGAACGTCAGTACCCAGCCATTCCGACTAATTACTCGGTTTTTACACGCCTGAATAAGACTAGCACTCCTTTAAGAACAACATGTCGGAAAAGTACCACCATCCACAGTAATATGAAGCGTAAGAGCATTTGGCTGACTCTCTCTAAATCACGTCTTCAGCAATTAGGTGGACACAGGATGGAATCTCCTTTGGTGAAGATGCAGCAATTTCTACTTGGCTTCTCCCCCCTCGCTCCTCATCTTTCTCTCCTGGGTGTTTTATTACCACACTCAGCATGCTGTTGTCAGGTTGAGAGGCAGGAAAGTCAATTAAGGTCCTCAATGGTATAGTATTGTGATGACTGAATGTCGCTAAACTAATTGGATGTTAATCTTATTGTTCCCGTGTGAACTAATCATTACTCGGTTCGACAACGCTCAGCCTTTCTAAGCCGATGCAGCTACATGTACATTTGTAGGTCGCAGCATTTATGTGTTAACATACTACAGCATGTACATTCATATGTCGCAGCATTTATTTGTTAACATACTACATGTACATTTGTATGTCGCAGCATTTATTTGTTAACATACTACAACATGTACATCTATATGTCGCAGCATTTATTCATTATTATGCTACTGTGACACCTACCACTGTTCCTGCCTGCTGCAGCTACTACAACTACCATACATGTTACTACATCTACTACTACTACTCCTACTACTACTCCAATTACAACTTCTACTACTACTACTACTACAATTACAACTTCTACTACTACTACTACTACTTCTACTACAACTTCTTCTACTACTACTACTACTACTACTACTACTACTACTACTACGTACTCGGTTCAGTTCAGAGCTATTCTTTTATCGTATAGAACTTTCCATAGACTTAATGGCATATTAAGCGAGAGACAAAATGAAAGTTAAAACTTTAAGCTACCATACACTTATTATTTTTATTTTTATTATCATTATCATTATTGAATATTATTATCATTATTATTATTATTATTATTTTTATCGTCATCCTCATTATCAGTATTATCATCATTAGAAAAAGGAGTGAATTATGTGATTAAAAGGTAACCTCTCTAGTAGTGAATGTGGCAGGTAGATATCGGTTGCGAGGATTATTTTGCGAACAAATCAAATAATGATTTGTGGTCCATCTTTCCCATTTGTTTCCGTGAGTGCAAATTGATCATGCTTAGTAGCAAAAACCGTCCACATTTTACGTCTGGTGGTAGTGGTGAGTAGTTATTTCAACAAATACTGTAAATGACTTAATCATGGCGTGAACATTATATAGCGCAATTACGGTACGGCCCTGGATAGCGTGATCTAAGTATAGCGGAGAATGGTAACAGCAACAGCAAGTTCAATTACTAATTTATTAAAGACGGGGATTTTATAATAGCGCATATGGGCATAGCGCTATTATCGCTATCTTATTGTTCCCGCCATACTTAAGTGATTTACAGTACACATTATGCCAGATTATTTGTATCGGCCACATTTTCAGTTTAATGGTCACGTGAAGCATTTGGCAGGCTGCTTGGCGTTGAGCAACGAGGAGTCATTTATCACTGTGTGGCGTGGATGTTAGTCACTGATAAGCCAAAAGCTATGTCGTGTCTTCAAAGATAGTGAGTAAAGACACGAGTCAACTTAACTCCCCTTTCTACCAAGATGTCCCTGTGCTAATAGTATGACGGTGGGTACAGAAGTATGCGTGGACACACTCTACATACTAAGAATATTGTTACTACGTCTACTACTACTACTACTACTACTACTACTTCTATTACTACTACTACTACTACTACTACTACTACTACTACTACTTCTATTACTACTACTACTACTACTACTACTACTACTACTACTATCGAATTATCCCATCGTACCTGCTTCCATTTTAAATTAGATTTACCTCTTACCATGAGATGTATATAACTTTAGGATATGATTTACAAGTCACACAGCTAACGCTTGAGTAAACATGCCCATACGTAGTCTGCCCTGTGCGTTGATTCAGATTAGGAAAGCGAAAATGAATTAAAATATCGCATACATTAATGTTAATGTCTAAAATCTGAAATGAGTATGTCTTCATTAAATATTAGTGGCTGTGTAGCTTTGCCATTTAAAACTACACAGTCTTCACTTGATTGGCATGTTCCTTAGATTGGAAAATATGCGGCGTATTTTTTTTTTTACTAAATGAGTATACCATAGCAGCTTTTCAATTACAATTTTCAGTATCGTAATTTAAACCAGTCCGATCTGGATGGCATGGAATTGTTTTCGATGTGGTAGGTCATTCCAATCCTTGTCTTAACCCATTAATGCTCGCAGCAGCCAAGACAGCTTGACAATTTTGATGCAATCTTGCAGGCAAAAGCATTATCAGGAAAATATTTGATGGAGAAATGTTAAACAAAATAGTACGAACAACACTCCTTCAATTATTTTGTGAAATCACTATCAATTCCAAAGTTATTGTCAAAAGTATCGAAGATCCAGACGATAATTTCTGGGGGAGACCTTAAGCATTATTTAGTGGGTTAATACCGCTTTGACAGTCCTCTATGTGATGATTATCAGCTATGTGTCCATTGCTTCGTTGAGCACAATTTCCATACTGTTTGTAGTTCCTGTTAGTGAAAACAGCCGTGCTGAACATGTTGAGATTATATTCCAAGCCACATGTTTCTGCCACATGCATATGGCACATGTTTAGTGAGATATGACCAATTACTGCAGTTAATCTTCGTTGGGGGTCATTTGAGTTGAAATGCTGCCTCGCCGGCCCATTACACCCCCATCAGTCAGGGGAATATGCAATCGGCCAGTAAGGAGTTTACACTAAGGTCCCACAATTTAAGTTGTCGATTTAACCCATTAACGCTTAGGAGTTTCTTGGGAAATTGCCGTCTGGATCTAAAATATTTTCGACAATTACTCGGGAATTCAGAATCATTTTATAAAATATTTGAAGGAGAGTTGTTGGTAGTGTTCTGATTAACATTACTCCTTCAAATATTTTCCCAACTTTGCTTTAATTAGAAAGATTTCACCCAAATTAACAGGCTGCTATTAGCTCCTCTGAGTGTTGATGGGTTAAGTGTTGACTAAGTGTCTACAATAAATAAGAACCTGGGTTAAGCAGCTGTTAAGGAATGAAGCTGTTCTCATAGGTTAACAGGACGCTGATGGTTCTGTTAATGAAACATATACAGACTATCTGGGAGTTCACTTCTGGGTAAAATAGGAAATTGCACATGCTGTATTACATACTCGGAAGGTAAACACACATACCGAATACAAATTGATGTTAGAACGCAATCTTTTAAAAATATATCGTTGTCTTGCGTTAGACGTTATATATTTATATACATATATGTATATATACATGTATGTATGTATATACATAAATATATATATATATATATATATATATATATATATATATATATATATATGTATATACATACATACATGTATATACTATATACATATATGTATATAAATATAATTATATATATATATATATATTTATTTATATATATATATATATATATATATATATATATATATATATATATATATATATATATATATATATATATATATATATATATATATATATATATATATATATATATATATATAACAAGCATCTTTTTACAAACTGACGTTTAATTGATGAGAGATACTGATGAGGAGTCCAATCCCTGGAAAGTATAGTGCACTTTTCTCCACGGTAAATTGCTCTGATTGCGATTCAATGGCTGACACCAAGACACAACTGCCTGTACAGACATTTAGAAGCTATTAGTACAATAACTGGTATAATGTACCCATATTTATGACATTGAGGTTTGCATGATCTACATTCTTGCGGGATGAATAAGCATTGTTTTACACTATTTGGCATCAGTTCCGTTTCACTTACCAATGTGTAACGAAGAGTGGAAAAATGTACCCGTATTTTCTTTTCTGAGTAAACATATTAGCCAATATTGCTATTCGGCTGAGGATTCGCATCGCTGAAGAACTGAAGATAAGTGACTCATGAAAAGTGACAGGAATTACGAAAAGCAGTTCGGGGTGGTCAGCAATTTGTCAGAATGTCAAATCATGTGACGTAAATACCCTGAGAAAATAGCGTTACATAAGGGCTGTTACCCTGGACAGCTTCCTGACTGGCGTGATGTATATGAAGGCGACAGAGCTTCCTTTAATTGCCCTGCTCTAGAGATAGACATATTGCTGTGAACTGTGATCTGCGGGCAGAAGGAGGAGACCCCCCCCCCCCTCCCTTCACACGGCAACAGTGTAAGATGATAGTATCAACACACGCGGACATGTGCGCACTAGCTGCGGCCCTTGCCTAAATCCAAAATGCATGCTCGGTATGGCATGCTATAGTATGGTATGGTAAGAGGTATCTAACGCACACAATGCACAGAGAACGAATGGAATAGTGAAAAATACACACAATTCACGAAATAGTGAAAAACGAAGTGACCTAAGTTTGAATTGTATTGTATTGTATATGTATTGACTGGAAGTTGAATTACAAATCATACTAATACAACAAGTATAGTAAGGGTTAAATAAATGTGTAACAAAAAATAAAACATAGAGAAGTTTTTAGATCAAAATTAATATGATAAATATTTACAACCATCAATAAACGAAAGACTGGGTAGGAGAAGTAGAAATATGTTATGGAGATCTCGTATTGCCTAAAACATAACTGACTAAAATGAATTTTTAGATCGAAATTAATACGATGAATATTTACAACTATCAATAAACGAATGACTGGGTAGGAGAAGTAGAAATATGTTATGGAGATCTCGTCTTCCCTAAAACATAACTGACTAAAATAACTATGAAATGTGCATCAACCTAGCGTGTAGACATTGTTATATATCATTATGAGGCTGAGGCTTTTGCAAGCGGAAATTGCTCCTGGCCGCAGATATCCGGAGGTAAGGAAAATGGCTGGCATCCAAAAAATCACGACTCTCATATCTCCCATTATTTTCAGATTCATATAATAGATAATTTGCACCAAACATATATGGCCAGGAACGAACAGAGACGGGGCCTCCTCTGACGGCCGTGTGGTCTAAGGCGCCGCCACTGACTGCACGCTGTCTCTCACCACTGCCTGAGTTCGAATCCCGGCCTGGGCATGTGAGAAAGTTCCCAGTGACTTGGAGTTAGGCGGTGGTTTTCGCCGGGTACTCCGGTTTGCTCCACTACTTACAACTGGCTAGTCACGAATTAGCCACAATTGGCATAAATGTGACGATAAACGAAATTCAAATTCAAATACGAACAGAGACAGTTCTAGTCGATCCGTGTTTCAAACTACATGTATATGAGTCAATCTCCGCATTGGAATAAAACTTCTTGCATCACTAATAGTTCGAAAATCATGGAATGTGTCTTTGTCTCTATGTACTGCAGATTCACAAAAGATTGTGTAATGTAAATTTTGCGAATTTACAGAAAATCGTTTTTCACGATTTTAAAGATTGCGAATTGGCCGCAACATGGAGTGCCAGCTATACACTTAAAATGGCAACACTAATAATTGCGAATTTTAATTTTACGTCCGAGGCTAAACGCAAAAATCAAACTAACGCAATCTTTACCGAATTTACAGTATATATGGCTGAATTCATAACCCTTATTTTTATGAGTAGGGTTGTGCAGTACCCTAAACCAGGTAAATACATTTCTAGCTCTGTATCGTGTGTGTGTTTCTAGAGTGAATTCTGCGCTGTTGCATCGCAAACATTCTTTTCTTGCACCTGGCACAGCAATTTATTGCTTTTTTATTTCTTCCGTGCAGGTGGAGTAATTTGTGATAATTC
The DNA here is from genome assembly GCA_963942565.1 of Maea johnstoni. Classification (NCBI taxonomy): domain Eukaryota; kingdom Metazoa; phylum Annelida; class Polychaeta; order Spionida; family Magelonidae; genus Maea; species Maea johnstoni. The sequence goes on along the minus strand of OZ012684.1, from coordinate 45,577,789 downwards.
TTGCTCATGGCATGAATCGCTTCTTTTACGCCAACTGCTGAACCACAGTCGCTACGATCCTGCCGCACGCCCCGTGCTTAAAGTCACGGATGCAGTCAGCGTCACCATGGATATGGAACTCTTCCAGATCCTTGAACTGGTTAGACGATCTCTCTCTCTCTCTCTCTCTCTCTCTCTCTCTCTCTCTCTCTCTCTCTCTCTCTCTCTTGGAATACTATTCTATAAGCGTAATTCATTTCACATCTCTCTCTCTCTCTCTCTCTCTCTCCTTTACTAACTGTCTTTCATCATATTATATCTAGTAAGCTGAACATTTAGCACTAGTACCTGTAGTACATTTATTATACTTAATAAAAAAGAACTTCGAAAATGTTAAACAATTTTGTTGCCAATAACCTTGTTATTTTGTCCAAATCCACTAAAAGGTAATGAAGGGACGCAATAATTATTGTGAAGTAAATTCTGGAATATAAATTACTTGTCGATTGATTGGTACAAATTGATATAATGCTCAGACCAATATTATTCAAAACTTGCTAAAAAAACAAACTATACTACTACATGTATACTCTTGCGTCTTTTGGCGCCGGTACAGAGTAAACGGATTGAAACTTAGCGTACTAAGTGTTAATTCAGAGTCAGGAAACTCATCAGTCGTGTAGGTACAAGTGGTGCTAATGATATATAGTCTCTTTGTCTTGTAGGATGAACGGACGCAGATCCTCTCCTTTAATGCCATATTCCATTTCGTAAGTATATTTGATAAAGATTTTACGCTTTTCATATTCCTGTCATTCTCAACATTGCCTTTCAAATCATTGCCTAATTAGGTTTTCATATAGAGAGGAAAATACTTTGTGCAACACATAAAAGGATTAAAGGTATCTTTTCTAAGAAATGTGGGATATCGATTGCTTTCATTTCATTATATAGGTTCTTTAAGATATACTTATTTCAGTGACTGGTGATTATACGGCGTCAAAAGATGTGACGCAGAACAAACAAAATGTCACCTACTTTGACAATTTACTCCCAGCGACTTTGTCTATAACATTGATAATATATGGCGAAGTAATATTATTCAAACTAAGAAAAGTGGTGTTATTGACATAGTTTTAGTTCATACTTTGAGATGATTTGCTTTGCCTCTAAGTATGCCATTTTCCGGCCAAGTATATACTAGGTTATGTGCAAGTTTCGCGTACACACGACATATGAGAAGTTGGGAGTAAGTTGTGTATATTGTGGTTTTACTACAGTTTTGGACTGATCCTTACCTGACGTGGACGCCTGCAGACTATGGTCACGTGTGGAGGGTGACTCTACCCTGGAATAGGGTATGGGTACCCGATATAGCATTCTACAATAGGTGAGTACCTTATGCATGGCGCGAATGCAATAGATCACTGCATATTATCTTTTCAATGGCGAATATATATATATATATATATGTATA
>OZ012684.1:45547079-45572079 GCA_963942565.1 Maea johnstoni | reverse complement strand
TATTATCTCTATTACAATGCAGAATTTTGATAGTAGGCATAAATTTGAGAGGTGTCGGTGGTCTGAAAATGTGCAATATGCAATATGAGTTTTTTTAGCAGAGAGGAAACTGAAATAAGACTGCCAGTAACAAGGCGAACGCCTCTATTCCTTTTGGCGCTTCGCTTAATTCTTACATAACCTTGTAAATTCTATTTGGAGAGGGAAGAGATCAATGAAATGAATTATAATTCCTTCGAGAAAGAACCTCTGGTATCATGTGTCTAGCTTTCTTAGATATCTGAAACACACATGGGACAGAAAAAAATACTTCTCAATCGAACCTTGCAGCAACTGTGTTATCAAAAACACATCTCAAACCCTAATGTTGTCATTGCAAGAAAACAAATAGGCAAAGCATTAGTATTGGAAAACTCCATACTAGTGCTTCATTTTTGCGGCTCTATACAATTTTTCTTTTCTATTGAAATATGATAGACAATGTATTTAATTTATTCAGAATCGTGTGCCAATAAAAACCGATAAACTTCAGTTGAAGCAAGTTAAAGAGATATGGATTATATATATATATATATATATATATATATATATATATATATATATATATATATATATATATATATATATATATATATATATATATATATATGCCTTTTTAAATAGTTTAAACAAGGTTTTGCTCGTTATTGCAGCTTCCTTTATAGATTACGATTGTGATATTCTGTTACAATGTATCTTTATGAGAAAGCTTATTTCCTCTCTGGAAATTAACCTCATGGCACTCACATTCCTATTTACCTGAATATCTAGATTCCTACCTAAAGATATTACTCCGGAGCCTATCCAAACACCCACATTTCACCTTTTAATAACAGGCTTATGAAACTGCTAGTCATAGGGTGAAAATCAATCCAGTGGTTCCATGGTGTTTATTATCAACATGTATGTAATCTGATGACGTAAGGTACTCTGCTATGTGCAATGATGAAATGATTAGCCCTGGTTGAAGGTATGCGAAGTGTTATCAAGTGGTGTAGTCATAACCTGAACAAAGTGTCTATTATGACACATTATGACACACATGAACGAAATATTGGGGTCCACGATGGTCCTCAGTATTTTTCTTTGAGTTGTGGTGTGATCTCTCTCTCTCTCTCTCTCTCTCTCTCTCTCTCTCTCTGTACATGTGTGTGCAAGTTTGAGTTGATTTCGTTATCTTAATTTAGGTTATGATAATGGACCAATGCTCACTGAAAAGTGTACACTGTTTACCACCATGGCTACTGACACACACGTCATTTCATACCTGATGCTGGTGTCCAGTGACAGGACTGACCATATCTGAAGATGCTGTGGACAGGTGTCACTCAGAGAGGGGGACATACGGAAGTGTGTTTGTCAGATAAGCCAGCGGGTAGCATCTCTACATGTAGCATGTGGCAGACACCCCTAAACAGATACCTTGTCAGCACAAGTCTTCATGTCCTATCAGATCCATGCCTCACTGCGTAAACAGGAATCAACCATATGTGATAGAAATGTGAGATCAACAAATTCCCAATTCCTGAGCATTGATGAGGAGTCAGTAATTCTTAAAAGTGCCACATATGCTGATAGTGATGTTTCTATTTTTTTTTTACTTTGATTCATTTATTCATTCATTTGTTTATTCATTCATGTTTGTATTCATGTCCATTCATTTATCATATTTTCATTTCCAATATATCTATATATTACTCATTCATTCACTTACTTACGCATTTTCATTTTGTTAACCTATTCCTCCATTCATTAATATATTTACATATGTTTTCATTTGATATTCTTTTTCTTATACATGTAGTATCATCATCAGCAAAATCGAGTTTTGTTACTATTGTTATTATTACCTGATTTTTGTATTATTATTATTATCATTATTATTACAATCATTATTATTTTATTATCATTATTTTATAATCATTATTATTATTACTACTATTATTATTATTACTATTTTATTATTATTATTATCATTTCATACAGTCATACGTAGGAAATGGGAAACATTTCCAGAACGTCAGTACCCAGCCATTCCGACTAATTACTCGGTTTTTACACGCCTGAATAAGACTAGCACTCCTTTAAGAACAACATGTCGGAAAAGTACCACCATCCACAGTAATATGAAGCGTAAGAGCATTTGGCTGACTCTCTCTAAATCACGTCTTCAGCAATTAGGTGGACACAGGATGGAATCTCCTTTGGTGAAGATGCAGCAATTTCTACTTGGCTTCTCCCCCCTCGCTCCTCATCTTTCTCTCCTGGGTGTTTTATTACCACACTCAGCATGCTGTTGTCAGGTTGAGAGGCAGGAAAGTCAATTAAGGTCCTCAATGGTATAGTATTGTGATGACTGAATGTCGCTAAACTAATTGGATGTTAATCTTATTGTTCCCGTGTGAACTAATCATTACTCGGTTCGACAACGCTCAGCCTTTCTAAGCCGATGCAGCTACATGTACATTTGTAGGTCGCAGCATTTATGTGTTAACATACTACAGCATGTACATTCATATGTCGCAGCATTTATTTGTTAACATACTACATGTACATTTGTATGTCGCAGCATTTATTTGTTAACATACTACAACATGTACATCTATATGTCGCAGCATTTATTCATTATTATGCTACTGTGACACCTACCACTGTTCCTGCCTGCTGCAGCTACTACAACTACCATACATGTTACTACATCTACTACTACTACTCCTACTACTACTCCAATTACAACTTCTACTACTACTACTACTACAATTACAACTTCTACTACTACTACTACTACTTCTACTACAACTTCTTCTACTACTACTACTACTACTACTACTACTACTACTACTACGTACTCGGTTCAGTTCAGAGCTATTCTTTTATCGTATAGAACTTTCCATAGACTTAATGGCATATTAAGCGAGAGACAAAATGAAAGTTAAAACTTTAAGCTACCATACACTTATTATTTTTATTTTTATTATCATTATCATTATTGAATATTATTATCATTATTATTATTATTATTATTTTTATCGTCATCCTCATTATCAGTATTATCATCATTAGAAAAAGGAGTGAATTATGTGATTAAAAGGTAACCTCTCTAGTAGTGAATGTGGCAGGTAGATATCGGTTGCGAGGATTATTTTGCGAACAAATCAAATAATGATTTGTGGTCCATCTTTCCCATTTGTTTCCGTGAGTGCAAATTGATCATGCTTAGTAGCAAAAACCGTCCACATTTTACGTCTGGTGGTAGTGGTGAGTAGTTATTTCAACAAATACTGTAAATGACTTAATCATGGCGTGAACATTATATAGCGCAATTACGGTACGGCCCTGGATAGCGTGATCTAAGTATAGCGGAGAATGGTAACAGCAACAGCAAGTTCAATTACTAATTTATTAAAGACGGGGATTTTATAATAGCGCATATGGGCATAGCGCTATTATCGCTATCTTATTGTTCCCGCCATACTTAAGTGATTTACAGTACACATTATGCCAGATTATTTGTATCGGCCACATTTTCAGTTTAATGGTCACGTGAAGCATTTGGCAGGCTGCTTGGCGTTGAGCAACGAGGAGTCATTTATCACTGTGTGGCGTGGATGTTAGTCACTGATAAGCCAAAAGCTATGTCGTGTCTTCAAAGATAGTGAGTAAAGACACGAGTCAACTTAACTCCCCTTTCTACCAAGATGTCCCTGTGCTAATAGTATGACGGTGGGTACAGAAGTATGCGTGGACACACTCTACATACTAAGAATATTGTTACTACGTCTACTACTACTACTACTACTACTACTACTTCTATTACTACTACTACTACTACTACTACTACTACTACTACTACTTCTATTACTACTACTACTACTACTACTACTACTACTACTACTATCGAATTATCCCATCGTACCTGCTTCCATTTTAAATTAGATTTACCTCTTACCATGAGATGTATATAACTTTAGGATATGATTTACAAGTCACACAGCTAACGCTTGAGTAAACATGCCCATACGTAGTCTGCCCTGTGCGTTGATTCAGATTAGGAAAGCGAAAATGAATTAAAATATCGCATACATTAATGTTAATGTCTAAAATCTGAAATGAGTATGTCTTCATTAAATATTAGTGGCTGTGTAGCTTTGCCATTTAAAACTACACAGTCTTCACTTGATTGGCATGTTCCTTAGATTGGAAAATATGCGGCGTATTTTTTTTTTTACTAAATGAGTATACCATAGCAGCTTTTCAATTACAATTTTCAGTATCGTAATTTAAACCAGTCCGATCTGGATGGCATGGAATTGTTTTCGATGTGGTAGGTCATTCCAATCCTTGTCTTAACCCATTAATGCTCGCAGCAGCCAAGACAGCTTGACAATTTTGATGCAATCTTGCAGGCAAAAGCATTATCAGGAAAATATTTGATGGAGAAATGTTAAACAAAATAGTACGAACAACACTCCTTCAATTATTTTGTGAAATCACTATCAATTCCAAAGTTATTGTCAAAAGTATCGAAGATCCAGACGATAATTTCTGGGGGAGACCTTAAGCATTATTTAGTGGGTTAATACCGCTTTGACAGTCCTCTATGTGATGATTATCAGCTATGTGTCCATTGCTTCGTTGAGCACAATTTCCATACTGTTTGTAGTTCCTGTTAGTGAAAACAGCCGTGCTGAACATGTTGAGATTATATTCCAAGCCACATGTTTCTGCCACATGCATATGGCACATGTTTAGTGAGATATGACCAATTACTGCAGTTAATCTTCGTTGGGGGTCATTTGAGTTGAAATGCTGCCTCGCCGGCCCATTACACCCCCATCAGTCAGGGGAATATGCAATCGGCCAGTAAGGAGTTTACACTAAGGTCCCACAATTTAAGTTGTCGATTTAACCCATTAACGCTTAGGAGTTTCTTGGGAAATTGCCGTCTGGATCTAAAATATTTTCGACAATTACTCGGGAATTCAGAATCATTTTATAAAATATTTGAAGGAGAGTTGTTGGTAGTGTTCTGATTAACATTACTCCTTCAAATATTTTCCCAACTTTGCTTTAATTAGAAAGATTTCACCCAAATTAACAGGCTGCTATTAGCTCCTCTGAGTGTTGATGGGTTAAGTGTTGACTAAGTGTCTACAATAAATAAGAACCTGGGTTAAGCAGCTGTTAAGGAATGAAGCTGTTCTCATAGGTTAACAGGACGCTGATGGTTCTGTTAATGAAACATATACAGACTATCTGGGAGTTCACTTCTGGGTAAAATAGGAAATTGCACATGCTGTATTACATACTCGGAAGGTAAACACACATACCGAATACAAATTGATGTTAGAACGCAATCTTTTAAAAATATATCGTTGTCTTGCGTTAGACGTTATATATTTATATACATATATGTATATATACATGTATGTATGTATATACATAAATATATATATATATATATATATATATATATATATATATATATATATATGTATATACATACATACATGTATATACTATATACATATATGTATATAAATATAATTATATATATATATATATATTTATTTATATATATATATATATATATATATATATATATATATATATATATATATATATATATATATATATATATATATATATATATATATATATATATATATATATATATATATAACAAGCATCTTTTTACAAACTGACGTTTAATTGATGAGAGATACTGATGAGGAGTCCAATCCCTGGAAAGTATAGTGCACTTTTCTCCACGGTAAATTGCTCTGATTGCGATTCAATGGCTGACACCAAGACACAACTGCCTGTACAGACATTTAGAAGCTATTAGTACAATAACTGGTATAATGTACCCATATTTATGACATTGAGGTTTGCATGATCTACATTCTTGCGGGATGAATAAGCATTGTTTTACACTATTTGGCATCAGTTCCGTTTCACTTACCAATGTGTAACGAAGAGTGGAAAAATGTACCCGTATTTTCTTTTCTGAGTAAACATATTAGCCAATATTGCTATTCGGCTGAGGATTCGCATCGCTGAAGAACTGAAGATAAGTGACTCATGAAAAGTGACAGGAATTACGAAAAGCAGTTCGGGGTGGTCAGCAATTTGTCAGAATGTCAAATCATGTGACGTAAATACCCTGAGAAAATAGCGTTACATAAGGGCTGTTACCCTGGACAGCTTCCTGACTGGCGTGATGTATATGAAGGCGACAGAGCTTCCTTTAATTGCCCTGCTCTAGAGATAGACATATTGCTGTGAACTGTGATCTGCGGGCAGAAGGAGGAGACCCCCCCCCCCCTCCCTTCACACGGCAACAGTGTAAGATGATAGTATCAACACACGCGGACATGTGCGCACTAGCTGCGGCCCTTGCCTAAATCCAAAATGCATGCTCGGTATGGCATGCTATAGTATGGTATGGTAAGAGGTATCTAACGCACACAATGCACAGAGAACGAATGGAATAGTGAAAAATACACACAATTCACGAAATAGTGAAAAACGAAGTGACCTAAGTTTGAATTGTATTGTATTGTATATGTATTGACTGGAAGTTGAATTACAAATCATACTAATACAACAAGTATAGTAAGGGTTAAATAAATGTGTAACAAAAAATAAAACATAGAGAAGTTTTTAGATCAAAATTAATATGATAAATATTTACAACCATCAATAAACGAAAGACTGGGTAGGAGAAGTAGAAATATGTTATGGAGATCTCGTATTGCCTAAAACATAACTGACTAAAATGAATTTTTAGATCGAAATTAATACGATGAATATTTACAACTATCAATAAACGAATGACTGGGTAGGAGAAGTAGAAATATGTTATGGAGATCTCGTCTTCCCTAAAACATAACTGACTAAAATAACTATGAAATGTGCATCAACCTAGCGTGTAGACATTGTTATATATCATTATGAGGCTGAGGCTTTTGCAAGCGGAAATTGCTCCTGGCCGCAGATATCCGGAGGTAAGGAAAATGGCTGGCATCCAAAAAATCACGACTCTCATATCTCCCATTATTTTCAGATTCATATAATAGATAATTTGCACCAAACATATATGGCCAGGAACGAACAGAGACGGGGCCTCCTCTGACGGCCGTGTGGTCTAAGGCGCCGCCACTGACTGCACGCTGTCTCTCACCACTGCCTGAGTTCGAATCCCGGCCTGGGCATGTGAGAAAGTTCCCAGTGACTTGGAGTTAGGCGGTGGTTTTCGCCGGGTACTCCGGTTTGCTCCACTACTTACAACTGGCTAGTCACGAATTAGCCACAATTGGCATAAATGTGACGATAAACGAAATTCAAATTCAAATACGAACAGAGACAGTTCTAGTCGATCCGTGTTTCAAACTACATGTATATGAGTCAATCTCCGCATTGGAATAAAACTTCTTGCATCACTAATAGTTCGAAAATCATGGAATGTGTCTTTGTCTCTATGTACTGCAGATTCACAAAAGATTGTGTAATGTAAATTTTGCGAATTTACAGAAAATCGTTTTTCACGATTTTAAAGATTGCGAATTGGCCGCAACATGGAGTGCCAGCTATACACTTAAAATGGCAACACTAATAATTGCGAATTTTAATTTTACGTCCGAGGCTAAACGCAAAAATCAAACTAACGCAATCTTTACCGAATTTACAGTATATATGGCTGAATTCATAACCCTTATTTTTATGAGTAGGGTTGTGCAGTACCCTAAACCAGGTAAATACATTTCTAGCTCTGTATCGTGTGTGTGTTTCTAGAGTGAATTCTGCGCTGTTGCATCGCAAACATTCTTTTCTTGCACCTGGCACAGCAATTTATTGCTTTTTTATTTCTTCCGTGCAGGTGGAGTAATTTGTGATAATTCTTGCTCATGGCATGAATCGCTTCTTTTACGCCAACTGCTGAACCACAGTCGCTACGATCCTGCCGCACGCCCCGTGCTTAAAGTCACGGATGCAGTCAGCGTCACCATGGATATGGAACTCTTCCAGATCCTTGAACTGGTTAGACGATCTCTCTCTCTCTCTCTCTCTCTCTCTCTCTCTCTCTCTCTCTCTCTCTCTCTCTCTCTCTTGGAATACTATTCTATAAGCGTAATTCATTTCACATCTCTCTCTCTCTCTCTCTCTCTCTCCTTTACTAACTGTCTTTCATCATATTATATCTAGTAAGCTGAACATTTAGCACTAGTACCTGTAGTACATTTATTATACTTAATAAAAAAGAACTTCGAAAATGTTAAACAATTTTGTTGCCAATAACCTTGTTATTTTGTCCAAATCCACTAAAAGGTAATGAAGGGACGCAATAATTATTGTGAAGTAAATTCTGGAATATAAATTACTTGTCGATTGATTGGTACAAATTGATATAATGCTCAGACCAATATTATTCAAAACTTGCTAAAAAAACAAACTATACTACTACATGTATACTCTTGCGTCTTTTGGCGCCGGTACAGAGTAAACGGATTGAAACTTAGCGTACTAAGTGTTAATTCAGAGTCAGGAAACTCATCAGTCGTGTAGGTACAAGTGGTGCTAATGATATATAGTCTCTTTGTCTTGTAGGATGAACGGACGCAGATCCTCTCCTTTAATGCCATATTCCATTTCGTAAGTATATTTGATAAAGATTTTACGCTTTTCATATTCCTGTCATTCTCAACATTGCCTTTCAAATCATTGCCTAATTAGGTTTTCATATAGAGAGGAAAATACTTTGTGCAACACATAAAAGGATTAAAGGTATCTTTTCTAAGAAATGTGGGATATCGATTGCTTTCATTTCATTATATAGGTTCTTTAAGATATACTTATTTCAGTGACTGGTGATTATACGGCGTCAAAAGATGTGACGCAGAACAAACAAAATGTCACCTACTTTGACAATTTACTCCCAGCGACTTTGTCTATAACATTGATAATATATGGCGAAGTAATATTATTCAAACTAAGAAAAGTGGTGTTATTGACATAGTTTTAGTTCATACTTTGAGATGATTTGCTTTGCCTCTAAGTATGCCATTTTCCGGCCAAGTATATACTAGGTTATGTGCAAGTTTCGCGTACACACGACATATGAGAAGTTGGGAGTAAGTTGTGTATATTGTGGTTTTACTACAGTTTTGGACTGATCCTTACCTGACGTGGACGCCTGCAGACTATGGTCACGTGTGGAGGGTGACTCTACCCTGGAATAGGGTATGGGTACCCGATATAGCATTCTACAATAGGTGAGTACCTTATGCATGGCGCGAATGCAATAGATCACTGCATATTATCTTTTCAATGGCGAATATATATATATATATATGTATATATATATATATATACATATATATATATATATATATATATATATATATATATATATATATATATATATATATACATATATATGTATATATATATATATATATATATACATATATATGTATATATATATATATATATATATATATATATATATATATATATATATATATATATATATATATATATACATATATATGTTTATATATATATATATATATATATATATATATATATATATATATATATATATATATATATATATATATATATATATATATATATATTTGTATATATATTTGTATATATATATATTTATATACACACACACATATATATATATATATATATATATATATATATATATATATATATATATATATATATATATATATATATATATATTTACATATATATATGTCTATATATATATATATATATATATATATATATATATATATATATATATAGATATAGATATATATATAAATATATATATATATATATATATATATATATATATATATATATATATATATATATATATATATATATATATATATATATATATATATATATATACATACACACATAGCATATCATATTCGTATTGTATTTATACAATACAGACCTGAGTGTAAGGTTAACCGAGGGACATTGTATTATTGAAAACGTTATTGACAGGCAGCATTTAGGGGTGTAAATCTTCTGACAACAGTGACACATTGACTCTTATTGCCAACACGATATGCGGAAATAACTCTGAACGTCATTGTGGACCAAGTCCTATACAGTTCATATATTGCATGTTAGTCTACGGTGGTCGATACACACACCCACGACGTCATGAATAAATGATGACAGAAATAAATGAGTGAATGTATAATACATACGTCTAACGAGCTGAACCGATAGATCAAGGATTTTAGGCGGAAGGGAGGTTTATTTCGTTATTGTTAAGATCGTAAACAGTTTTCACTGTAGCTCTTGACAAGTATCTATATGTATCTAACACAAGTATTAATGGTAAGTTTGATCAAATATGATTTGGGCAAGATCTGCATCTAAATATCTTGGCCATGATATTATGCATTTATGTTTTCTTGTCGGTGTGTGTGTGGGGGGGGGGGGGGGGGGGGGGGTGGCTGAGTGCAAGGTACGATTGCTAGAGGTAGCCTTTACAACTGTCAGTGCCTTTTCTGTCTGACGAAATACACTAGGTAGGGTCGTCAGATCAGTGGTTATAGTAGAAGGGGAGGGCTAGTTAAAGGGCTAGTTAAATGTGTTCACAATAAGAGATGTTAATTAGCACAATGTTTTTGAATGAATAGAGCCAAATACAGCGAAGACATTTAATATCTTCAGCAGTCGGCCACACGCCTGTCAGCGGCTGGTTGTACATACACTCGTCCATGGATAACATGTCGGAAAACTAGCCAGACATGTTAATGACTAACGTAGCTGTGTACCAAAGCTACGGTCAACTGTGACGTCAGTGGCATGCGGTCGGATCCATCGCTAGAAAAAATAGGCGGCAATCGGTCGTGCTGTCGTGCATTATGCCTGGTCTGCGCATTTAGTGCAGGAATTAAAAAACCGGTAATGTACAGATTTAACATTTATCTGTATTTGAATGTGTATGTGTATTGACTAAACCAATGAGGTTCACTATTCTACAAAATACTATAGATATTGCAACGATTCACGTTTCAGACTGCAGGCTGTCTCTCGCCACTACCCTGGTTCGAATCCTGGCCAGTGCATGTGAGAAAGTTGCCAGTGTATTAGGGTTAGGCAGTGGTTTTTGCCGGGTACTCCGGTTTCCTTCACCAGCTACTACTACAACTGGCTAGTCACGACTTAGCCGTAATATGGCAGAAAAGTGTCGAAAAATCGAGATTCCCCAAGCAAGAAGATCGCGTTTTTGTGATACTCGCGTCGCCACACCTCACTAACGAGATAGAGCATGGCATTCATTTGACTAGTCGAATCTCGCGATAGAATTGATCGGTTGTTGATTTGATTAGGTTGAAGGTAGGGCGCACGTTATCTGATCAGATAGACAGTTTCATTCAGCGTTAGGATAAGACAGGCAGAATTGAAATGCCAATGCCGCTTTCTCCGTGGCATCATGTGGCGATTTTTTCTTACCTCCCTGGTATGGTGTAATATGCACGAAGAACAAATGAAATTGCTTGATGGGAGTAATGTTGGCAATTCATTGTTATGTTTTACTTGGAAATAAATTTGAAAATTGGAAGGGACAGTACCTTGGGTTTTCGTATGAACGGATTTGGCGTTATTTGAAGCTATAGTGTTTGCTAAAAAGTCTAAAAGTGACCTTTAAATGAATATAAAAACACGCGGGTTGCACAGAGTATCGCTTTTGACCTTTGAATGAAATTGGAAAATATTTCGAAATCGCTTTTTGATTTGATATGCGGTTTTCATGAAGACGTAAAAGCAATCTTAGGAAAGGTCCATTATTATAGGCAAAAAATAAAACCAATTTTATCCATTTCACTTACATGCATTAATCTTATCGTATATACGAAAAATGCTTTCATGTTGCATCATCTTTATTCGAGATCAGACTATCTTTGTTCGGCTGGAGGAGTTTGTTATTTGCAAAAATGTAAAACACATTATCAGCATATTAAAAAAATTCCGGACCCTTTAGTCGGCCTTTTCGTGTATCTAAGTTGTGATTTTCTCATTTTTAGTTAAAATGCACATGTACACCCCAGAACCTAAAACTATTGAAGGCTGGCAAAATACCGATCTGCCTGCCCGTCATGCATACGTCACATTTCGATACTTCCAAATTGCTTTGCAGAATATCCCAGCACAAGACGTCATCGGAGACATTCAACACAGGTTACGTCACCGTGACGGCAAACGGCTCAACTCATTTCATTGTCCCCGGCCAACTTCGGGCAGTTGTAAGATCGATGTCAGATACTTTCCATTCGACCAACAGCAGTGTACGCTTCACTTCGGTTCGTGGACCTACGACATTCGAGAAGTCTACCTCAACATATCGCGGCCAAGGGTAATTAAATCTGAAAACCCTTTTTTATACTCAAAAGTATGTCGTGTGTTTGTGTAGAGATTTTGGAGTTGAACTGAAGCAAGGATGTTTTGGGGCAAAAAAATAAATTCCAATAATTAAATATAAGGCAAGTCCATTGTTTCCTATAAAAAGAATGACATTAGTTATTCCAGGTATAGATGGACTTCCACCTATATATACATATACATATATATATATATATATATATATATATATATATATATATATATATATATATATATATATATATATATATATATATATATATATATATAAGGTATAATTTGGAAAATTCTTGTAATATTACATTTTTCGCAATTAATGATTAATGATATAAATAAAACAATTCTCAGTATAATATGTACTGGTTTATAGCATTCAATTTGGTTGAAACAATTATACTTTTCTTAGAAGAAATAATTCATTCAGATTTAGAGTTAAGCTTTAGAACCTGCACGTCGTCTAGTCTTTCCGATATTTGAACGCAATGAAATATATGAATGCGAGGTCGCTTTGATGTGTCCAGCATATGCACTATGCAAGTGGCTATGGTGTCAATAATACGCTACAGCTTCTTTCACATACCGACTAAATTTTATCCAATCGTAACATATTGTGATAATAGTATTCGAAAACTATCTAAAACAGTTGTCCACCTCTTCGTCTCTTTTGTCTTACTAGTCACACTATATTCAACGATCCTTGTCTTTGTCTTTTTCACGAACAGGCAATTACAAGTACATACGTACAGAATGAACAATGGACCCTTGTTGGCGTACCCGCCAAGGTGGAGCTTCAGGCCTACCCCAACTGGCCGGAGGACGTGCCCTTCGCCGACGCCCTCTATACAATAATCATCCGCCGCAAACCTATGTTCACCGTCTACTACTACGTACTGCCCGCGGGGGTGCTGCTCACTATAGGTCTACTGGTCTTCGTGCTGCCCGTGGAGAGTGGGGAGAAGGTATCCCTGGGGATAACAGTCCTCCTGTCCCTCACCGTCTACCAGCTCTCGCTCAGTAATATTGTGCCAAAGGCGGAGACCATCCCGGTGCTAGGTGAGCTTGTATTCTCACATCCTCACCAAGTGTTTGTTGTTAATGATACATATATATATATACATATATATATATATATATATATATATATATATATATATATATATATATAATATATATATATATATATATGTATGTATGTATGTATGTATGTATGTATGTATGTATGTATGTATGTATGTATGTATGCATGTATGTATGTATGTATGTATATATATATATATATATATATATATATATATATATATATATATATATATATATATACATATATATATATATATATATATATATATATATATATATATATATGTATATATACATATATATATATATATATATATATATATATATATATATATATATATATATATATATATATATATGTATGTATATATGTGTGTGTGTGTGTGCATGCGTGCATCCTTGCATGTATGTGTGTGTGTGTGTTTCTCATTTGTTATTATTCTTTTCGACCTAATTATATTTCTACAATATTAATTCATTTTCACCCTTATCCTCAATCTCTTGTGTTTATGTTTACATCTTGTTTTCCATGGAACTTTGTATGTCGTCACATTTTTACCAACCTGAACTTATTTGCTACTACCAATTGGTTGTTGGTGGCGATATAAGGTTGAACTTTCATATCAATAACTTCATATCAAATGCGTAGGCGAAATGCAATATACATATACAGATCCACACACGCATATGTTAAACATACTCACCTCATTCCAAATTGACACACAAACCAATGGGCAGTGACCTACACTTAATGTCTAAGATGTCTAACATGGTGAATACATGGTGAATAAACATTTCCATTGCATCTCGTTAAAATTAGTTCGTGCCAATCTTGCTTCAGCAACTAAACACTATTTTCAAATCATACGCATGTGTATTCCTATAATTTTCTTATTTAAGTGCATCGTTTGCGTTTATTCGTGGGCACATTTTTGAATATTGCTTTAACCCAGGGAACCCGACGCTGGTGTGGCACCCTGCTCGCCTTATAAAAGGAGGGGGATGTGTGGATTTGTCTATGGATAACATGTATCTAAAAGATCCCTTGGTCCTCTTTGGATCTGAAGGTTCTGCTCTTAGTGTCCCTCTTGTTCTTCTTTCACATAGAATTAGTCTGCTTTGTCATTTTTCTTCAACAATGACAAAGGACCACTTTTTTGGTAATATGTTATGGCATTACAGAGCCTTTTTGTGCCGATGTACTTTTTAAACCGCATTCACTCATTTGCTTTAACCCTTTAATGCGTAAGAGTTCTTATTAGAATTGCCATTCGCATCTTAAGTACAATGATTTTACAAACTGCTTAAAGGAGAATTTTGATAATGGTCTAATTGACATTTCTCCTTTAAATATTTCAACAAATGTGCTTTTTGCTTGGTTGATTTCATCGACATTGTCAGACTGCTTATGACCACTGTGAGCTTTTATGGGTTACAACTCTGACGTCAGTGATATGGAAATGGTGACATTTAGAATATACATTTACGCATGTATTCAAAATATATTGCTCGCTTTGTTAAACATGTAACGCAGGTTGTTATGACGAATGCTCTGAGGTAAATAAACGACTACCTTTTGTGAGCTAGGTGACGACGTATGTGTGATAATAAGGAAGCAGTTATTATATTCATGAAGTGATTTGGATCTTCATCACTTTTTCTGCCGTGATAAGGTTAAATCGTGATGAGCCAGTTGTAAGTGGTAGAGGAAACCGGAGTACCCAACGAAAACCATCGCCTAACCCCAAGTCATTGCCAACTTTCTCACATGCCCCAGTCGGGAATCGAACCAGGGCAGTTGTAGGAGACAGCGAGTAGTCAGGAGTAAGGCCATTGCTCACTCGGCTTTCGGGGCTGGCCCTGTTGGTATATTCATCGATACGTTAGCGTTAGATTAAAGTTCAAATGAACGTGATCGTGTCATTCGCCTTCATCTTATTTTGAAACTGCAGTGAACCGTGTTTAATTTAGGAGGCTCTGACCAGGGTATTATATCTTGATAGGACAAACTAAGAATTACATGCTTTACGAATAACCTAAATGTAAATGTACCGAACCAGGCGTCTGTGGCGCATATGGCTAAGAAAGAAGTGAGATTGAGATATAACTGTTTCAAATACACATTTCTATGAACATCTTTTTACTGTTTGGACTGGTATGGGTTAAATTCCCATTCATTGCCGTCCTTTCTACTGAGGGGGAGAAAGAAACGGCCCTCAAGGCATCAAAAGAAATCTGCCTCGGGAATATTTTGCCCTTTGGTTCGGTCAAGTCGTACTCACCCCAACTGATACTCTCTTGAGGATGGTACTCTCGGTAATATATTCTATTCTACTCTTTAAAGCGTGCTACTGATCAGACGCGCACGACGTCTTTATCACTGAACGTTAAAGCCAAAAAGGCTCTCCACACTTCCGTGCTTCTTTTATTCGAGTCGATTTCAAGCTAGATGACTCAGCTTTTAAATCAAAGCCTTTTCCCATCGATTCGTGCCGTTGATCTTTTTCGTGAAGCCGTTCTCTTATCGACCTTGGGTTAAAGTTATATATCAATGGAAATGTGTACGTAACCCGCATTAGAAGTTGAGAAAGGGACGAGTGGTTGAAACTCGGTCAATGTTCTGATGTGGGTTTGCCAAGACTCATGGAAAGGAGATTTCTGGATGATATCAACATGCCAAGTTTTTGTCTGTGTTGGCTGTGCATGTACATGTAGGTCTCCTCCAGAATCTAGGGCATATTGCCACAAAGCTGAAAAGGCGAATTGTCTAACGGGTGTGTCAGTGTCACGAGAACCCTTTATATATATATATATATATATATATATATATATATATATATATATATATATATATATATATATATATATATATATATATATATATATATATATATATATATATATATATATATATATATATATATATATATATATATATATATATATTTACCCTGATTTGACATAGACGTCCTATTTGTAGAGGGACTACGTGTTTCAATGGGTTTTTTTTTTATCATAGGTAAATTCTTCGGTGGAGCAGTAGTTTTCCTATCCGTCACCACAATGACATCAGTGTTTCTGGCAAACATTCACTTCCGGGGTAATCATGGTCAGCGTGTTCCAAGATGGCTACACAACCTCGTTCTGGTTTACATGGCAAAGGTGGTCGGGGCTCGATCGATGATAATCAATGCATCGAAATATCCAGAGGTATGTATTCGTATTCAATTAGCTTATCAAAATACCCTGATGTATAAAGTGCTTTTATTGTAACTTATTGTCCTGACTGCATTGTTCTATTCTGTTTACCATGACAAAAATGGAATGATATTTTAATAATACCTGGTGTAATAACTATTTTTCAATTAATTCAAAATAACCATTTTCTTTAACAAAATTGACATTAGAATCATAAATGTTTGTGATTTAAATGTACAATTTCAAAATTCGTTTTGGTGAAATCGAGTGGATGTGTAATATTGACATTTTTCCAGCTAATATTTCCAATTACTAGTATGATGATATGTTCATTTCTTGCGTCAAAATGGTTTGACGATATAATATATTATACGCTGTGTTGCCTAGAATGTAGAATAACCGTTTGGCCAACCGCATGTGCACTTAAAGGGATACACACACGTAGCATTCCAAGACATGATGCTCCTGTCGCTGACAACTGTTAGAAGTAACGGGGCCACACGGTCAGTGCCATAACTGTACTATAGGGGTCAGGGGGGAAATACCGTAATGGTCATAACTATGTAAAGCCTAATTTCGGTGAACTTCGTAAGTAGTCCGGTCAAGTCATCAACACACTAGGGGCCCTCCATCACCGAGTAGATTGTTTACGTCCAACAGGAGAGCCACTGTTATCTGTTTACGACAGCCGTAAGCCGTGCTTGCAATTACATGACAAGGCCCCTGTGGACTGTTTATACTGAATTGCAGGAACGGGTAGTCGTAGAAACTCCTTAACCCATTCACACTCAAGAGTTCCTCTAGAAGTATCGTCTGCTACTTTCATACCTTTGGAAATAACTTGGGAATAAAGCGAAAGTTTGCGAAATATTTTAAGGAGAGTTATTGTTTATCTTCTGATCAACATTTCTCTTCAAATGTTTTCAAAAAAATGCTTTTGTAAGAAAACTATTTCCAAAATCGTCAGGTCTTTTTTGGCCGCTCTGAGTGTAAATGGGTTAACTTACACGCACATGTGTGTGGGTTAACAGCATCAGCCTGGACAGATACGCACCACGTCACATATTCTGCATAGAATGACCAGCGGTCATCAGTTCAACCCCTATTTGACCTCCTGGTCTTCAGCTGTGGCCGTCCATATCCATACCCAAACCGGGACGGGTGGTCACACAACTGAAAACATCTATTATTTAATGCAAAATACACACATGATTATAGCGTTGTATTTATAAATAAGATGGCATCCGAAAACAAACAAGCAAAAACAATGACTACATACATATGATAGAATATGTAAACAGTACAGCTCGATACAAATATACCTTGCGTACAGCTTTTAGCCTTCATTTAAATGCGCAGAATTATATAAATCTCTTTTGAGTCTGACTTCAAGTCTAGCTTTAGCAAACGTATAGTGAACGAGGTTCAGTGCTACAGATGTCTTCCATTCTTAATTCGTAAAATAAACTTTAAAAAACGTTTCCTTCCTTACCCGAGAATGGCACGGACAGGCTAAAATTGTCGTGTAAAGTTAATTCACTATAAAGTCAGGCTAAACATCATGGGAAGTGTGGTATCACCATAACATATCGTGTTTGTATAGGCTTAAATATAAATGAAAGAGCGATATCACTATAAAAATGATATTTGGATACGCCTTAATATCGCAGAGAGTGTGATATCACCATAAAGCTTGATCGTGTGATAGGTTTAACCCTCATGCTGGTGTTAGATAATCTTTCCAATACAAAATGATGCAAAATATCTATGAAATGACTAGAACACTCGCACATGGGTACTCATCTGAGTGCTCAGCGAGAGCCATCCAATGAATACCAACATGATAGGGTTTAGATGGTTCCAAAAAAACGTTGCATTCTTGTGCTTTGGACGAAAGTAGTCTCAGCATTGGAAAGGTTAAAATTAACTTTGATGAGAGCCATCCAATAAATATAAACATGACAGGGTTTAGGGTTTTCAAAAAAACGTTGCATTCTTGTGCTTTGGACGAAAGTAGTCTCAGCACTGGAAGGGTTAAAATTAACTTTGATGATCTTGCGCACTTAAGCGTTTCCCTTATCCTACATGTATATTATCCACCCCTAGATACGCAGCAGAAACTAGAGAAGATGAGACACGCTTCTAGTTGTGAATTAGATATCTGATATCATTCGAGCTGGATTTTTTTCAGCTGCCTACACTTGTCATGAGATGAAAGAACTATCGGATGAGGCCTGCAGCATCTGTTAATTGGATGTGTGATGCATTCTCTCCCGCTGTTTGCTTGTAGGTCGACGAACGCGGGTGGTGCGTGGAGCGAAATGGAAAGGCGGGAAGGACGAATCCAGCCATCGATTGCAACAACCACAACGTGACGTCACCGCCGAGCGCCGCCGCCACGACCATGACGTCATCGGCTACCTCTCAAAACAACGCCCAAAGCAAAGCCGCTAAACAACAACAACAACAACACTTTTCCAGCCAGCTAGAGAGATGCAACGGCAACATACCCACATCCAAACACCCCACCCTGCAGGCACAGTCTTGTGGTATGCTTTCTGGGGTGCTGGACAATGTTGTTGAAATGAAGGAATGGTTGATACGCAGACACACCGTTGTTGAACAAGTCGACCATAACAAAGAAGAATGGAAATTAGTTGTGTATGTGTTAGATCGAGTATTTTTCAGTTCTCTTTGTCTCATGGTCTTTGTGTTCTGTTCAGGACTATTCTTCAATATCCCATCATATGGTGATGTGGTTGTTGAGGGCGAGCTAGTATAGTCAACTAGCACATTGAGAAAGACTTTGTACAATTAAACCTCAAACATGGGAACTCCTTCGAACAAAAAAAAACTTCGTATAAAGTAGTGTTCACGTCAAAGAGGTTTTCCGCTGTATTATATTATGTATTTTGATAATATGGGACCTTGAAATAGTCTATACATTGTTGAGAGTTGTTTATACAATGGTGATGTTCACATACAACTGTAGGTGGTTTCGTTTTAGATCACTGTACCATATTGCAATGAGGCTATACTGTACCAACCCGGTTTTAACGATAAAAGAACTGATATTATTGTGCCCCCTGGAGATATTGGAGGTTTTTGGTATTTTACCCAGACCTGCTTTTATTGAAGATAACCAATAATACCTTTTGACTAATATGTCACTAATATTATGCTGCTCATCAGTCCTGGTGTAAAGCTTCCAATTTATCTCAGGAAACCTGAACCAAAACGACTCGTATTATTTACGCGGATGATACAAAACGGAAACTGTTTTCTGGAAAATGCAAGCTTAAGAAGGTTGGTTCATTCATTATTGTAAATTGTTGCAAGTATTCATTTAGTGCCATGAATTAAAGTGAAGTACGTTGTATTACCTAACTATAAGAATATTTAGGTTGCTTGTCACTGTGAAATGTTTTTTTTTATGAAACGCACATTTGGGGATTGTAATCTTTTAGTGTTCAAGTTATGGAGTTTACTGTGTGTTTACGGGTCGTGGTTTTGGGACTGCCTCTGTGGCCAAGCAATCTAATGCATTTGGCAATCACAACACGTTGGATATGAATTATAAAAAAGCATCCTCAATCAATGCACACATTAAAATCCAATGGTTCAAATGTATATGAGTATAAAATGCCAAATAGTATGTTTAACCCTTATGCTATTGGTGGCTAATTTTACCAATACAAAATGATGCAAACAAAACTTAAAAAATGACTGAAGCCCTGGCACATGGGTACTCATCTGCGAGTACTCAGCGAGAGCTTTCCAATAAATACCAACATGACAGGGTTTACATAATTTTGCATATTTGTGCTTTGGACGAAAGTAGCTTTAGCATTGGAAGGGTTAAGTGAATCCGTACAGACCCTTCCTAATGTACTCAGGCACAAAGCTTAGTGAATAGTAAATGAAATTACTTTTTGTGAGAGTTGGATCCGAGAACAAACCTTATTTGTGGTGTTTAATGTGATCCACTATAGGCTAATTCGCAACACGGTTGTTCGTGCGTTTATGTCCACATTTGTACATTTCTCTATTTCAACCCTAAATTACTGATCCACCCACAGACTCACTCTTATGCCTCCTGCACAGGCGTATTAGGTTGCCAGCAGTGATTTAACCCTTATGCTGCGGGTGACTAATTTGGCCAATACAAAATGATGCAAAAAACCTTAAAAAATGAATGAACCCCTGGCATATAGGTATTCATCTGAGAGTGCCCAACGAAGCTATCCAATGAATCCCAACATGACAGGGTCTAGGTGCATTTAAAAAAATATTTGTGTCCTTGGGCTTTGGCACGAAAGTAGCCTCAGCATAGAAAGGGTTAATCAACTACATGCCTGTCCCAAACGCTTCTTCGCACCTCACGTGATGCCTAATTCGTCCATTATTCAGTCGAACGGACTCCAATGAATTCCTGCAAAGCATGTCGGTCAGAGGTGGGACAGCCTAATCGCATTCTCCTTGTTAGTTACCTCGCTGGTTGGTTAACTCTTCAACGTCCTAATCGGCATGGGCCAACACTTTCTCTCCTTGTGTTAATGAAGACGGACATGCCAGGTCTCTAGCGTATTGACCATTATGTCGGTGCCCGGGAAAGATTGTGGGGGTGTTTACCATTCATCAGCTCTCTAGATTCAAAGTTAATTAATTTGGTATGGTGATTTAGGAAAATAGCGTTGTAAGCTTTATATAATTACGTTTGGAAGTGGTGTGTTTATCAAGTGTTATTCATGTGTTTGTGCAGTACCGGCATTTAATTCCTGCACTAAATGCGTGGGCAGCCTGGGCATAGTACACGACCACACATCCGAATGCCACCCAGCTTCCTAGGTATGGATGCCAGCACAGGTCCCTGAAATCAAAACTAAACGTAGATTGGATTCGCAAGGTTCGAGGGTAATTGATGTGCTTTGCATATATTTTGATATCCAATTTCCATTTGTGTTTTTACAACCATGCACTGGCATACGTCCGGTCGACTAGTGCAGGAATTGAATGTCTGTACTGTACAATTAAAAATATTTGCTGCAAACCGAATGAGTGATAGATATGTTTTCATTAAAGAGCGAGGTAGGCAATCTAGATCCATATTAATTATAGCAACATCGGCAAAATAACATTGAAAGCATATGCGGCACAAAAGTCAAATGTCAAGGTCGAGTTTAAAAACTCAAAATACAATGCTGACAAATTATCCAACATTACCAAAACAATGCGAAAAGTTAACTTTATGATTTGCACATGCACTAACTAATGGTCTACAACGTATACAGATATAGAAGATAATTGACATTTAACAAGAAATGTACGCTTTGTATGAAATACTGTCGTTACGTTTATTCATATCCAAGGCCAAATATATATGTATATCAATTTCATGTATTGTTTAAAAAAGCGCACATTGGTAGGTATGTAAAATGTAAAATGTTGTAAATACAAAGTTTTTTTTAATTCTCGAAGAGATGTTTTGCACTTCAACCTGGCATGGCAAACCAATTATATAAGAATGTCTCCCTTGGAAGCATGATCTAACCAATATCATATGAAGCTGTCCATTTGAAATTTATATCAAACTCAATTTAAGGTTTTCGGTGATGTTGTTCTAACCTAGGCTGCTTGTGGTGAATTGAAGTGCAGTTGGCCATAGCCATCAGCTTTATCAAAGATGTTATAGTAGGTTTTTAAAATGCCCTAGACAAAATGCGATAAAGCTTTTAAGCATTACTGTAAGTCACTTAAATATGGCGTGAACATTATATAGCGCAGTTACGGTACTGCCCTGGATAGCGTGATCTAACTATAGCGGTGAACGGGAACAGCCGCAGCAAGTTCAATTAAGAATTAAATAAAGACGGGGATTTTATAATAGCGCATATGGGCAGAGCGCTATTATCGCTATCTTATTGTTCCAGCTATACTTAAGTGATTTACAGTATTTTGTGAACCCTTTGACGAGATTCATTTTGATACACGATGTTTTGTACTGCCAGAAAATTAACTCCTTTTACTATATAAACTACGCAATTACAGAAGATACAGTCTAAGACATGCATGTGATCAACGGTGAATTCAATCCTTTCGGGGATTTGCATTCGTTGTAGCAGAAATGATTGGAGAAAAGGCTCATTTAATATCAAAACTATTTGTCAAAAAGGTAGTAAAAAAGGGGCTGGCAAATAGTTTTTAAGATTCTCTAAAAGAAAAAAATCCCATTTTTTTCGAATGTGGAAGAGAATTGTTGGTCCTATCCTTCTACATCAAAAGAAATAACGGAACAGTCGCAACGTCACACAACAGTTACCTGGTACCATTTTCTAAAATATACTAAGGGTTACATTTTATAACGATGCGATGCATTTTCAAGAAACTGCTGTTTTAATTATTTACGTACACTAGATTCTAAGTGAATAGATAGGTATTTTAGTATATACTTTTATAAATTTCGATAATTCTTTTCTTCATTTTATCTTTAAACCATGTATTAAAACGAAATACAGATTTCTAATATCACAACGCCTTATTTAAATGACGACATTTGATTCCTGCACGAAATGCATAACGGATTAATCCTCATGCCACAGGCACACTCATGACGTCACAACTGAAGATAGCTTTACAAAGCAGCTATGAGAGTCATAAAAATGTGTGATTATTCAGACAACCAGACGACCGGTCAGGACTGGTAAAGGAATTATCACCATAAAGGTAGTGTCTTAATCAATTTGATATGTTCGATTTGTAAAGCTGGCTGTGTATTAAATAAATGTTCTACATATCCATTGTCAATGCATTATGATAAATAAAAGTGATGCGTCTAATGTTTGAAAATTCGTTGATTTTTTGTTATCATGACACATTTACATATAATCCGCTCATCTCCGATTTTGTTATGAATCTTTTTTTTTTGTAACTATATGTTACAGCCAATAAACATTCAATTCAATTCAATTCTCAACATTGTATTTGATCATATCATTTTGATGCTGTATATACATAACACCACCAAGCTCTTACATACCAAACCAAAAATGCTTACATGTGGATATATTGATAAATTTGATTTTTATCGCCACCTTTTCTGCCATATAGTAGTAACTCGATTATTTGCTATAACCTATTAGATTACAAAAATCGCACATTTCTCTGCAAAAATAAATATATGTCGTCAAATCGAAATGGAATTGTTAAAAGAGTACGAACAATAAAATGTAACTCGACACTGGAACTAAAAAGACTAAATTAATACAGATACTCAAAGAGATATATTAGATTATACATAGCGAATTCCAATGACAAAGATGGCTCGAGATCTTGAGGACCCAGTCTAAAGATTGTCAATAAAATATGCCACTAGGGAGGGTTTTCAAACTTGAGGAGCACAATTATGATGCCATGTTCTAGCTGCATCAATGCAATAAAAGTAAATTGCTTCCCCGATCCCCAAGCCCCCCCATTAAGCGCCAAGTCGCGAGGCAATAATTGTGATTATAACAATTGTTGCAAATCATAATTTTGCGGAACCTCTTGTATACTTACAGTCAGAGACAAAAGGAGAAGACAGCATCAAATATGAAATATTTAGTATTTCAAGATTCATCAACTTGAAACCTATAATGAGATCTTGATCAATACGTTATCTAGAAACGGCTGTCGATCATTCTATACATGTACATGATATATATATATATATATATATATATATATATATATATATATATATATATATATATATATATATATATATATATATATATATATACATATATATATATATATATATATATATATATATATATATATATATATATATATATATATATATACGTATATATATATATATGCATATATATATATATATATATATATATATATATATATATATATATATATATATATATATATATATATATATATATATATATATATATATATATATATATATATATATATATATATATATATACGTATATATATATATTTATATATATATATATATTTGTATATTTATATATAAATATATATATATATACATATATATATATATATATATATATATATATATATATATATATATATATATATATATATATATATATATATATATATATATATACATATATATATATATATATATATATATATATATATATATATATATATATATATATATATATATATATATATATATATATATATATACATAGATATATATATATATATATATATATATATA
>OZ012684.1:45499820-45546879 GCA_963942565.1 Maea johnstoni | reverse complement strand
TTGACTAAACCAATGAGGTTCACTATTCTACAAAATACTATAGATGTTGCAACGATTCACGTTTCAGAGTTGTCCACATACGGACGTTTCACTGTATATGGTACGGGAATCACCAAGCAGGGCCTACCCTGATGGCCGAGTGGACTATGGCATTGCCACTGACTGCAGGCTGTCTCTCACTACTACCCAGGTTCGAATCCTGGCCGGGGCATGTGAGAAAGTTGCCAGTGTCTTAGGGTTAGGCGGTGGTTTTTGCCGGGTACTCCGGTTTCCTCCACCACTTACATTTACAATTGGCTAGTCACGACTTAGCCGTAATATGGCAGAAAAGTGTCGAAAAATCGAGATTCCCCAAGCAAGAAGATCGCGTTTTTGTGATACTCGCGTCGCCACACCTCACTAACGAGATAGAGCATGGCATTCATTTGACTAGTCGAATCTCGCGATAGAATTGATCGGTTGTTGATTTGATTAGGTTGAAGGTAGAGCGCACGTTATCTGATCAGATAGACAGTTTCATTCAGCGTTAGGATAAGATAGGCAGAATTGAAATGCCAATGCCGCTTTCTCCGTGGCATCATGTGGCGATTTTTTCTTTCCGCCCTGGCATGGTGTAATATGCGCGAAGAACAAATGAAATTGCTTGATGGGAGTAATGTTCGCAATTCATTGTTTATATGTATTACTTGAAAATAAATTTGAAAATTGGAAGGGACAGTACCTTGGGTTTTCGTATGAATGGATTTAGCGTTATTTGAAGCTATAGTGTTTGCTAAAAGATCTAAAAGTGACCTTTAAATGAATACAAAAACACGCGGGTTGCACAGAGTATCGCTTTTGACCTTTGAATGAAATTGGAAAATATTTCGAAATCGCTTTTTGATTTGATATGCGGTTTTTATGAAGACGTAAAAGCAATCTTAGGAAAGGTCCATTATTATAGGCAAAAAATAAAACCAATTTTATCCATTTCACTTACATGCA
The DNA here is from genome assembly GCA_963942565.1 of Maea johnstoni. Lineage (NCBI taxonomy): Eukaryota > Metazoa > Annelida > Polychaeta > Spionida > Magelonidae > Maea > Maea johnstoni. Next base: position 45,545,895 of record OZ012684.1, on the reverse strand, counting down.
TTAATCTTATCGTATATACAAAAAATGCTTTCATGCTGCATTCATCTTTATTCGAGATCAGACTATCTTTGTTCGGCTGGAGGAGTTTGTTATTTGCAAAAATGTAAAACACATTGTCAGCATATTAAAATTTCCCGACCCTTTAGTCGGCTTTTTCGTGTATCTAAGTTGTGATTTTCACATTTTTAATTAAAAGGCACATGTACACCCCAGAACCTAAAACTATGGAAGGCTGGCAAAATACCGATCTGCCTGCCCGTCATGCATACGTCACATTTCGATACCTCCAAATTGCTTTGCAGAATATCCCAGCACAAGACGTCATCGGAGACATTCAACACAGGTTACGTCACCGTGACGGCAAACGGCTCAACTCATTTCATTGTCCCCGGGCAACTTCGGGCCAGTTGTAAGATAGATGTCAGATACTTTCCATTCGACCAACAGCAATGTACCCTTCACTTTGGTTCGTGGACCTACGACATTCGAGAAGTCTACCTCAATATATCAAGGCCAAGGGTAATTAAATCTCAAAAGCTTTTTTTGCTATTTAAATGCTTGTCGTGTGTTTACGATTGTGCAGTGTGAACGGCAGAAACAAAATTCTGCTGTTTTTAATTTTTTGGAAAACGGCAGAAAAGATCAGTTTTTATCTTTCGTTTTCAAGAATAAGCGAATTTTTTTGCGGTTCACACCTGCACCATCGTATGTGTTTGTGTGGAGATTAGGGAGTTGAACTGAAGCAAGGATGTTTTGGGGAAAGAAAATAAATTCCAATATAATATATAAAGCAATTTGCCTTTAGTCTATTGTCTTTTTGTTGTAAAAATGACATTAATCAGTACCAATTAGCACTAGGTATAGATGACTTCCCACTTTTAATGTTCAAAGGCACTTGTGCTAAATTCCTAGCAGGTCTTGCATTTTTACCTGCATGGAATCATTTTAACTTCCTGAGGAGAATACAAACTTAATGCTGGTCATTTTGGCTGTGATCGTGAAAATTCCCCTACAGATCTGCGATCGGTTGTTCGTGATAAAAGCATTCAATCCGCCGGGCCTTGAATGTTTCGACCTGGGGGAGCTAGTAGACCTATTTACGATCAACCGATTTTTATTGGACCACAATATTTACATATGTTTTTAATGCAAATTATAGGATATCAATGGTTTCGAAATAGGTGTTGCTAGGCATTGCCAAAAAAGGAATTTTAGATGATGGTATGCAAGAAATGATTTCCTTTCGCATTTATCGAATGCATAACTGTGTGGTCAAAAGTATAGTCACAGAGGAATTAACTGATTACATTTAATGCGAATAATTGTATGAGCTGAATCATAATTCAATCCGAAGGAAATAAGGGATTGCTTGGAAACATAAATTATAAGAAAAGTATGTTTTCTCCATATTGAAATCCAAATCTCCAAATCTATCTAAACACGGTTGATATTAGCAGAGATTACCTCAAGAAATATAAAGCAGGTAAACTGCGTAAACTGCTATATATGTTTCAACTAACTTATGACATCACCACTGATTGGGTTATTTAACGACCAGCACCCAGTATATTAGGCGTATATATAATATTCATCGACCCTTTCCTTTTGCTTTTTCATAAACAGGCAATCACCAGTACGTACGTACAGAATGAACAATGGACCCTTGTTGGCGTACCTGCCAAGGTGGAGCTTCAGGCCTACCCCAACTGGCCGGAGGACGTGCCCTTCGCCGACGCCCTCTATACAATAATCATCCGCCGCAAACCTATGTTTACTGTCTACTACTACGTACTGCCCGCGGGGGTGCTGCTCACCATAGGTCTACTGGTCTTCGTGCTGCCCGTGGAGAGTGGGGAGAAGGTGTCCCTGGGTATAACTGTCCTCCTGTCCCTCACCGTCTACCAGCTCTCGCTCAGTAATATCGTGCCAAAGGCGGAGACCATCCCGGTGCTAGGTGAGCTTGTATTCTCAGATCCTCACCAAGTGTTTGTTGTTAATGGTACATATATATATATATATATATATATATATATATATATATATATATATATATATATATATATATATATATATATATATATATATATATATATATATATATAAATATATATATATATATATATATATATATATATATATATATATATATATATATATATATATATATATATATATATACGTATCTTTATGTTAGCGACGGTAGCCGCCGCTGACAGCGCCAGTACAGTAAGAAAAAAGTATAGCGTTTTTATATATAGCGTAGCGGAACCACACGCTATGTACGCTAAATATAAACAGATGCTAACATTGCGTGTTCTACAGTATACATATATATATATATATATATATATATATATGTGTGTGTGTGTGCATGCATCTATGCATGTATGTGTGTGTGTTTCTCATTTGTTATTATTCTTTTCGACCTAATTACATTTCTACAATATTAATTAATTTTCACCCTTATCCTAAATCTCTTGTATTACATGTTTATATTTTGTTTTCCATGGAACTTTGTGTATCGTCACATTTTTACCAACCCAAACAAATTTGCTACTACACCAGATGGTTGTTGGTGGCGATATAGGGTTCCCGGAGAACTCGAATAGTGAAATTGTCCATTGCGGGATAGGTTTTAAAATCCATTTCGTTTCTCATTCATCTAGAATATGCTAAAGCACTAACTGCTTACTGGATGGAGTAGCTTATTAAGATATATTCAATATAAAAAACATACACATCTTTCTTTCCTTACTTGAAAGTTCGTGATTTTTGTTAGTCAGAACAGGACTTTGAATTTTCATATCAATAACTTCATATCAAATGCGTAGGCGAAATGCAATATACATATACAGATCCACTCACACATGTGTTCAACATACTCACCTCATTCTTAATTGACACCCATAGGGCAATGACCTACACTTAATGTACAGTACATATATGCATCTAAGATATCTAACATGGTGAATGAACATGTCGATTACATCTCGTTAAAACTAGTTCTTGCCAATCTTGCTTCAGCAACTAAACACTATTTTCAAATCATACATATGTGTATTCCTATGATTTTCTTATTTAAGTGCATCGTTTGCGTTTATTCGTCGGCACATTTTTAAATATTGCTTAAACCCGGGGAACCCAGCGTTGGTATGGCACCCTGCTCGCTTTATAAAAGAAGGGGGATGTGTGGATTTGTCTATGGATAACATGCATCTAAAAGATCCCTTGGTCTTTTTTGATCTGAAGGTTCTGCTCTTAGTGTCCCTCCTTTTCTTCTTTCACATAGAATTAGTATGCTTTGTCATTTTTCTTCAACAATGACAAAGGACCACTTTTTGGTAATAAGTTGCAGCACTAAATGACCTTTTTGTGCCGATGTATTTTTAAAACCGCATTCACTCATTTGCTTTAACCCTTTAATGCGTAAGAGTTCTTAAAATTGCCGTTCGCATCTTAAGTACTTTTGACAATGATTTTACAAACTATTCAAAGGAGACTTTTGGTAGTGGTTGATTTCATCAACATTGTCAGACTGCTTTTGGCCACTGTGAGCTTTTATGGGTTACAACTCTGACGTCAGTGATATGGAAATGGTGACATTTAGAATATACATTTACGCATGTATTCAAAATATATTGCTCGCTTTGTTAAACATGTAAAGCAGGTTGTTATGACGAATGCTCAGATGTAAATAAATGACTATCTTTTGTGAGCTAGGTGACGGATGTGTGATAATAAAAAAGCAGTTATCATATTAATGAATTGATTTCGATCTTCATCACTTTTTTTACCATGATAAGGTTAAATCGTGACGAGCCAGTTGTAAGTTTGGAATTTGGAATTTTTGTTTTTCGTCACATTTATGCCAATTATGGCTAATTCGTGACTAGCCTGTTGTAAGTAGTGGAGGAAACCGGAGTACCCGGCGAAAACCACCGCCTGACCCCAAGTCACTGGCAACTTGTCTACATGCCCAGGCTGGGATTCGAACCCAGACAGAGGTGAGAGACAGTGTGCAGTCAGTGGCGGCGCCTTAGACCACACAGCCGTCAGAGCAGCCCCCCCCCCCCCAGTTGTAAGTGGTGAAGGAAACCAGAGTACCCAACGAAAACCATCGTCAACCCCAAGTCATTGCCAACTTTCGCACATGCCCCAGTCGGGAATCGAACCTGGTCAGTGGTGGGAGACAGCGAGTATTCAAGAGCAAGGCCATTGATCACTCTGCTTTCGGGGCTGGCCCTGTTGATATATTCATCGATGCGTTAGCGTTGAATGGAAGTTCAAATGAACGTGATCGTGTGATTCGCCAATATCTCCTTTTGAAACTGCAGTGAACCGTGTTTAATTTAGGAGGCTCTGACCAGGGTATTATATCTTGATAGGACAAACTAAGAATTACATGCTTTACGAATAACCTAAATATAAATATACCGAATCAGGCATCTGTGGCGCATATGGCTAAGACAGAAGTGAGATAGGATAGATATGCTTGAGATATAACTGTTTCAAATACACATTTCAATGAACATCTTTTTACTGTTTGGACTGGTATGGGTTAAATTCCCATTCATTGCCGTCCTTCCTACTGAGGGGGAGAAAGAAATGGCCCTCAAGGCATCAAAAGAAATCTGCCTCGGAAATATTTTGCCCTTTGGTTCGGTCAAGTCGTACTCACTCCAACTGATACTCTCTTGAGGATGGTACTCACGGTAATACATTCTATTCTACGCCTTAAAGCGTGCTACTGATCAGACGCGCACGACGTCTTCATCACTGAACGTTAAAGCCAAAAAGGCTCTCCACACTTCCCTGCTTCTTTTATTCGAGTCAATTTCAAGCTAGATGACTCAGCTTTTAAATCAAAGCCTTTTCCCATCGATTCGTGCCGTTGATCTTTTTCTTGAAGCCGTTCTCCTATCGACCTTGGGTTAAAGTTGTATATCAATGGAAATGTGTACGTAACTCGCTATAGAAGTTGAGGAAGGGACGAGTGGTTGAAACTCGGTCAATGTTCTGATGGGGGTTTGCCAACGACTCATGGAAAGGAGATTTCTGGATGATATCAACATGCCAAGTTTTTGTCTGTTTTGGCTGTGCATGTACATGCAGGTCTCCTCCGGAATCTGGGGCATATTGCCACGAAGCTGAAAAACTGAATTGTAATATGTGACGGAAATAGCCTTTATTGTTCCAACGGGTGTGTGAGTGTCACGAGAACCCTATACACATATGTATATATATATATATATATATATATATATATATATATATATATATATATATATATATATATATATATATATATATATATATATATATATATATATATATATATATATATATATGTATATATAACACTGAACAACCCCACACATATATAAGGAGACCAAGGCATCAACTTACTTGTGTGTGAGAGTGCCCGTTATTTGAGGAAATAAAAAGTTTATATAGCTTATATATATATATATATATATATATATATATATATATATATATATATATATATATATATATATATATATATATATATATATATATATATATATATATATACACATATATATATATATATATATATATATATATATATATATATATATATATATATGTGTATATATATATATATATATATATATATATATATATATATATATGTGTATATATATATATATATATATATATATATATATATATATATATTTATATATATATATATATATATATATATATATATATATATATATATATATATATATATATATATATATATATATATATATATATATACATACATACATTTCTTTACCCTTATTTGACAAAGACGTCCTATTTGTAGAGGGACTAAGTGTTTCAATATTTTTTTTATCATAGGTAAATTCTTCGGTGGAGCAGTAGTTTTCCTATCCGTCACCACAATGACATCAGTGTTTCTGGCAAATATTCACTTCCGGGGTAATCATGGTCAGCGTGTTCCAAGATGGCTACACAACCTCGTTTTGGTTTACATGGCAAAGGTGGTCGGGGCTCGATCGATGATAATCAATGCATCGAAATATCCAGAGGTATGTATTTGTATTCAATTAGCTTATCAAAATACCCTGATGTATAAAGTGCTTTTATTGTATTACTTATTGTCTTGACTCTATCGTTCTATTCTGTTTACTATGATGAAAATGGAATGATATGTTAATAATACCTGGTGTAATAACTATTTTTTAATTAATTCAAAATAACCATTTTCTTTAACAAAATTGACATTAGAATCATAGATGTTTGTGATTTAAATATACAATTTCAAAATTCGTTTTGGTAAAATAGAGTGGATGTGGAATATCAACATTTTTCCAGCTAATATTTCCAATTACTAGTATCATGATATGTCCATTTCTTGTGTCAAATCGGTATGACGATATAATATACTATACGCTTTGCGTGGGTGTTGCCTAGAATGTAGAATAACCGTTTCGCCATCCGCCTGTGCACTTAAAGGGATACACACACGTAGCATTCCAAGTCATGATGCTCCTGTCGCTGACAACTGTTAGAAGTAACGGGGGCACACGGCCAGTGCCATAACTATACTATAGGGGTCAGGGGGGAAATACCGTAATGGTCATAACTATGTAAAGCCTAATTTCGGTGAACTTCGTAAGTAGTCCGGTCAAGTCATCAACACACTAGGGGCCCTCCATCACCGAGTAGATTGTTTACGTCCAACAGGAGAGCCACTGTTATCTGTTTACGACAGCCGTAAGCCGTGCTGGCAATTACATGACAAGGCCCATGTGGACTGTTTATACTGAACTGCAGCAACGGGTAGTCGTAGAAACTCCTTAACCCATTCACACTCAAGAGTTCCTCTAGAAGTATCGTCTGCTACTTTCATACTTTTGGAAATAACTTGGGAATAAAGCGAAAGTTTGCGAAATATTTCAAGGAGAGTTATTGTTTATCTTCTGATCAACATTTCTCCTTCAAATGTTTTCAGAAAAATGCTTTTGTAAGAAAAATATTTCCAAAATCGTCAGGTCTTTTTTGGCCGCTCTGAGTGTAAATGGGTTACATTACAGGCACATGTGTGTGGGTTAACAGTATCAGCCTGGCCTGACACGCACCACGTCACATATTCTGCATAGAATGACCAGCGATCATCGGTTCAACCCCTATTTGACCTCTTGGTCTTCAGCTGTGGCCGTCCATATCCATACCCAAACCGGGACGGGTGGTCACACAACTGAAAACATCTATTATTTAATGCAAATTACACACATGATTATAGCGTTGTATTTATGAATAAGATGGCACCCGAAAACAAACAAGCAAAAACAATGACTAAATACAAATGATAGAATATGTATATACAGCTCGATACTAATATACCTTGCGTACAGCTTTTAGCCTTCATTTAAATGCGCAGAATTATATAAATCTCTTTTGAGTCTGACTTCAAGTCTAGCTTTAGCAAACGTATAGTGAACGAGGTTCAGTGCTACAGATGTCTTCCATTCTTAATTCGTAAAATAAACTTTAAAAAACGTTTACTTCCTTACCCGAGAATGGCGCGGACAGGCTTAAATTGTCGTGTAAAGTTATTTCACTATAAAGTCAGGCTAAACATCATGGGAAGTGTGGTATCACCATAACATATCGTGTTTGTATAGGCTTAAATATAAATGAAAGTGCGATATCACTATAAAAATGATATTTGGATACGCCTTAATATCGCAGAGTGTGATATCACCATAACGCTTGATAGTATGATAGGTTTAACCCTCATGCTGCTGTTGGATAATCTTTCCAATAAAAAATGATGCAAAATATCTATGAAATGACTAAAACACTCGCACATGGGTACTCATCTGAGTGCTCAGCGAGAGCCATCCAATGAATACCAACATGACAGGGTTTAGATGGTTCCAAAAAAAACGTTGCATTCTTGTGCTTTGTACGAAAGTAGTCTCAGCACTGGAAAGGTTAAAATTTACTTTGATGAGAGCCATCCAATGAATACCAAAAACGACAGGGTTTAGGGTTTTCAAAAAAACCCGTTGCATTCTTGTGCTTTGGACGAAAGTAGTCTCAGCACTGGAAGGGTTAAAATTAACTTTGATGATCTTGCGCACTTAAGCGTTTCCCATATCCTACATGTATATTATCCACCCCTAGATACGCAGCAGAAACTAGAGAAGATGAGACACGCTTCTAGTTGTGAATTAGATATCTGATATCATTCGAGCTGGATTTTTTCAGCTGCCTACACTTGTCATGAGATGAAAGAACTATCGGATGAGGCCTGCAGCATCTGTTAATTGGATGTGTGATGCATTCTCTCCTGCTGTTTGCTTGTAGGTCGACGAACGCGGGTGGTGCGTGGAGCGAAATGGAAAGGCGGGAAGGACGAATCCAGCCATCGATTGCAACAACCACAACGTTACGTCACCGCCGAGCGCCGCCGCCACGACCATGACGTCATCGACTACCTCTCAAAACAACGCCCAGAGCAAAGCCGCGAAACAACAACAACAGCAACACTTTTCCAGCCAGCTAGAGAGATGCAACGGGAACATACCCACTACCAAACACCCCACCCTGCAGGCACAGTCTTGTGGTATGCTTTCTGGGGTGCTGGACAATGTGGTTGAAATGAAGGAATGGTTGATACGCAGACACACCGTTGTTGAACAAGTCGACCATAACAAAGAAGAATGGAAATTAGTTGTGTATGTGTTAGATCGAGTATTTTTCAGTTCTCTTTGTCTCATGGTCTTTGTGTTTTGTTCAGGACTATTCTTCAATATCCCATCGTATGGTGATGTGGTTGTTGAGGGTGAGCTAGTATAGTCAACTAGCATATTGAGAAAGACTTTGTACAATTAAACCTCTAATATGGGAACTCCTTTCAAACAAAAACAAAAACTGTTCGCATAAAGTAGTGTTCACGTCAAAGAGGTTTTCCGCAGTATTATATTATGTATTTTGATAATATGGGACCTTGAAATAGTCTATACATTGTTGAGAGTTGTTCATACAAGGGTGATGTTCACATACAACTGTAGGTGGTTTCGTTGTACATCACTGTACCATATTGCAATGAGGCTATACTGTACCAACCCGGTTTTAACGATAAAAGAACTGATATTATTGTGAACCATGGATATATTTGAGGTTTTTGGTATTTTGCCCCGACCTGCTTTTATTGCAGATAACCAATAATACCTTTTGACCAATTTGTCTCTAATATTATGTTGCTCATCAGTCCTGCTGTAAAGCTTCCAATTTATCTCAGGAAACCTGATTCAAAACGACTCGGATTATTAACGTGGATGATACAAAACGGAAACTCATCTCTGGAAATTGCAAGGTTAAGAAGGTCGGTACATTCATTATTGTAAAATGTTGCAAGTATTCATTTAGTGCCATGAATTAAATTGAAGTACGTTGTATTACCTAAATATAAGGATATTCAGGTTGCTTGTCACGGTGAAATGTTTTTTTATGAAACGCACATTTGGGGATTGTAATCTTGTAGTGTTCAAGTTATGGAGTTTACTGTGTGTTTACTGGTCGTGGTTTTGGGACTGCCTCTGTGGCCAAGCGATCTAATGCATTTCGCAATCACGACACGTTGGATATGAATTATAAAAAAGCATCCTCAATCAATGCACACATTAAAATCCAATGGTTCAAATGTATATGAGTATAAAATGCCAAATAGTATGTTTAACCCTTATGCTATTGGTGGCTAATTTTACCAATACAAAATGATGCAAACAAAACTTTAAAAATGACTGAAACCCTGGCACATGGGTACTCATCTGCGAGTACTCAGCGAGAGCTTTCCAATACATACCAACATGATAGGGTTTACATGTTTTTCAAAAATCATTGCATATTTGTGCTTTGGACGAAAGTAGCTTTAGCATTGGAAGGGTTAAGTGAATCTGTACAGACCCTTCCTAATGTACTCAGGCACAAAAGATAAGTGAATAGTAAATGAAATTACTTTTTGTGAGAGTTGGATCCGAGAACAGACCTTATTTGTGGTGTTAATGTGATCCACTATAGGCTAATTCGCAACACGGTTATTCGTGCGTTTATGTCCACATTTGTACATTTCTCTATTTCAACCCTAAATTACTGATCCACCAACAGACTCACTCTTTTGCCTCCTGCACAGGCGTATTAGGTTGCCAGCAGTGATTTAATCCTTATGCTGCTGGTGACTAATTTGGCCAATACAAAATGATGCAAAAAACCTTAGAAAATGACTGAACCCCGGCATATAGATATTCATCTGAGAGTGCCCAACGAGAGCTATCCAATGAATACCAACATGACAGGGTCCAGGTGCATTTCAAAATTCTCTGTGTCCTTGTGCTTTGGCACGAAAGTAGCCTCAGCATAGAAAGGGTTAATCAACTACATGCCTGTCCCGAACGCTTCTTCACACCTCACGTGATCACTAATTCGTCCATTATTCAGTCGAACGGACTCCAATGAATTCCCGCAAAGCATGTCGGTCAGAGGTGGGACAGCCTAATCGCATTCTCCTTGTTAGTTACCTCGCTGGTTGGTTAACTCTTCAACGTCCTAATCAGCATGGGCCAACACTTTCTCTCCTTGTGTTAATGAAGACGGACATGCCATGTCTCTAGCGTATTGACCATTATGTCGGTGCCCGGGAAAGATTGCGGGGTGTTTACCATTCATCAGCTCTCTAGATTCAAAGTTAATTAATTTGGTATGGTGATTTAGGAAAATGGCGTTGTAAGCTTTATATAATCACGTTTGGAAGTGGTGTGTTTGTCAAGTGTTATTCATGTGTTTGTACAGTACCGGCATTTAATTCCTGCACTAAATGCGTGGGCAGCCTGAGCATAATACACGACCACACGCCCGATTGCCACCCAGCTTCCTAGGTATGGATGCCACCACAGGTCCCTGAAATCGCAACTAAACGTAGGTTGGATTCGCAAGGTTCGAGGGTTATTGATATATTTTGATATCAAATTTCCATTGGTGTTTTACAACCATGCACTGGCAGACGTCCGGTCGACTGGTGCAGGAATTAAATGTCTGTACTGTACACTTTGTCATATTTGCTGCAAACCGAATGGGTGATAAATATGTTTTCATTAAAGAGCGAGGTAGGCAATCTAGATCCATATTAATTATAGAAACATCGGCAAAATAACATTGAAAGCATATGCGGCACAAAAGTCAAATGTCAAGGTCGAGTTTAAAAACTCAAAATACTATGCTGACAAATTATCCAACATTACCAAAACAATGCGAAAAGTTAACTTTATGATTTGCACATGCACTAACTAATGGTCTACAACGTATACAGATATAGAAGATAATTGACATTTAACAAGAAATGTACGCTTTGTATGAAATACTGTCGTTACGTTTATTCATATCCAAGGCCAAATATATATGTATATCAATTTCATGTATTGTTTAAAAAAGCGCACATTGGTAGGTATGTAAAATGTAAAATGTTGTAAATACAAAGTTTTTTTTAATTCTCGAAGAGATGCTTTGCACTTCAACCTGGCATGGCAAACCAATTATATAAGAATGTCTCCCTTGGGAGCTTGATCTAACCAATATCATATATATCTGTCCATTTGACATTTATATATAACTCAATACAAGGCTTTCCCAAGGCTAATCCAATACAAGGCTGCTTGTTGTGAATTGAAGTGCAGTTGGCCATAGCCATCAGCATTATCAAAGATGTTATAGTATGGTTTTTGAATGCCCTAGACAAAACGCGATAACGCTTTTGAGCATTTTTTGTGAACCCTTTGTGATTCATTTTGATACACGATGTATGGTACTGCCAGAAAATGAACTCCTTTAACTAGATAAACTACGCAATTACAGAAGATACAGTCTAGGACATGCATGTGAACAACGCTTAATTTAATCCTTTCGGGGATTTGCATTCGTTGTAGCAGAAAAGATCGGAAAAAGGCTCATTTGATATTAAAACTATTTGTCAAAGAGGTAGTAAAAAAGGGGCTGGCAAATACATTTTATACACTAGTTTTTTTAAGATTCTCTAAAAGAAAAAAAAATCTCATTTTTTTCGAATGTGGAAGAGAATTGTTGGTCCTATCCTTCTACATCAAAAGAAATAACGGAACAGACGCAACGTCACACAACATTTACATGGTACCATTTTCTAAAATATACGATGATGTATTTTCAAGAAACAGCTGTGTTAATTATTTATGTACACTCGATACTAAGTGGCTATTTATAGATAGGTATTTTAGTATATACCTTTATAAATTTCGTTAATTCTTTTCGTCATTTTATCTTTAAACCATGTATTGAAACGAAATACAGATTTCTAATATAACAACGCCTTACTGTAAATCACTTAAATATGGCGTGAACATTATATAGTACTGCCCGGATAGCGTGATCTAAGTATAGCGGTGAACGGAAACAACAGCACCAAGTTCAATCAAGAATTTAATAAAGACGGGGATTTTACAATAGCGCATATGGGCAGAGCGCTAATATCGCTATCGTATTGTTCCCGCTATACACTCATGACTTCACAGCTGAAGATAGCTTTACAAAGGAGCTATGAGAGTCATAAAAATGTGTGATTATTCAGACAACCAGACGACCGGTCACGACTGGTAAAGGAATTATCACCATAAAGGTAGTGTCTTAATCAATTTGATATGTTCGATTTGTAAAGCTGGCTGTGTATTTTCAAAGAGAAAATTACATCGTTGAAGAGGAGATCCTTCGGAAATTGCATACTGCGAATAAATGTACATGTGCACGCACAATGTGATTATGGTATAAAATAAATGTTCTACATATCCATTGTCAATGCATTATGATAAATAAAAGTGACGCGTCTTATGTTTGAAAATTCGTTGATTTTTTGTTATCATGACACATTTACATATAATCCGCTCATCTCCGATTTTGTAATGAATTTTTTTTTGTATGAATCTTTTGTAACTATATGTTACAGCCAATAAACATTCAATTCAATTCAATTCTCAACATTGTATTTGATCATATCATTTTGATGATGTATATACATAACACCACCAAGCTCTTACATACCAAACCAAAAATGCTTACATATGAATATATTAATAAATTTGATTTTTTATCGCCACCTTTTCTGCCATATAGTGGTAACTCGATTATTTGCTATAACTTATTAGATTACAAACATCGCACATTTCTCTGCAAAAATAAATATATGTCGTTAATTCGAAATGGAGTTGTGAAAAGAGTACGAACAATAAAATGTAACTCAACACTGGAACTAAAAAGACTAAATTAAGACAGATACTGAAAGAGATATATTAGACTATACATAGAGGTTGAGCGAATTCCAATGACAAAGACGGCTCGTGATCCTGAGGACCAACTCTAAAGATTGTCGATAAAATATGCCACTAGAGAGGGTTTTAAAACTCGAGGAGCACAATCATGATGCCATGTTCTAGCTGCATCAATGCAATAAAAGTGAATTGCTTCCCCGATCCTCAAGCCACTCATTAAGTGCCAAGTCGAGAGGCAATAATTGTAATTATGACAATTGTTGCAAATCATAATTTTGCGAAACCTCGTGTATACTTACAGTCAGAGGCAAAAGGAGAAGACAGCATCCAATATGAAATATTAAGTATTTCAAGATTCATCAACTTGAAACCTGTAAAGAGATCTTGATCAATACGTTATCTAGAAACGGCTGTCGATCATTCTATATATATACATGATATATATATATATATATATATATATATATATATATATATATATATATATATATATATATATATATATATATATATATATATATATATATATATATATATATATATATATATATACACACACACACACACACACACACACACACACACACACACACACACACACACGTAATGGACCTAATACTGCATCTGGATACCCAATCAAACACTTCCAGCATTTGATTTCAGATTGACGAGGACGCGATCCAATACAGAAGGCAAGGCTTGGAATTTCATCTGGTTTCACGAAGTGGTTATTACTAACACTTATACAACATATTGTAGTGGAGATACCATGCCTATCTAATAATGAACTACCAGATGGTCAGGCCGTACACGTTAATGAGCAATGCCAAGTGATAAGTGAAGCAAGGGTCATTAGGGTATGGAGAGAGATCATCATTTGTAGTGAATATTTCAATGACAAGCATGTTGGCAATCATGTACATGCAGGAAAGAGCAATTACCACCTCTCATCAGGATATCATATAAATAGCCTGTATATGTCAGTAATGAAGAGCAGAACTGGGATCGGATAGATCTTTCCTCCTTTTCTGATCCTTAGATAGGGACAGTTTCGTTTACTTTGATGCTAATATAATGTTAGGGAAAACTTCTTTGAGATGAACAGGGTATGAATACAGGTATCCTTTAATATATTTTTCTGTTCTATTTTTTTACACAACATGAACAAATATAGCTTTTAAGGAATAACTTTTAAACTTTCCTTAACTTTCCTTAACTTTTTTTTTTCGATGAGGGGCTCAACATCAACGAGGAATCTTTCCTAAAACAGAAAAAAGTCGCCAATTCATGTATCGCCAAGGGTGTGACGTACGTGCATCCATTTCACTATTGATGTCAATAGGGCATGTCCATTGGTATGACGGTCAGTTGAGAGTCTGCCAAATAGCTGTAAATATTTTGCGTTGAGATATTTGGCACTATGCGTGTTCCGAGGTGTTATGTTGAGATTGGCATCACCGAGGTATTTTCGTGTATATCCTCCCAGGAATAAACGCCCCACAGGAAGACCCCCCATCGGGACCCTATGCATCCTTGCACCATGTGGATTGATTAGTCTGAATTCACCACTCCTCCCTGTTCTATGTTTCTGTCCTCTACGGAAGCGAGAGCTTGTACATGTAGAACGAATGGAGTGGAATGGAATTTAGATTTAGATTATCCGCCCTTTTCTGGTGAACCTTCCTCTCCATATACCCAGAGTCACGCTTTGTCATTGTTTACTTGGAATTTACTTTGGAATTTTGATCATTGTCATTTTATTGTATTGTATTATATGTTTATTGACTACATGCAATAATTGCACAGGATCAAACAGTTTACAAAGGCATTTTTCTACAGGGTGAAAACACGGACCACATAAAACATATGAACATAAAACAACGTAAGATAACTTGTTATACAATAAATGAGCCTAAACTGCTAAACCAAAAAAATCGACAGAAAATTTAACATGCAGGAAACGCAGACATTCCATCATAATAAGAAAAACAAAATGAAACAGATAAAGGTAAATTGCCCTAATCGGAAGAAAACAATAACACAATAAAACATATATACATATGACTTTTACTTAACAGTCATTCTGGGAGTACCAGAGGAGTTAAGCCTCACTTGTTCATTATTCAGCCACAGGTATTTGTATCCGTATAATGATCCGGAAATTGGCAAAAATTGTTGCCATAAAAATCAAATGATTATGGGGACGTAGGTCACCCTCTTATGAAGCCTGATACGAACTTTCGGGTTTATCCGAGCATTACAAAGCAACAGAACAAGACTTAAAAGTTTATGCCATGACCTGTTATATATATATATATATAACGTGGTTATATATTTGATTTTTATAGCAACAATGTTTACCAATTTCCGAATCATTATACTGATACAAATACCTGTGATTCAGCGGAGACCAAAAAGGGGGTTCTGTCATTGTTCCATCACTGTGACGAGAAAGCTTTTAATTATAGTGAACACCGGGAAAAACCACCAACTCACTGGCAACTTTCCTCACATGCCACTAACCGTGTCTGAACAGTGACCCTATTTAGTGGTGAGAGACAACAAGCAGTCAAAGCGCATTGGCGTTACCACTTGGCTGTTGGGGCAGTCCCCTTCCCTGTCCAGCTGTTTGTATCCATCATTGTTATAGGGAACCAATGCTTATACCCGTCATGCAGACATTTATGCAGTGTCAATCATAACCTTTAATTTAATATGTGCGTTAACCCATTTCTCAGAGTTCCTCGGGAAAGGATCGTCTGCTACTTTCATACCTTTTTAAATGACTTGGGAATAATGCGAAAGTTCACAAAACTATTGGAAGGGGAGTTTATGTTTGGCTTGTAATCAACATTTCTCCTTCAGATGGTTTCCAGAAAATGCCTTCGTAAGTAAAATGCCAAGCCTGTTTATGGATGGGTTTAACTAGTTTTGAGTGGGTATGTATAGTTTTAAGAGGACTATATCCTTGAAAAAGAGCATACGTCGAAATGATTTGCAGTTTCATTTGTTCTTTCTGTTTCATGTATTTGCACACCGTTTCAACACCTTTTCCATGTTTCGTAAATCGGTATTTTCGTAGTCTCAATGCATATGTATAAATACAGTCATATACTTCTTGTTTTTTGCAGCTAGATACACTTGTTTTCCTTGAGAAATTCCTCTCCATGCGTGTTTTATATCTCATTATTTCTGCGTTCAGGCAATAGGTTGAAAAATCTAATTTCGGTGTTGACTCATTTTCTCCATGTCTACCATTTATAATTGAATTGGCATCCAGATATTCGTTTGTGGTATGTATTCTATTATCAGTTGCTTCACCCTCAATTTCAATTTAAATCTTAAAAAAATGATAGCATACAAAACACCTTCCTTACTACTCACTTAAGTCATGTATTGGACTTCCGAAGCATTTGATAAATTTGCAAAACCGTTAATCAGAGGTTTACTGACGGGTACTACTGTTTAATGGATCGTCACGATTGAGCTTGGAAGGACTACAATGCCGATGAATGAAATGATTCCATATCCTATAAGTTATAACAATATGGTATTTTCAGTTTAGATTATGTTATGTTAAGTAAATGATTGACTACCCCAGAGCATGGCAAATTCTTCACCGTATATCTTCCGAAGTTTAAGCGGGGCGGTATAATGAATGTAAACACGAAGCCTTTCTCACACATGACTCAATTGTCCAAAGAAGGGAGCCCCCATTCAGTTTAGCATTCACCTAACTGAGTCATTCCAATCAACACGTCTTTGGATGCTTTTACAGTACAGACATGCAATTCCTGCTCCATTGGACCGGGCGTCCGCCACTGCCTGGTTGTAAAAACACCTATAGATAACATGTCAACAAATAATCCAAGCACATCAATGACCCACATAGCTTGCGAATCAAAGCTTCAATCAATCGTGAGGTGATCCATGCATCAAATCCCAGGAAACTGGGTGGCAATCAGGCGTGCGGTCGTGTGTTATGCCCGGGCTTCCCAGGCATTTAGTGCAGGAATTAAATAGCGCACTGTAGTAGTCGCGCTATTGCCTAACAGGTTAGTGAACATGAAAAAGTAAGATATTGTGTTAATAATTTAAATTGCTTGTTCACTTGGTCATTTAAATCGGAATGCTCCTTAGTAAGTAATAAATGCATTTATTTTTGTATACGGGTTACGCTGAGCGCGCCAGATGGAAGTGGTTTATTGACGTCAGTGTTACAACGTCTGATACTCCCGAGACACCTCTATATGGGAAAGAGGCGAGATAAAATCAAATGCCCACATCTTGCAAAATTGTTTAGAATGCAAACCATTTATCAAGTAAGACAATTTAACACTCTGAATGAATAACATACCATATCCCCGCTATCCTTATCATAACAAACCTGATGGCTAATTTCCCTCGCTATGTATAATACATCAAACAACACTGGAGTATTTCCATACTTCCTTTTTTGCCATTCAGTTTTGGCTTTTTTTGTCTCCATTGCAGTCTTTTATGAAAAGAATTCCCTAGATGCTTCTGAATTATAAGCTTCAAACGCATGACGAGCAGCAAGCGCGCTTTAACAATAGGCCATTTATCGAGCCCGGCACACGTGTTGGGTGTTCTTTAAGATACCTTGCTGGCTCACCGTGGCCTCTATTTAAAGCCCAGTAAATCCATCAGCAAGCCAGAAAGCACTGCGACGGGTGATCGAGCCTTTAATCCAGACTTTATTAGAGTCATCTCGAGGGATTTGGGAGATGAGATAGGTAGGAGGAAATAGGGGAAAATAGAGGCACCTTGCGCATGCTGTAAATTGATAATGAGGAGGTGTGCCGTAGAAAACACGTTGCTTCCAGCTTGCTTACCTGCCTGCCAAGGCCTCGGTCCGCAAAGAACACACGCTAAAAGATGCTGCTGCAAAGCCTAATAAACTTCATCTACACGTGCCACGTGTTAGGTATGATAGTATTATATTCATTGACTACGTCCAAGGACAAAATATATACGTAGGATGAAAATAGAATAAACATAATTGCAACATAAGAAGAAAACTACATAGAATGAAAACGAAATAAATATAATCACGACGTAATGAAAGAGTTACATAGGATGAAAACGACATAAACATAATTGCTACGTACAAAAGAAGCACACATGCAAAATATGCAAATAAGGTAACGTGAACCATTAACACAACTAATATTGAATAGAAAGCCTGGTTTCAACTAATTTCGCTGACTGACTTCTCATTATGTTTTGCAGTGCCAAACCAATGTTGATAGATGCTGCAATTGGATATGTACTCAATATACTCCACGTATATCGTTTTATACATCACGGACATCTTGGCTTTAAAACAACACATAATAAAAGATGCCACTGCAGCGCCTTCCAAATTATCTCTTGTACAAAATATCATAAAAAGACTCACCTTAAACAATTGTGCAGACATGTAAAAGATTACCAGTGCCACATATGTGTTGGAAGGTGCATTTCTGCTATGCCAACTAAACTATCTCGTGTACTAAATATCACAGAAAGCATGATTTTAAACAATAGGATGTTCTTCCCGCGCTCACCGCTAATAGATGGCGCCACTCGCATGCGGACCACCCGCTGAAGAGTGCGGGTACACTGTTCGCGTATGATAACATATGTTTTATACAATATCTACAAAACTACAGATGCGCGTTTAATTATTTTTCCAATCGGAATAGCTGTAGGCAATGATGGTCTCTTTACTTTCCATATATCTTCGCATTTACGCGCGTATATTGATGCATTTTACGTGCAAACGACATTCCCATCATGTCTGGATCGCGTGTAAACTATCATAGGGGTAAAGTACCAGCCAGGCTGTCGTGTTGGAAAACCCAAGACTAAGGGTGGTCTGATGTATCTCAGAGCCGAGGGGCTCAGGCCAGAGTCTGTAAGATGCACCCGACCTCCCGAGGCCTTAGGGTTTCCAACTCAGCTGCCTGGAGAGGTCTTAATGGCTACTATTAGAGCATGGAAAATGTTGTTTTCTGCTCAAAAAGCCTGTAATTTGTGAAAACAAGGCCTCTTTAAAATGTTGTTTACATGTGGTTGCCTTGACAGCGCACGCGGGCAAAAAATGAGGCCAGAAAACACTTTAATCCTGTCATAGTTGCACTGTGTGGCAGAAAATAATGTCTATACATTGCTGTGGCAATATACTATATATATTTTTTTTTAATTCGTGGGAAAAGTGCATTTAATTGATGAACCAAGGCCATTTTAAAAGTTGTTTACATATAGTTGCCATGACACCGTGCGAGGACAATGAACGAGGGTAAGAAAAATGTCTAAATAATACTATGGCAACATGCTGTAATATTTATAAAGCAATAAGAAGTGGCGAAACATTGCTGGTGGCGGGCAGTGGGGATAAATGGGTTTCTTCACTCAGTCAGTGCCGACAGCTTCGGTAAATACAATGACCCGTTCCAGAGCTGTCATAAAAAGGAAGATAAGTGAGCTCCACTGTCTTAATGGCGATTGCAAACCACTTAGACCGTAGACACATCACACCGACGTTACCCTAAAACTTAGCATAGCCTATGCGTCACAAGGTGTATATATATATATATATATATATATATATATATATATATATATATATATATATATATATATATATATATATATATATATATATATATATATATATATATATATATATATATATATATATATATATATTACAAGACGACCAGTATATAAGAACATTTGCGTGGCAGCATGCTCATTGCAAAAATCCTTTCGAGTAAATATCAGTCAGGCGCAAATTCCAGAAAAAGTTACCTATTGAAGCATTTTTTGTTTAAAGTCGGTATCCGGTAATTCTACCCAATATCAGGGCACTTATTCTGAAAATGACAGATACCAAGCTAATTTTTCAGTGTTACTACCTCTTAATCAGCATTCTTGGATGACTCTGGCACGTTTTATACGTTAATTTGCATAATTTATTTTAGATCAGTGTGACATCATTCCAAATTTGGGTATCAGAATCAAGCTCTCAACCGTAGGAGTTCATTCATGTGTTTTTTTTTGGTAGTGTTAGTGGTGGCCATGGCAACGGGAGCCAGAAATTAATCAAAACTGAGGAAAATGCTTATGTTCTTGATTTGTGTGATACTTAAGCGCTTTACCCACATTTAACACATCTAAGGACATCAGTATGTTTATTTCAAAAACTTTGTAAACTTAACTAGTATATCAGCCTCTCGGACTATATCAGACTCTTTTCAACTACAGCCGGCTATCAATCGGGACAAGTTGTAAATGTCCAGCATAAAGTTTTTGTGAAACCGGAATTATTTACAGAACGGATTTAATTAGAAATGTGGAGTAGCGCGAATGCAACAAGTATATTATTAACCTAAATAGTACGTATTGTTTCTATTTCAAAATGTCCACCATATTTGCTGGAACTAGACATATACTATGATAGTTAAGGACACTTTAAGGACCAAGAAACCTAGCATTGGTTCCGTTTATGTGTTTTATGCCAATTTGGCAAACCGTCCCTGCTAACATCAAGTTAGATGAATGGCATTGAACCTTACATGTGGAACACAGAACATCCACAGTCGTTGCATATGGTAAGGTTCACTATTATTGAAATAACCCTGGTTCAGTACCGAAACCGGGCTAGCACCCTTGTATTGATTTCTGGTGTTATATAGCGGGACTAAGGTTTAGTGTCGTCTCCCATAAACTATATTATCAGCTTAGACGAAGAAAAGAATGGATATGTAGCGAGAGACTAATTATTATATGCGCTATAGTGAAGGGTTGGACACGACAGGGGTTTCTGATCTGGCATCAGGGTGGGGTTACGAGGAAACAAGGACCAATCAAGGCTCTCGTATAATTTACATTACAGACAACCCTGTGCGCCAGCATCATCTGAGCATGCTCACGGCTCGACTTTTAGACTATTGGCTGAGGCTAGCCTGTTGAGGTTGACCGGCTGGTATCATATCCACTTTTTTATTTTATTTATCTAAGGTCAGCAGGCTTCCGACCAAAACCAAGTCAGAAGCATTTTGCTATGCTCCGGACACGTACAAAGGGTTGGGAAACGTATTTCCCCTCTTTTCAGTCACCGACGTCTAGGTCTATGTATTGCTGTCATTAATTAATGACAGCACCGTTTAAATTAGACGTAATCAGACTTTTTTCAATTTCCAACCAGCGATCGAGTTGAATAAGTTGTAAATGTCCACCATATTGATTTTGTAAAGGCCGGAAATATTTACGGAATGGATGTAATTTTAAATTTTGGATTAGCGCAAATGCAACAAATATATTGTTAACCTAAATAGTATATATTTTTTCTATTACGAATCATCCAGAATATTTGCTGGGAGAAGGCATATCATATTGGTATTAATTAATGACACTTTCAAGACACTTTTGCAAAACCATCCCTGCTACAGTTAAATGATGGCATTGAATAAACTATATATATATATTGAACCTTACATGTGCAACACAGAACATCCGCAATAAGATATCGTTGCATATAGTAAGGTTCAATATCATTAAACTAATCACACCCATGCATCCATAAAACTAAACTATAGCCTATGCGACACAAGCTTGTTGATGTTTTATTCGTGTATATATGCATGAATATATATATATATATATATATATATATTTATATATATATATATATATATATATATATATATATATATATATATATATATATATATATATATATATATACATACATACATACATATATGTGTGTGTCTGTGTGCCTCTCTCTATGTCCGTACTGACTCTTTCAAAAGTGACAGTTTAATAATCGATCATACGATTTCATTAATAGAGTCAGTAGTTGTGGCACCACTATATATTTATGTATATCAAAAATGTTAGACTATCCTTACTTGGTTATACATTATTTCTCATCCCTTAATGAAATTTGTTTGCCACTTTGGCGCCACCTATATGGACGGCATGACTGGTGACCACCCCCCCTTTTATTCTAGATATTGGACCTGACAATGAAAGCTTAAACAAGGTATGAGAAAATTCTAATGGTGATGTAGTTTAACCCTTTCTATGCTGAGACTTCTTTCGTCCATTCTCAGAAAAATGCAGAGTTTTGAAAACCATCTGAACCCTGCCATGTTGGTATTCATTGGATAGCTCTCGTGTGTACTCTCAGATGAGTACCAATGTGCCAGGGTTTCAGTAATTTTTCACATCACCTTGTATTGGATAAATTATCGACCAGCAGCATAACGGTATAATGAACTTTCAATTTTAGACATGAAATATGCAAATGTATAAGGTGGCACTTCGGATGCCACCTATACGGCCCCACTTTTTGAGATTTTCAAAGGAGATCTGACAATGATCTTTAAATGGACTTTAAGTTTAGATGTCACTGTCACCTTGTCGAATAACCCAATACAGTATGCCTAAAGAGTTTCTATTGATTTCTCAGAACCAGCAGTCAAATGCGCCTTCCAGTAGTCTTAGATGAATAAAAGCAATTCATGTATATTATTCCAAGATAGAGGGGAAAGTGAATCGCGTGTAAAACGTTTTTATAAGCAACTTTTAAACGCGTGGTTTGAAGGCTTCCTTTTGCCATGTATGTATGTGACTGCCAGGCAGAGCGCACGCTATACCGGCTGACCCACTTTGGTCCGCATCCGGCGTGAAGCGCCGCTCAGCGGAATAGTTCCTAGAACATCCTATTGGTCAGATTATAAAAAGCGTACCATGTGACAAACAGAGATGGATGAATGAACTAGGTAGAAATGTCAGATATCTACTAGTTTGTTACTTAAAATATGTTAAATATACATTGTGTTATAGAATCGAGTGATGGAAAGATAACATTTTATACTCGGACAGAACAGAAAAACTGATGACCGTCCATTCAAAGAATAAATAGTAGTAATACTTAGAGTTCCATTGAAATAAACAATATCCTATGGTTTATAAGACTCATATGTGAGATTGAATCATTTGGTTGACCTTATAGTTATAAATACAGTATCCCCACTAGACCATCTTAGCGTAACTAGAATATGCTTATTAAACCATTTGTGTTACTTGAATCAAGAATCGTAGATCTGTGGATCACAACATATCTTATTAAAGAAGTATATAAGGCTAAAATATTGATAGGACGATTATCGTATCTTGTCATCAATTATGCTTACTTTAGATATCATGGACATGTTTAGGCGATGCAGAAACATGTGTATCTCGTCAAAATCGTCAATCCGACTTAGTATGGATAGCGAAGGGACATCAAAGCAGACTGAAGTTGCTGCTGTCTGTCTCAATAGTCATTACCCCCAATAGAACAATAGTGACTAATTATCTATTGAGTCCTCGGGATGATGATAATAGAAGTCTGTTCTTCACAGCTGGGTGTCAAGGCGTCTTTACATGTACCTTACAGAAATATCTCATACAAATAACTCAAACGATTAATCCGTTCCTTCCTCACACTGAAGCTGCCAATGTATCTCTGTACAATATGATATTGTCTTCATGTTAATGCTATAAAGAACCCCAGCTGTCTGGTAATGCAGATTTGATGGCACTTGTAAAAAGAGACCCCCGTTACGTGTGCCTGAGCTCTGTTACAATGGTTAAGATGTTCATGTGAGAAATACATGTACATGAGCTTTATATCCAGTTAAAACCTACTGGCATTCCTCCACGTTGTTTATAGCTCTATAGAACATATTGGTAAACCGTGTACATTCGCAGCGCAGTCTGGGAACAGCAATACTTTTACTGTTACTTGGGTTAATTTTGGGTATCAGATGCACAAGGACCAGATGGTTTCTCCCATGGATTCTTAAAGACATTCTACAATGAAATTGCTATCTGACTTGGGCATTCAAAATATATCTGAGAAAGTGTCAACTTGGAATTCATCCAAAAGGGGTACCACCATTTGCATCCTCACGACATAAATTCAGAAACATGGTAAAAAGCGGAGGCCGATAACTGCCTAAATTCAATGTGACACATTTTTGGAAAGAAAAAAAGAAATAATACTTTTGCGAAATCACCATTAATACTTCCGGGATATTACCCCATTCTCTCCTTTAATCTTTTACTACTACTACTACTACTACTACTACTACTACTACTACTACTACTACTACTACTACTACTACTACTACTACCACCACTACTACTACTACTATTATCACTACTACTATTACTACTACTACTACAACTACTGCTACTACTTCTGATATAACTACTTATCAGTACCATTTAACAATAATAATGAATGCGAGTAGCAATATGAAGAAACGTTGCTGATCTACATATAGTATCCATAGTATCAGAAGATATGTAACTCTTATGCAAAGCCAGCCATCTTATAGTCATTTGTCTATTCTTATCACTTATATCACTGATAGTTCATCACATTCATTCGTCACATGCTCATTAACTCTTTCAAAGGACTAGGAATGAAATGCATTTTAATGAAGGCACTGCATCGTGTTGACAGCTTGTTCACTTTAGATCATCAGGCTTTCTTCCCATCAAAAGGTTTAGAGATCTGACAAGCAATGCCTTTGATATTTGTCATTCATCATATAAATGATGACAGACCTCCACGTGCTCTTTCCATCTAAACCTTTAATGGATTAACTAATTAGCAAAAGCTTCTTTAAGAAAACCACCGAGATATATTAATAGTCAACAACATATGCACATGTCGTATGACTCCTATAACACTCGTAAATAGAACACATAAATCTGGTAAATAGTCGTATGACACTTTGTAACGCAAGTGAAATATCACAAGCAAATTTCTTTAAATGCTTGCGTTTCTTCTTTACATAAAGACAACTTCACCATGTATAAAACACAGGCCTAAATGTTGCTTTATAGTATACTCCACTTTAACCCAGGGCCACCGCTACCTACCTACAGTACAGACATTTAATTCCTGTATCAGTCGACCGGACGTCTGCCAGAGCCTGGTCGTACAAACAACCATGGAAAACATATCAAGAACATATGCCAAGTATATCAATGAACCACGTTGCTTGCGAATCAAAGTTACGTTCAGTCATGAGGGCATTCATGCAACCATGCCCAGGAAACTAGGTGGCAATCGG
Organism: Maea johnstoni; assembly: GCA_963942565.1. Classification (NCBI taxonomy): domain Eukaryota; kingdom Metazoa; phylum Annelida; class Polychaeta; order Spionida; family Magelonidae; genus Maea; species Maea johnstoni. Next base: position 45,520,415 of record OZ012684.1, on the reverse strand, counting down.
GCGTACGGTCGTGCGTTATGCCCGGTCTGCCCGCACATTTAGTGCAGGAATTATATGTTGGCACTGTACTGTGTATTGTATTGTATTGCATTGTACTTTATTCACTGATCCGACCGGAAAAAAAAGTTGTACGAATACATGAATCACAGCAAAAATGCAAAAGACAAAAATAAGAAGTAATATAAACAACAAAATAAAAGTACATATAAGAAGTACATATAAGAAGTACATATAAGAAGTATACTACTCTTCAAACCGAGCCATGGCACACAGGAAGTTTCTGTCGGTGGCTATTTTAGATGTAGTGCAGCAAGCAGCATGTTGTCACAATTGTTCCATCAGACAGCAGTGTGGGTGTAATGGTGTGGCAGAGCACAGTGCTCTTGATTAAGTCTATCTCGACCCAGTAGTTTTGGTTACAGGATATGGTGTATTACTGGGAAGGAAGGAAGGGATGGGGTTTTACGTCGCTTTCGACAGCTTAGGTCATATCACGACAAGATAGAAACCAGGAACCGGGAAGAAATTCCCTTCTCTTCACGAATAGTTCCAAGGGGTCTTTCAGTTGCAGAGGGACTATAAACAGCCCTCCATAGTGCCGCAGAATTATATAGCGACCAGGCCAACCTACTGGGGGATCCGTAGATCCGTGGAGACTCAAACTCACGCTTGGTAGCCAGGCATCAGAACTAGGCCCTAGCGTTAATGTGATAAAAGGGTATAAAAGGCCAGGCATGAGGTACTTTAGATAGTAGGTCAATGTGTAAAATATTCCTTTTGATGGGATATAAATAAACTTCTATAGAAAGATCTAGGCTGATGTTGTTGCTTGGAGTTATGCATCTCCCCCTCTCTCTCTGCAATTAGAACACGAATCTCTTTTCTATAGTTAACCGGCATATATGTGAAAATACATAAAACTAAAAAAGCAAATTCATATTAGGAATTACAGAATTATAAAATAGATCGTGCTTTATTTATGATTTCACCACAGTCATGTAAACAGTCCTAGCTCAGTGAACCAGGATACACTGATAAGCCATATTGCATTTGAGTTTTCATATTTTCACTGAAGTGGTGGCTGTGAATTGGATCTTGAGTACAAATCAGTAGTTTCTTACGAATAGCTACTCTAGGATATATCTGATCCTTTTCAATCATTTTTCATCCTTAGCTGATATGTTCCAAATTATCACAACTGATTTTTCAAAATGAATGGCTGCCTCCAGAAATCACACTACGTGTGTGCTGTGGCTAGGTTTTAACAGCTGAATACATATATAGGAGAACAGATTCAAGCATTTTTCAATATTGCAATAAAATTTTAATAAGGTAACATTAATTGGTTCAAAATTACCATTCATTTTTAACATAATCAGGATTTAAGATGAAGGTTGTGCAAATGTTATCAAACAGCTATTGAACAATAACTACATTGTCATTAACGCGATTTGATCTGAGTGGACGGCCAAGATGAATGATGAAATTGACTAGATGCAGCTTAGTTGCAAACTCTTTCAGAATTAATTATCGTACAACAAATGATACCTTTGTTAGACTTATTCAGTTTGAACTGGCACATCATGGAGTAATGACGAATGCATTGGTATTCAAAATAAATTTGGTAGTGACTCCGACCTGTGCCCATTGTTTAGAAGTTGAAACCATTATGAATGCCTTTTTTGAATGTTCCCACATGATTAATTCATGGAGACAAGTTGAAATATGGATCAGCAAACATATAGACAAATATAATAAACTGTCAGATGCTGAGAAAAATATGTGGAGTAGATGTGCAAAACCAACCATCAATGCAATGATTATAGCCACCATAATTTATAGGAAGAGACAAGTCATCGGACTTCCATACATTATTCTTGTAAATTGAATTCTTTTTAATAAGATGATAAAAGAAAGGACTTCTCTAATGGCAGCTGTAGAAGTAAGTTTTTCCTTAAAATGGAGCCTCATAAAACAGAAGTTAGTTATGTCTTTGATATTTCGATTGATGAATTTAGAGTGAGGTGAGGTTACCAAATTCCCGATATTATCAGTGTAATTTTATTGAGTTGTTATTACATGATCGATAGTTATTATTGATTATCAATGATTATTTGTCTGAATTGTATTATCGAAACCTCTGAAATAGGATGATGATGAGAGGCAATAAAAACAGAATTATAGAGATACTGAATGTGTGAATATAACACATACTTTATTAAACAACGCGTATTCAGCTTTCTACACAAGAACATTATATTTTAGGTATTGAAATCTAAAGACCCCTCTTCTTTCATATCCCTACCATAACCAATACCGTCTGTAAGAAATGGACAACTGTATAATGTATACTGTGATTTGAAGCATATGCTGTAAATGCAACTCTCAATTTTATTACGTTGTTGCCATTGGCAGACCTTCAATATACAATCTCACGCTAAGGCAAACCCCACTTGATTGCATCCAAGTGGAAAATACACTACACACCCCATTAAATGACTTCTGCACTGTATCTAATCCCTAAGTCAGGCAGACTGGAATAATATACAGTGGCTCTTTGGTCTGATAACGTTTATCTGACCTTTGTGATCCCGTGAAATCGAAATAAACAGGCCAAGCATGTGTAACGGTATACTTAGATATCTACTCTTTCCTTCTAGATATTCATATCATACTGAAAAACTAGTAATCTCGTCTAACTTGATATATGTGGCCTCTGATAGCATGGATAGACACTACGAGATATCGCTCTACAGGAGAAGGTGATTCTAGTTTAAATTCAGGGTTTTATTACACCATAACATGATAATAGTGTGTAATACTAGATCTAATATTGGCCCCTTCTTTAAGTCTTGATTATAGAAGTCAACGATCTCTGATAGTAGAATCCTGTAATTGCTTTGGCAATAACGGAGTGGCTTTAAGTGCATTGTCTGGCTGAGCACAGCGCAGTTATAGGCACGATCTGTAACTCCGTGCTTGTCCTGTGTTAACCATTATGCTGCTGCTGGCTACTTTGGCCAGTACAAAATGATGCAAAAACCCTGAAACCCTAGCAAATGGGTACTCATCTTAGAGTACTCAGCGAGAGCTAACCAATGAATACCAACATGACAATATATGGTTTTCAAAGGGTTTTGTGTTTTTGTGCTTTAGACAAAAATAGCCTCAGCATTGAAAGGGTTAATATTGTTCTGATTCCTCCATTACCTGCGGCCAATATCCAATCCTTTAGTTCCTGCCGCTGCCGGTAAAAGAAAACGACAGCCATGATATGAAGAAAGACGTTTCATATCCATGTCATGTCAATGCTGGGTATCTGTACTATCCTCACACACAGTGTTGTCATGGCACTGCAGTCACTCGGTTAATGTTATGATGAATAGCGTAAAAAGGGAAAGAAATGTTACGTACTATCATGTATTTCACCATATAATGTTCGAGTGATCTGTGTCCTGTTGCTATATGGTTAAATATCGTATACATTGACATACAAACGTAACAATTTAGAATACAAATGTCAATCTAATATCTATTCAATTACGTTTAATCTTAGATTTCGTTCTAAGAAAATACACACACAAACATGATATATATATATATATATATATATATATATATATATATATATATATATATATATATATATATATATATATATATATATATATATATATATACATATATATATATGTATATACATATATATATATATATATATATATATATATATATATATATATATATATATATATATATATATATATATATATGTATATATGTATATATGTATATATGTATATATATATATATACATGTATATATGTATATATATATGTATATATATATATATATATATATATATATATATATATATATATATATATATATATATGTATATATATATATATATATATATATATATATATATATATATATATATATATATATATATATATATATATATATATATATATATATGTATGTATGTATGTGTGTGTGTGTGTGTGTGTGTGTGTGTGTGTGTGTGTGTTGGTTTTCCTGAAATATACTGGCTGATTACACGTTTCCTCGTTTCCTTAAATAATCGAGAATGTAGGCAAGTTTTGCATAGATAATTACTAGACGTAGGAACTGATACAGCAGTGCTTAAATCAAATCATTGGCTATAAATGACAAGTTGATGAGGTAATCTCACAAAAGGTAATAGACTAAAGACCGCTATTTACCGGTCGATATTCCACCATCACATGTTCCAGAACATACAATGTACACTACGAAGAAATGCCTCAAGGTAACAAAATTTATACTTTTAAAATTGCCTCCTATCCTATACGTATGTTGGCACATTTTTAAAAAAGAAAACGCTTTTCCAGTAATACACGTACATATAGCATTGGCACTAGCGCTAAACAGCATGACTAACTGCATTTACTTAGCAAGTGGTTGGTGCATCATTTATCGCTGGTCAGTCAGGACACTAATGACCAATGAGACGTTGACATACAGCTGATAGGGGTCAGTTATAAATCAACTAAGTGCCTTATGTCACTGACAGATTATGAATAATCACTCAGCCAGTTTAGACACCAATTAATCAACTAATTCTAATCTAAAATATGTCGATGTGATAAAAGAGGCTTGGGTTCGGCAGGGTCTGTGACTGATGGAGAGAGACTGGTGGTGTGCTGGAGCACTACTTTACTCCCTGTATCTAATTTGTGCACACGCCATTATTTTAACCCATTAACACTCAGAGCAGGCAAATGAGGCCTGACGATTTTGTAAATATTTAACTTACAAACACATTTTCTTGACAAACATTTGAAGGAGAAATGTTGATCACTAGCCAGACAAGAACTCTCCTTCAAATATTTTGTGAATTTTTGCTTTATTCAAAAGATAGTTTCAAAAGTATGAGAGTAGCAGACGACACTTTCTAGAGAAACTCTAAGTGTGGATGGGTTAAGGCAAAAGCCAAAAATAGTAAGATTAATATCACTGACCTGTCGGATTCAGTCCCGAAAATGGAAGCACACTAATGTCGTATGTCAAAGGCATGTTGATTTTGGAATTGAAATATTCAGGATTAAATTAAACCGCTTCTAGTCCAATTGAGACCATTCATTCTTGCCGGATACATACAACCGTCAACCAAAGTATTTTTATAACTTTGATATTAACTGGATATTTCAGAAGTGGTCATGGATTGCATATGGGTAAAGCTTAAATGCAAAACATGCAAAGCGAACAAAAATAAACAGTCAAATAGAAATAATTAAAGACAAATTAAGACAGGGGAATGATATATATATATATATATATATATATATATATATATTTATATATATATATATATATATATATATATATATATATATATATATATATATATATATATATATATATATATATATTTATATATATATATATATATATATATATATATATATATATATATATATATATATATATATATATATATATATATATATATATATATATATATATATATATATATATATATATATATATACATACATACATACATACATACATACATACATACATACATACATACATACATACATACATACATACATACATACATATATATATATATATATATATATATATATATATATATATATATATATATATATATATATATGTGTGTATGTGTGTGTATGCATGAACTATGTACATGTATGTATGTATGTATGTATATATGTATGTATGTTAAACAAATACTTTGTTTAGTGGCCTCGTCTCTCCACTTAGTATGTCGACACGACATGCCTATAAAGGTCTATCCCCTTTGCGAACAAACAGACTAGATCTATGTATAGAGCGAGGAGAAGGAACTATTGTAATTACCAGTGCTCAGGGTACGGATCTACACATCCTCTCGCCTGATTACCTCCTTGGTGCAAGACGAGCTGGAAGAGAAAACTAATTTAACTAAAGCAACCAGATCTCTATTGATGAGCGCCGATAGGAGGAGAAAAAACAGATTAGTATAATGAAATAATTCTCTCAACTTCCATTGTCGTCAACGTAAATCAATGCTTATGGTTCCTGGAGGTTCCTTTTATGCTGGATCATTCCACGGCGAGTTCTTTCTTACGTATAGGACAGTCAACAGTGCTCACTTACCAATTATGAGTTATGCATTCGGGTAAGTGCATACATGTACGGATCGTGCGCTATCTAATTTTTGACTATGTATTTGATACCACATTGGTATAGAAGCTGATGCAAGGAGATCCGCAATGTTTGGGATCACGGCTGACAGGGGTACCCCTACAGGGCTGTACATGACGCGTTCTGGTGGTGGTAGTGGTGGTGGTAGACGTATGGGGGACATTGCGTCACTTATGCCAGCAGCAGCAGCAGCGGCACTAGCGGCAGGAACAGCGACGGCCTAACGTGCAAGTGCAAGTAGTCTAAGAGCGCTGTTCCCGTTGCGGTGATGCCGTGGAACTTTGCCAGGAGCACCACTGGTCTTATAGCACGCTACATGCACTAGCCACGAGCCATCACACCCTCAACCGATCCCACCCTACCGTACTACATGTACATGAATGCCATACCACTTTTCTTCACAGGCAGCGACCGGCTCTTTAACTAAAAGAACACTGTGCGGAAAGCGGCGTATTCCTACATTGTACAAGCGCTGCTGTCGCGACGGCGGGCGTCTTCTCTCGGTCTTCATCATCGGAGGCATACATACGGATACATTTCTCCGCTTGTCTGTCTGTATAGCTGCCACTCATCTCTCGGAGCAGTCAATCGAGGAGCAAGTGTGGAAATGACCAACGGGGGCTAGTTCTTTCATCGTTCATATATTCGTGCGTGAGGAGAATATGATAAAGCAATCAGCAAGTGGATGAGTACGGATAGAGTAGAGAAAGCCATTTGGCACAGTTTGGAGGCTAAGCGGTTATTGTTGTTGATCTAGTTGTTTTTGTACTAGTCAGGACGACAACGACGACGACGACGACAGAGTAGAATCATTTGATGGCGTCAGGAGCAGGAGGAGGAGGTACTTATATTTCACACATGCTGCAACACAAGGAGAACAGGATGTTATCGCACCTGGAATGGCTCTTACTAATCATAACAACTACAGGTAAGACCATTATTTGCCTCTTTGTACTGTGATATGCGTATTAGATTGAATTTCAGCCAGAACGAATTCACACCGCGATAGATAAGTCTGCATTTGCCATTGCGGCGAAAATACTGTTAATCGGGGAAGTTACAGAAGCATTATCTAAATTAGATGAAGTCAGGTTCATTATTTTTCTTTATCTTTCGTATATGTTTATCATGCTCATTTGAGCAACGTACATTTCGTATCCTAATAGATGAGGTCAATCAATTACATTGCATTACATTGCACATATCATATTGACCACTATTTTGATAATATATCTACATACTTTTTTTTAAATATGATGGCATGAACTTGATACGCTGAAAGTATTTTTCACACTAGTAGAATGGCAAAGAGCAATCTGCGTATTGTTTTCTTAATAAGCATTAATAGAGTGCTTTCGTCTCGCTAGCAAAGTGGTGTACCTCTATACATGATATGAATGAATGCGGACAGCTAAATCGATGGCAGTCATCATTAATTAACCATATCTTCATCTTATCTTGCATCTCAGAGCTTTTGATCCACAAGAATCTCTTTGTGTTTTCTTTCCCCGGCATGAGATTTTGCTCTCTTAATTATTCATACGGTAATTAGTTACGAATACGAGTGATTATAAGTTGACGTAATGAAGCCAATTGTTATGGAAACAAATAGTAGGCCTTTTGTTTTCTTGCGTTGAGACAACGTAATTTATTCGGTCATGGGCAATAATCTAATGTCATTATGCCCATTGAATAGGTCTAGACGAGAGGCATTTAAACTTATAATTGTCAGAATAAATAGATTACCATATTCGATGGAAATATAATAAACTAGGCTGAAAAACCTGCTCGATCTCACAAAAGACATATTGAGACAGTGCTGTAAATATCCTTAGTTTATATTCATAATCAATGAATACGAAATAGGTTTGATATACCAAGCATATTAACGGGGCATATTGAGATTATAAGTGCTGTAACTACATTCAGAAACAAAGGAAGTGGAAAAAGACCGTTGTATATATAGGTCGATATATTTGTATTAATTTCTGGATCATTGCAAATCTTGTGTTAAGGTATATCTAAAATAGAGGTGTCCTGTTCATTTAGTTTAACCTTGGTCGCGTGACCTATATTCCCGATGTTATATAACAATACTGGATTATGACAACAGTCTTTTATATGGTACGATATTAGTTACCAACGTTACCCAGTTATCTTTCCAATTGGACATTTATCATGAAAAACGTCTTTCACAAATAAATAATGAACATAATGCTTAAGTATGTCATTTTAGCTGTACAGTATGTTGCACATACTTATTTGACATATGTAAAGGACCAACACAATACTCGTGGGGCGTAGGCCAAATGGAATTCAATATGATTTAACTCAATTGCAAAAGGCAATGCGCTTATTTAATGAAATTCATGACATATTTTAAAGCTTCATATTGCCAATGAGGGGACTGCCCTGGTAGCCGAGTGGACTAGAGTGTTTATAACTACTGACTACTAGAAGTCTTTCACCACTGTATTCGAATCATGCTTCGAGACATTTGGTAAATTTGCCAGTGACTTGAGGTTGTTCGGTGGTTCAGTTCTCTGGCGTCCTCCACCCTTCCACCACTTATGGTCAATATTTGTACTACATACATATATCAAAATACAAATAAAATAATAGATACAAGAAAAGTACAAGTTCTTACACGAGAACAGAACATTGATTAGGCAACATAAAGACTAAATCAAATGGAAAGGTAAGGCGATCGTTTTCTATCGTAAACACGAAACGTGACAGATAAATTTAATACTAAAAGCACTACTAGTAAAAGTTCAAATTCCAACAAATGGGGTCAAGGTCACAGAGAATCTGTATGAAAGTAAGAGTTCTTATGATCCCATCTCTTCATTTTGGCGTAAATTTGCGCGATGCATTTCATGAATATTTCTACCTGTTATTTCCAGACATATTCCATTTGTTCTGTAGAAAGGTCATTGGAAGGTATTCCCAACAACAGGGGTATAGAAGATAGTTTATATTACTTTCAATGTGTCGTGCTCCTTATCTATCGAAAATTTGTCTAGTTTCAAAAGAAAAATAGCTTCATGTTTATCCTCCGAGTTGGGGCATTGTAATATACAAATATGCCATGCCAGTGTGGGTATCCTGATGGAATGTCTCCCCGAGGGAGGATGGTTTTCCCGAGGGCGGATATATCCACACTGGCATGGTATATTTGATTTATTATACCGAGCAAACCCCATTTTGGTGAAATATCAATAAAAAAACAATGTTTATAATGTCAAGGTCACAGATGACTGGTGATTCACACATTCCCCGCTAGGCGTCACTAGTGGCAATGGTGGACATGAAGCCCATCAGTGGACATGATGGAAAGGCCAATCTTTGTAAGCCAATCACGGCTTACGATCTTCAAGTGAGGTATAATAACACTAACTGTCTAACGTCATCCATCGCAGCCAGATCGCATAATTCGCACACACTAGCATGCCTAGGCAGGCTCTTTAATCGTACGTCATAGGCTTTTAACAGGCTCGCGTGGCATAATAAACGTGTCACAGTCTCAAAAAAGTAGATAGCGGCTGGATATTTGTCTGCTAAATCCCACCAAGTTAAATATCTCACGGTTGGATTTATCCCACTAATGATATCAAGGGATTTCATCTACATGGTTTCAATCTTCCTAAACGTATCCTCCAGGGAACAAGCTCTTTCCCAGATAATCCTTTTCTATAACGTTTTCTCAAAAATATGTCCTCGTTTGACCATTCCCTCATCTTCATCATACAGAATCAAAGAGTGTAGCAGTACATAATAGACCATACACAATGCTCCACTCACTAATATCATCCATAAGTTGTGGATTTGCATAAAACACCAATGCTCTTTTCCATAAATTTCGATTTGGCAATAGTTTTATCATCCAGTGCCATAATATATCTAATAAAAGGCAGTTTATTTTAATTTGGACGTATCTTCCAAGCCTAATCCACCATAGGCTATATAAGCTGCTAGCGTTCGGAATTCTGGGATGAAAACGTTGAATCCTTTTGCTCGCAAAGAACTGAAATGATTCAAGCTGAGAGACACTCTTATCGTTTAAACGCCAAATCTCGCTCACTTATATGGCTATCGGTACAACACTTGCCCAGAGGATGATTGAATTGAATTGAATTGAATGTGTATTGGCTGTAACATCTCGTTACAAAAATTCATACAATTACAAATATATCAAAACAAATGTATGAAAAAATAGATTGCAATGGTGTTGAATGTGGCCTCTGTTTAACCACACTTACGCATCCCAAGACCAGTTAGAGCATTACATATCCTGCTTGATTTTGATATCCTCTCATTGATACTTGACGTACATGTATCGCATGAAAAAGTACTTACGTTAATATCTTATCATGAGAAGTCATCTAAAAGTGCTACTCATCACCTTTTCAGTTTATGTACTGCTGAGATAGTAGCGGTTTTGTCGTGCGAAATATCATATTGATGTTTTACTTTCACGATATGTCGTAATGATATACAGTGCCACCTTTTAATTTCTACACTAAATGCCTGGGAAGCCCCGCCATAATACACAACCGCACGCCCGATCGCCACCCAGCTTCCTGGGCATGGATGCATGGATGACCTCACGACTGAACGTAGCTTTGATTCGCAAGCTACGTGGGTCATTGGTGTGCTTGGCATATTGTTTGACACGTTATCCTTGGGTATTATTGTACAACCAGGTACTGGCAGACGTCCGGTAGACTGGTGCAGGGATTAAATATCTTTACTGTAGGACGTGACTGAGGCACACTATAATGGTACCGTCTTTGGTGCACTCCTCGCCATTTATTCATAGATTCCACGAAACGCTTTGTCACGCATACCTGTGACCCGACTGTCACGGAATCTACTCCGATGGTAGCACGTATCGGTATTCAAGCTCTCTGAACATCTTTAAGAATCGCTCAATGCAGTCCCGCGAGGTGTGAATGTAGTGATATTGACACGTACTTGTACATATGCTACCTATTAACCCTTATCCTGGCGGTGGCTAATTTTGCCTATAGAAAATGCCTATGCTGAAAAAAACTGAAACTCTGGCATACTAGTACTCATCAGAGAGTACTCAGCTACATGTATCTAATGAATACCAACATGACAGGGTTAAGATTGTCTTCAAAAATCTTTGCAACATTTGATCGGAAATAGCCTTACAGTGCCGACATTTAATTCCTGCACTAAACACGTGGCCAGCCCGGGGATAATGCACGATCACTCGCACGATCTCCAACCAGTTTCCTTGGCATGGATGCGACCACTGGTCCCTGCCCTCACAACTGAACGTAGCATTGGTTCGAAAGCTACGTGGGCCATTGCTGTTCTTGGCTTATTTTTTGACATGTTATCCAGGGGTGTTTGTTCAACCAGGAAATGTCAGACGTCCGGTCGACTAGTGCAGAAATTAAATATATTCACTGTAGTGAGATTGACACATACATATGTTACTTAAATACAAGATTCGGACAAACGAATATATAGATCTGTCTATACAATCCAAGGATGAAACTTCGCATTCATTGCTGATTGTTTCAATTTCTTTTGTTGTTTTTTCGGCTCCTGGATCCTGTATATTCAAAGGGCATTTGTGTGTGTATCTTTTTTCTTGGCTGTGAATAGTTGACCCCAAATCACGAAAGGTCAGGAACATGGGACCAGATTATAAATTCGCAGCTCATTACGAGTACTTCCGATGATGGATCATTCAATTGCGGAGGCATAATGAACACGGTTCCTTAAGGCGACGGTAACTTGATTTATTGGTTCCCGGATCCGCCGATCAAAGTCGAATAAACGCGACGGGAAAATAAATGTAATACCCCCACTTTATTTTGTGCTCTGCCGCCGAGCCGTAAATAGGTACACCACACTTAAGATTAATTTAGCATGTATGGTAATAAAACTAAATAACTACAAGAATATCAATACCAGAGCAATACAACATTACAATAACAATACAATACAGTGTTGTTGAAATACATCATCTTATTAAAACACTCTTTTGATATTCAAAAATATGGTTTAAGTATGTATTTTAGTACTAGAAAAAAAAATCAACTTTACTTTTAATTACCTCCCTTCCGACCCTGTAAAATTGGTCTGGGAAGCATCCGGGAACCAATAAATCAAGTAACCGTCGCCTAAAAGTCGTTTGTTTATACAGCGATCTTACCAAACTGTTACGGGCGACCCGGCGGAGCCTAAAACTGCAATTAGACAGCTTTGGAGACGAGAGTATTACCCACGGATTCGCCACCTGTTTTAACGTAACACCCTGTCTCACTTACTGATTTCGCAACTACCCCATGTCACTTATAACTTTCTTTAGGCAAATAAAGATATTCGGTTGATAGTCTTGTATCTACCAAAGCGCTCACACGACCTTCCTCTCCTAGCAGGCCTGTACGCACGGAAATCATTTCAATTCCCTGGGGGATATTCCAGAGCAACTGGCAGCATATAGCGCACAAGCTCTAAGCACTGCCTTATTTATGCTAGGTACCCATTTTGCAGCTTGGTAGACTGAAGCAATATGGAATAAACTGTCTTGCCCAAGGACAGACCAAAGTGCCCCGGCCGGTAATTGAACCAGCGACCTACTGATTTCTAGTCCGACACCTAACCAACTGATCTACTCTGTCCCCTTTGTGACAAAGATAAGAATGGATTTGGGTTAGGCGGTATTTGATCGGAAATTTCGTTTTTCTCTATCACTTCCAACTTGCTGGTCACAATATTTACAAAAAGGTAAATATACATGAATAGAAAAACTTGTTAGTAAATGCATATTAATTTAGTTAAATACCATAATTATCAACAGCTTGCGGCTGACGAACACAAAGCAAATCTCTATATGGCCATGCTCCAATTTGATGAGAGGTGGAATATAGTATATGATTCTTTAAGACACTTTAAAAATAAATATTGAAATATTTTCCTTTTTACTGGCGGTTACAAGCTATTAGCATCTATATTGCTTTTTTTTTTATCTTATTCAACCTTATACATACTTTGAGTATTATGTGATAACCTGTGGTTGAAATACAATACAATGACGCATATGTATTTATAGATGCAATAAAAATCATCTCTTTGGGAATTTAAAAAAAAATTGCTGGTCACAATAAACCTGAATACGACTGAAGTCTGTCAATGAACTTTTTTTTCTAAATTCCAAATTCCAAATCCCATGACTCCTATTGTCTCGGCTTGATCTCCGGACGTTGACGGCTGGAAATCAATGATGTTTGTCAGTCCCTCAGGCTCAGATCTCGCCAGAACAGCGAAGTATGGGAGAGTGGGTGTACTGGCACTGATGCATTTAGTCTGCTTTTAGATAGTAGTTCCCTAAGGAGTGGGTGCACTACAATACGATGAAAGATTTCATATGGTGCTGATATTGTCTTCATGGAAGTAGTGTAAAGTTTCATTTCTTAAAAGGTCAATAGCTGTACGTTACACGAACCGAAAGAATCTGAAGGCGATTCAATGTTTTATTTTTGCTAGATGGAATTCAATAACTGCCAGGCGAGTAATGCCTGTACCACATGTGCAAAAACCACTAGATAAAGCTAGATAAAACATATTCAAAATGCTAATAAGGTATGCCGTTCTTTCATCAAAGTTAAAGAATTGCAATAATTCTATAATTTTCATATATTCTTTTAAATTTCAAATTGTGTGCATGCACCACATGATTCTCATTTCGATATACTAGTAATCAATATACAATTAACAGTATTAGGTATTACATGGAGGTATTGAGTATATTACATTATTTCTTTACATTAACATTTGAACATTCGTTTAACCCTTATGCTGCTGGTTGCTTATTTGGCCAATACAAAATGATGCAAAACACCTTAAAAATGTCTGAAACCCTAGCACATGGTTACTCATCTTAGAGTACTTAGCGAGAGCTATCTATTGAATACCAACATGACAGGGTTTAGATGGTTTTCAAAAATATTTGCATCTTTGTGCTTTGGACGAAGGTAGCCTCAGCATTGTAAGGGTAAAGGCTGGAAGATGAGTCTCTCTCTCTCTCTCTCTCTCTCTCTCTCTCTCTCTCTCTCTCTCTCTCTCTCTCTCTCTCTCTCTCTGTAATTAGGTCTACGTGTACATATGGTTTATTGCACTATTGTATTGCTTCAAAAGCCATCAGTCTTAGACAGCTTCTAAGATGATCTTTAGAAGACAAATGAATTTCCATCCGTTTGAGAGGAAGGAATTGGAAGGGAAATGTTTTATTCTTCGATGGACTGGGTCACTGGTCTACATTGGCATTTGGGTAATTAGTCTAAAATGTTATTAGGGTTGTCTAAACAACCTTACTATGAACAACTATGGGTTGGGTTGCCTGCCGATCTCTGCCTTGTCCGAATGGATATAAACTGTGAGAAATATGGCTTGAATGCTTAACACTATGTTATATACGCAGGCATGTTACCAAAATGGATTTAATTTTAGACTGGTTCACGTTCGGACATCACTTCTATTGGCAAATAATGCAACAACAGATGTTGATTGGAAAATCGAAGAGCGTCTGCACCATCACCTTCAAATGTATGAGTACATGATACTATCAGCTCAGAACGATGTTCAGTGCCGGTATTTATTAGTTCCTGCACAAAATGCGTGAGCATAATAAACGACCGCACGCCCGATTGCGACCCAGTTTCATAGGGCTGGCGTGGATGCATGGATGACCTCACAACTGAATTAGAACGTAGTTTTGATTCGCAAGCTACCTAGGGCATTCATGTGCATGTTATACACGAGTGTTTGCCACATTATCAACGTCCGGTCAACTGATGCAAGAAATAAATGTCTGTACTGTAGATTCACGGCCACCTGTGCAGCGATGATATAATCTAAAAACAAAAACAAAGATGATCGAATGATATTTCCATATCTTCTAATACCCCAGACAGACAGACTGAAAGGTTTGCTTCATACTAATTCTGTAAGTGCTCATGTTATCGAGCAAGTGCACTTATTTCTCTGAAAAGCACATCAGCAAAATCACGTTAATACGAAATAGAGTCAGGATTTTTACGGTAAGTGCATTTTAATGGCAGTGTTGTGTTCTCCCTAGGTACGAAAAGATATCTTAGACATTACCTCTACTACTTAAATTGAATGTTGGAGATTGGTCTCTTTGCCTGCACTTAGATAAAGGCAAAACAAAAAAGTGTTTTAAATGTCAGAGGCCTGACTGCAATCATCTAATCCCCAAAAGCATCTTTACATTGTCCTTTAGGCTAATCAAGAGGTGCTGTGCGCTGCAAAGTTGTAAAGGCGTTAAAACGAATCACCACAACACAATGCTCGATAGCATAAGGTGTAGCAGAAGCAGATTGGATATTTACAGTTCTTCTACCCCAGCGGAATTCTATCAAGATTTAAAATTCGATACTAACATTAACAATTCCATTCATCAATGTCTCATGGTGTAATGGTGGGTGTTGGTCGACATAAGGAGGGAAGGAGGGTATTGGCTTTTACGTAGCTTTCAACAGCTAAAGGCCCGTTCCCACTAAGGTTTTTTAGTGTAGCGACCGAACAGCGAGCGTTGCGAATTATAAATCGCTGCGTGGTCGGTGTAGATTGACCCAATTAATGTTTGTAGCGACCAGATCGTTGAGCCCGTTCCCACATCTGCGATCTAGTGTAGCAACTGCACAGCGACCGCAGCGATTTACAATTCGCTGCGGTCGCTGTGCGGTAGCTACACTAGATCGCAGATGTGGGAACGGGTCTTAACTGAACTTTCCATAGGTCGTTAGGGTAACGATAGATTACGAGTATGTAACGAGTGAGACTATAGCATAACGATGATTAAGATGGCACAGCGACCTCATCGATAGCACAGCGACCTCACAACGACCACAACCACTTTACAGCGACTGCAGCGCGGACCATTAGCGATCTAGTGTCCTACTTTTTCTACAGCGATTTTTTTGAACATGTTCAAAAAAATCGCAACAGATGCTCGCCCACAGCGAACCGCTCCGGATGCGTACCGACCGCAACGAGGGCATAACGGACCACACCGATCTACTTACCGACCGCGCAAAGACCGCAGCGACTCATAATTCGCAACGCTCGCTGTTCGGTTGCTACACTAAAAAACCTTAGTGGGAACGGGCCTTAAGGTCATGTCGCGACTAGAAAGAAACCTGGAACCGAGTATATATTTCTTCTTTTATTCACGATTAGTTCCAAGGGGTCCTTCAGTTGCAGAAGCACCATCGACAACCCTCCATAATGCCACACGTTTATGTACAGCGACCAGGCTAACCCGCTAATTGGGATGCATGCAGCGGAGACTCGAGCCTGCGACCCCACGCCCGGGAGCCAGGCATAATAATCACTTGGCCATGGCGGATCTCTTTAGTGGAAATGGGACAGCACCTGCATTTTATTGGCAAAACATAACAACCTTTCATCAATAATGGTATGGACGCTTAAAATAGAAAATAAAAACATAGGTACAATAAAAAAGATAGTGCAACGTCTTAATGTGTATATTATAGAAAGTTTTGTGAGTCATGTCAAAGATTCCTTTGTAAACATATTTGGACAACTATCAACACCAAGCATTTCATGGTCCGTTCTTTTCAATATACCCATGACAATCTTCATAAAGCTAGTATCAGCCACAAACTTGCACTTTTTTAAAAAATTCACAAATGAATTGTTGTTTTTATTCATTTCATATCACATAAGAAAATAACAAAGACAATCACAAAATCATACAGGTACATGCAAAAATGGTCTGGATCATGGCTTAGATAAACATTGCGACATTTTTCATATCTTCACTTAAATTAAATATTACATAATTCATTAATCTGATTATTCCATACTTCTTGGATTTGGAGTTCTTTATTATTGGTTAGCGCTATGTACTCTTCTAACAGCATTTGATATGCCAGACTATATTTAACTTCATCAACGTGGTCTTTTTTTCCGTTGTCTGTTTTTGTAAATAGTTTGAATGATGGCAATGACTGTTCTGTTTATAATGTGGTTAGGGGATTTAGAACCAAATATCTTTTCAGCACCACAAATCTTAATAGATGGATCAACTAAGGCTCTTAGCCAGTCTTCCATTTTCTTCCATAAATTCTGGACTTTCTACAAACGCATGTTTTACGGTCTCTGAAGGGGCCTTACAATATACACACGTTGCGTCAGCTATCAATTTCATATATTGTTTTGTTGGTTGCAATACGATAATGTAGCAGTTTGAATAAAATGTATTTTGTATGTGCACTGATTGGGAGTTTCCTTATATTTTGTAAGGCCATTTCAATATAGTCAGAGGAGATTTCTTCATTTAGATCGTTTGACCATTCAGATTGAATTTCAGAAATAATGATGTCGTCCTCAGTGAAAAAACGTTTATAGGTGTTTGCACATCCTTTTCACATCCTAATGAAATTAAATCTCCTTGTGTATTTAAAATATCTTTCATTAAACGATACCCTTTGTTAGTCCAGTCTTGTCTATATTGAAATGATAGGTGGCTGTTATGCCATAATGGGGAATAAACAAATCCTGTGAAATTCGTTGGTTTTAGATTTTGTAAGAAAACCTGGGCTCCACGGGCTCCACTTTCCACAGACATTTCGCATGTCCTGAGAGGGACTGGTACCCTGGTATTTGGATTTTGTTGGGTCATGCATGGAGCAGTGCAATGCACGTGTCATTATTGTTATCACCTATTGAGACTAGCTTATGCTTGTCAAACATATAACACTGCCTTGGTACCAATCATGGGATAACTTCCCAAAGTCTCTTACAACTGTCGGGTCAATTCCAGCACAGGATGTTCGAGTAAGTTGATTGTGTCATGGACCAGGCGCATTAACTCAGCTTTCATCCACTACGGCTTAAGATAGCTTTCGGGGTTAATTTCTTTGATTTTGTTTTACCTCAAACCTGCTTTTAGTTGACAATTTAGCCTATACAACTTTGTATTTCCTGTAAGGTCTTCTGATGATGAATACATCAAACATCGCAGAAGTATTCACACTGCAGGGTGTAAGACTTGTGAACCGGGGACCTTCGAACTTTACAAATGTGTAGGAAATATCAATACTGAGGGAAGGGTATCACATGTTTACTACGTTCAAGTTTCATAACCATGGTCGCTCACTCTGTTCGCTGGCTGCTTAGACATCCACAAATGATGTGATTATGCAGAACAGGATGTAGGCTTTAAAATATATAAAAAATCTTAAAAAAACTATATTCACAAATTAACTCCACAAGCCACCACGATTTAGCCTCAGAAAAATTGACAATAAACGAAGTTCCAAATCCAAAAGTATGTATAGTCCTAAATATATACAGTAAACCGTTTACATGTACATATACGAGGATTTTTTTATACATCATACATTGTGGATTACTATATATACTGATCATGGTTGAATAATGCACAGAAAAACAAAAAAAGTACATAAAGTTGATACAAATTTAACAAAATGACAAACAAACATTAACTGAAACATTCTAACTGTCCAAGTAGTAAATCAATAAAATTGAAAGCCAAAAGTCCGCATAAGCATGTTGTGTCTGATAGTGACTATTGAAGAAAACAGTGAACAAAAGGATTAATAAAAACATATTGGTGACTAGGGATGTGATAAGACAATGGGTATAAGACAATGAAGCCATATACTTATGATCGTATCAAAAGTGTATTAGGTCGTAAGTAGCCTAATCGCAAGGAGATAACCACACACACTCCTGTGCCTCATAGGTGCCAAGGAGAAAAAGGTTATATCATATACTTATGTAACATATGGACAAATATAGATCTCATTGGAATGAGATATTTCAATGGTATCTTTCATCTAAGAGAATATGAGCGAGTTCGTAATCACTATCCCGCCCTAAAACGTAACGGATCAATCTCGAATCCTCACTTCAAACATGGAACCTCCTCTGACATCTGCTTGAAACACTCACGTATGGCATTGATGTTAACATATCCTGTGCGAGGCGATGTCATGAAGGTGTACATTAATCAGTTAGTGCACCACGAAGCAGTCAGATGCAACATCTATGGTGTCTCGTATGGGTTACACAGTATAGGCAGCTTATTTCAAAGGTTCCAGACTGCAAGAGATACACATGATGTTCTCCAATGACATGTCTCCCATCAGTCTTTGCCAGAGGAGTAGACGTTGAGCGTCAGCTGATATGCCCAATAGAACTTAACATGTTTCTGGCATTAGAATTAGGCTGTGAGTGAAGTATGTGAATTATATGATGCTTTAACCGACATTGGTTACGTTCCAAACTGAAATGAATTTTAAACCAAAAGAGATAAAAACAATGTGTTGATGTTTAATTCAACAGTCCAGCAATTACTTCATCGTTTGAGGTAGTCTAAAGAGAATGGTTGAATGGTTTGATCGGTTGTATCACCAGGAAAAAGGTTATGAATAAACATTTCTCTTCTTAAAGATAAGATGAGAAAAGAGATACATCTAGAACTCACATATGCATGTACCCCCTATTATCCAGAACTTGTAAACAACGTTTGGGAATCTAATATAGAACTGATTATTGACATAGACCTATTCTGGGATGTACTTCATACACAGCTCAGAGGTCTTGTAATCAATTATTCCTTCTAGTAAGAAGAGAAGAAAACAAGCGAAGGGGAAAATGCTCTTACAGGCTAGAGAAAGCCAGAACTATACTTCATTTAAACAGGGAACAATTTAGAATTATTGGAACACATTAAGGGAAAAATATGAACTTCTAGAGATTCAGCAGCTAAATTTGATTTTTGGAATTGTAATGACGAACCAACCCCTTTTTTTAATTAAGAAAATATACATGATGTATCTGGAAATAAAGACAGATCAAAACACTCATTCATTAACAAAGTGACATCCTGAACGAAATACAAAAGATTCTACCAAATTTGTACACAGAAAAAAGGTAATACAATAAGCAGAAATCACAAATCGGAATAGACACCCTACAAAATGACTATTTCTTATATACTGCACAAACGTGACAAAGCTAAACCTGCCTCTTTTAGTGGTGAAGGGCTGCAGGATTTGTGATTTTGCCTCCTTTCTCAATGTCGTCGCAGCAGAGATGTTAGCAGAATCTGTAAAGAATATCATTACTGTGTTGCAGGGGTAGACCAGAAAATCTTGCAATATGCAAATGACACCACTTTGTTCACTAGAGGAGAACAAAGTATGTATGTAGAGATTGTAGGAAAGTAGAAAATCTCTGGAGAGGCATAGATTGATGGATCAACCTTAACATAAACGAAAATGTATCATTTGATAAACGATCCATTCTTCTAGGCAATCCAGAGAATTCAGT
>OZ012684.1:45465186-45499620 GCA_963942565.1 Maea johnstoni | reverse complement strand
ATATATATATATATATATATATATATATATATATATATATATATATATATATATATATATATATAGTGCTGAAATCTAATAATAACAATAGCAAAGACATATACAGATATGCATTTATTCATTAATTGTATTTTGTTTCTAACACTATGGATTCCCTTTCTAGCTTTGCATGTTTATGTTGGAGTTGATAATGTAAGAGAAATTAAGAAAGGACATGCAAGTCGCGGGGAATGATATCTATGAGCGAGGCATTCGCTTAGCCTATAAATAAAGCTGTGTCAGTAGGGACACGGGGGTTCTAGCCAATTAGTTCTTTCCAGCTGGGACAGTTTCGTTCAAACGACTTATGGTGTCAATCATCGAGTCATTTGCACTTAAAGAGCACCCCGAGCTAGTACTGTTAAAGTAATTGCTAATAAGTAGATAATGGTATCATCAGGGGTCTAACATACTTAGTGCTGGCATAGAGTATGTGGCGAGTGCAGAGAGAGGGGAGAAACAGTACAACAGCATTGCTATACTGATACTGGCTTTCCTGTAGGTGGTAAATAAATAACCGTACGAGTGGTGCATGTGTTAAGCATTTGGAAGGCCATAGCGCGTCTGAATAAACACTTTGCTGAAAGCTTAGCCTCATTTATAAGTGCAGGACTTGTAGTGAAGTTGCGATGCACTTACTCACCTACGGTATGAGCACGAGTAACTGCCATTGATGTCATATTGTACTAGTAGGCAATGCACCTAGACCATTGCGAAATGACTTTCACACACCTCAACATGTTGGGGTTTTGATGAAAGAATAGTTTTGGGCCATTGTTCTCAATACTGTACAATTTGGCCCATACAAAATGACGCAAAAAAAGCGGGAAATTGCCTGAAACCCTAGCATGTGGGCATTCATTTGAGAGTACTTAGTGAGAGCCATCTAATGAAAGGTTTTAGATGTTTTTTTTAAAGTCATCGCGTACTTGTGCTTTAGACGAAAGTAGTCCTAGCATTGGATTGATTAAGCTGACGTTGCGGTTGTGATCATAGAATCCATTTTCCTCCCTTTGTGTTTCTAGCCACAAGCACATCACAAGCACTACGCAAACGTTTTACACGTTAGGGCCCCTGCCGTTTGTACCACACCTACCTGGCCTCCGCCAGTCGCGTGCATCGAATGTGGTGTATGCACAACGCGTACTTTTTGAGGCTTTTTTCTCGATGCTACTAAACCACAAAGATGTTATGCAAAGGCATTTTTACCATGTGTGTGTTCAACCAAGCTGCTCATTTTCCTGATTTGTGAAACACATTTCAAGGATTATATATGATGTATATGTCAATATGTATAGGTCAGTTGAATAGTCATTGCACTTAAAAGTGCAATCGTATTTAAAGGGGCTACTCTACTTATGGAGGCAGGCCTTATTTTTTGAGAATCCATTCCCC
Organism: Maea johnstoni; assembly: GCA_963942565.1. NCBI lineage: Eukaryota > Metazoa > Annelida > Polychaeta > Spionida > Magelonidae > Maea > Maea johnstoni. The sequence goes on along the minus strand of OZ012684.1, from coordinate 45,498,186 downwards.
ACATTATTTGGTTCCTAGGCTCTCGCATGTATGTATGTACACTGCAAAAGCGTTTTTTTTTGCTTTACATAAAAGATTTACATATATGCCGAACCTCGATAATTATGTATCCTCGACGATGGATATGAAACACCAACACTCGAGAAACTGCATAGGACTTATTACAGGCCAAAATAAATAAGAGACCTGCTGCGTTTTGCCGCTCGAATTACAATATTGCAACCCCCAATGAAGGCACGTCGGTTTATAGATACCTACAAACATACATGCCGATCAGACAACAGGCGAAATTAACGAAAATAAGAATATTTTCATCAGCTTATTTATTGATGAATAAACATGTTACCACACCATATGGAAATGACTTAAAACACTACGAAACTTCCCAAGTCTCTGCGATGATGCCGCGATGACGACCACCCATACGTTCAAACTAAACCAATTACAAACGTCTGTGAGTACTTAAGGCGGAGCGGCTGGTAAGTGAACCCCTGTTCACATTCTTGTGAACCATTTGATGACTTAATGGGGTACAGTATGGGGTAGACAGTGTCTGGCAATTAGTGTGAGGAATGGAAATGACGGTGAGTTGTGTTTGCCTATTTGCTTGTCTTAGCGTTTCAATCAGACAATTTCACGACTGACAGAAACCCAGAAATGGGAACTGATCTCATTGAGCCTTTACACAAACACACTCATATATATATATATATATATATATATATATATATATATATATATATATATATATATATATATATATATATATATATATATATATATATATATATATATATATATATATATATATATATACACATATATATATATATATATATATATATATATATATATATATATATATATATATATATATATATATATATATATATATATATATATATATACAGTACATTGAGACCTATATAACATAAAACATTCTTGTGGCATACTACACTTATTTTCTACTAAGCCTAAATAGATGAAACAATTCATGACGTTCAAAAAGGGCTAACTAATAAAAATACAGTGCTCTAGATTCTGCAGGCCGCATCAATGATTTTCTTTAAAAATAACAATGGTAAGTGGATCAATTAGTATATATGATATTGTTATCATTGTTATTATTGTTACTCGGAGTAGTTGACTCTTTTATCTGTGTTTTAAGGGTGGGTAGCCGAACAGTTCTCTTGACTTGCCTATTTGTCCCAATAGCAATTATTACCATAAGTGCTGATCCTCATAAGTATACTGGGATTGAGGTTTGCAAAACAAGTTCGCTTGGGAAAACAACGTACAATGTAAAGCGTCATTACCTTGCAAAATATCCACCCCCATAGGTAGCACCGCATATATCCATGTCAGCAAATGATGCTAATGCAAAACAAATCCTCGAACCTCCCCGAGTACACACACCACATCTCCTTCCAAAGACTCGGCCTTTAGTTTGTTTTGACCACAGATAATTGATCAGACTCACGCAAAGCACAATGGGTTTAATCAGACCTTGCTGAGTGGCGTGTAGAGCAAAGAACGTAAAAATTCATGTATTTTATGAGGATACACCTGTACTCGTATAAAGGCAAACAAACTATAGCCTATTCAAATTACCTACACTGTATCATCATCAACATTATCCACAATAGGCAAATTGAATTGCTTCCGCATAGTAATCGTATCATACCTACTTCTCTAATAGTGAATAACGTGATAAATCTCTTAGATCTCACTGTGCATCTCAGGTGGTAAACAGGCAAGTATTCGTGATACATCAGGACAGCTTGTTTTATGGAATATCTGTATGTATAAATGTATGTGTTTAATATATATATATATATATATATATATATATATATATATATATATATATATATATATATATATATATATATATATATATGTGTATATGTATATGTCAACGTCATGAGTTGTATAATTGTTTTCCATATGAAGTAAATGTAAACAGTTTAATTGAAAATAGTTCAACTCGACTCTATAAAGACTACATTATAGTCCATACTGGGGTACGTTAGTGACTTGTGAATAGTTGGTGGATATCACTGGGTATCCAGGTTATAACAAATGCTTAGTTACCATTTTGCCTGGAATAGCCTAACCCGTGGCGATAAACGAATTCAGCATTCTGACTACTATCGACACATTTATTTTCATTCTTGGTGTCTATGTTTGGAACTTTCTATTACTGCACGAAATTTCGTTGTGTTACTGAAGTAAACGAGAAGCAGAGGTTTCACTGTGGGACGAGATGGTCTTTTGTAAACCATGTCTTGGGGCATACAGTAATCGTTTATTAACGATTAATGCAATCATTATGCTTTGTCATTGCTCTTCAACAGTGACACAGGCCCACTTTTTGCTAATATCTTATGGCACTAAATGACTTTTGTTTGTCGATGTGCCTTTAACACGAGTTCATTCAATTCATATATACATACATATATATATATATATATATATATATATATATATATATATATATATATATATATATATATATATATATAAATATATATATATATATATATATATATATATATATATATATATATATATATATATATATATATATATATATATATATATATCATTTCAGTTGTTCTAGTCGCATATTTATGTTAAATCGTACACAAGATCAATACTATTCCTGTTCACAGACAAATAGAAGTTAAAGGAGTAGTGCTTATACCATAACGTTTTTTCATATGTCTTATAAATAGTTTCATAAATAGTTCATTCCATGTGACAGTTATTGTGTAGAAAATTCCCCAGTGGATAGAAAAGAGCAATGTTCAAATATATTGACCTGGTGGCCTCGCATTGACTTGAATGATTGAGTATAGATTCAGTCACAATGCTAGGCTGGGCACCAACATGTAACTGCTGGGTAAACATTCAAGCAGCATTGAACTCAAATCAGGCACACCTGCTATTAAAGGACAATTCCACCATGAATAAAACATGGGCCCAAATAGTGTCTTAGGGTATACTCTACTCATGTCCAAGACATCACAACCACCCACCTCCACATTAAAAGTTTATTGCTGTTTTAAGTCATGTTTTGCCATGTATCTGGGGGCGGCCATTTTGAAACTAGCTCATGACAGAATAGTTGCACAACCTCTGCAGTAGCCAGCATCTGCATACACAAGGCTAGGAGTGTGCCCAAATGCATTGTGTCCTGTTTCTTCTAGTAGTAGGAATTTGACAAAGATCAATGATATATTTATTGAGTTTACAAGGACACACTAGATTATGTAAGTTTAAGATGTAAGAGTAAAATACTTACCCTTCCCATCGCTCTAGACCACAGTCAGATAGTACAGTGATTGTAAATTAGTGTTTGTTTGTACTGATTTACATTGTAGTTGTTAAAAGGCAGGATATGGTAAGTAGGATAGATTACAACAATTGCAAGCACTTCCCAGAGTTGAAAACACCCTGGGGACTTCAGGTGCTCAGGAAACAGCCATCTCAACACAATTTTGTTGATTGCTATCACCATTGCAGACCTGAAGTGAATCTGGGGAACTACTAATCAATCAGTCATGTAATGCAATTGACTTGGCTAGTACTGTCAATCTAAGGAACACTTTCCCTGATGGGTTTGCAAGTCTAGTTTTAGGATTTAAAAATTATTAAGGGAAGTCATTTGATACAAACCTTTCCCAGCTGTCATACAAACAATCAAAATGATGAGTTATATGACTCTGATGTTAAGGGTATAGAATAAATAATCAGCAAATTAAGGGGTTTGGTAGAAGCAAACTTATCCATAACAAATGTTAAGTGTATTTTTATCCCTCTCCCTTTCTTAGCCATTTTATTGTACCCTTTAAAGAGAAATTGTCTTCCAACAATTTGATGTAACAGATATTGCCTCCTTTTTTGAGCACTTCTGGACCCTTTTCTTTTCTCATTTGTTGAACATGGCTCTGTGTGGGATCAAAATTGAATATTGTAGGCACTGCACCAGGTTTCGGGTGTTTAAACCTCCCAAATCCAAGTTTTGTTTGTAGTTCAGCCTCAAAACAAAATTCCTCAAAGTGTTCATGACAAACACTTTGGGCTCCACTTAAATTAGTTTTTCATTGTCCATTCTGTCCCAATGTTGAATAGCCATCTTGCTGCTAAAACCTTCTTTTCTGGGTTAATCTTTAGGTTTGAAATGGAGAAAAAGGAAATTCCCTTTCCTTTTCCCCTGTCAGATCCGTTGTAGCATCCAATAAACAGCACAAATCACCATTTTCACAACATTGTTGTCATGGTTTCATGTGTGATGCTGGGTGCTGCACATACAGGAAGTGCAACTATTCTTGCCTGGACTGCCTGTCAGATGTAGAGTAGCAGTGCATTGTGGGATACAATGGCTCCCATGGTCTTGAGCTTAATGGCTGGTTGGGGGTTGGCAATTAAGTGCAATTTCAGAGGTAAGGAAGCCAAACAGTATTCAGGTGAACAGGGACTGTAAAGTATACATACTAAAGTAAGTTCTCAGCATATATTAGCCTGAAGGTGTAATTGTCCTTTAAACTGTGTGCCTGGGGTGAACTACAATTCAAGGCAAATGTACAGGGTTTGAGTTGCAACGGCTCTTCATCTAACTACACTCATTATCCATCTACTAAGAATTTGCCAATATTGGGCAATCATTTCAAATATTTGACTATAATAGTACAATGGTCTTTAAAAAACATGGATACAAATATGTAGAGAACAAGTCAATATAATCATTTTTTATGTCTCCCATTTAATCCTTTAAGTTTAGTTCAGTTATGTTCTTCATGTTCTTAACATCAAACTGAATGTCTAGGGAGACACACTGAGTGGTCCATGTTAGATTTTAGTCTTTGCAAAAAGCTGTCCTCATATCTCTCCATCAAACAATTTTGACAATTTATTTTTCTCCATTTGTCTGTAACCCCGATGTTCTATAAAATCCCATCACTGCATACATACTTTGTTCTCCTCTAGTGAACAAAGTGGTGTCATTTGCATACTGTAATATTTTCTGGTCTGGTCCCTGCAAGATATTAATGCAATTCTTTACAGATTCTGCTAACATCTCTGCTGCGACGACATTGGAAAGGAGGCAAAATCACAAATCCTGCAGCCCTTCACCACTAAAAGAGGCAGGTTTAGCTTTGTCACGTTTGTGCAGTATATAAGAAATAGTCATTTTGTAGGATGTCTATTCTGATTTGTGATTTTTGCTAATTGCATTACCTTTTTTATGTGTACACATTTGGTAGAATTTGTGTATTTCGTTCAGGATGTAGTAGTAGTAGTAGTAGTAGTAGTAGTAGTAGTAGTAGTAGTAGTAGTAGTAGTAGTAGTAGTACATTTATTTGCTGTAATCATAGTTACAAAATTGTACACATGTCAGATATATAATCCAAAACAAAGTAATCAAGAAAAAGTTAACATAATCAGAAATAAACCTGATATTGCAGGAACAGTCTGCATTTAGAACAGGAAAAGAAACTGGAAACTGGTAATTAACAACAGAAAAATTAAGTTAAATTGAGATACTATCAGAATAAAGCAGAGGAGAGAACCCATACTTTGAGTAACCAGGCACGAGATTGAGAAAAAAAAAAGGAACACTATGCTGTTAACCCGACCAAGGGCATAAGAGCCCTTGAACGAAAAAAGGCATCCTTACATAAAAAGGGTTCACACGTCGCAATGATACATATGTGGAAGTCTAAGCTGTTTCATACTCAGCCCTCTTGTTAATGGTATCCCAGTACATCTTTGATACATGATAACAGGAAAGGAGGCAAAATCACAAATCCTGCAGCCCTTCACCACTAAAAGAGGCAGGTTTAGCTTTGTCACGTTTGTGCAGTATATAAGAAATAGTCATTTTGTAGGATGTCTATTCTGATTTGTGATTTTTGCTAATTGCATTACCTTTTTTATGTGTACACATTTGGTAGAATTTGTGTATTTCGTTCAGGATGTCACTTTGTTAATGAATGAGTGTTTTGATGTCTTTTTTTCCAGATACATCATGTATATTTTCTTAATTAAAAAAAGGGGTTGGTTCGTCATTACAATTCCAAAAATCAAATTTAGCTGCTGAATCTCTAGAAGTTCATCTTTTCCCCTTAATGTGTTCCAATAATTCTAAATTGTTCCCTTTTAAAATGAAGTATAGTTCTGGCTTTCTCTAGTCTGTAAGAGCATTTTTCCCTTCGCTTGTTTTCTTCTCTTCTTACTAGAAGGAATATTTGATTACAAGACCTCTGAGCTGTGTATGAAGTACATCCCAGAATAGGTCTATGTCAATAATCAGTTCTATATTAGATTCCCAAACGTTGTTTACAAGTTCTGGATAATAGGGGGTACATGCATATGTGAGTTCTATCAGATGTATCTCTTTTCTCATCTTATCTTTAAGAAGAGAAATGTTTATTAATAACCTTTTCCTGGTGATACAACCGACCAAACCATACAATTCTCTTTAGACTAACTCAAACGATGAAGTAATTGCTGGACTGTTGAATTAAACATCAACACATTGTTTTTATCTCTTTTTGTTTAAAATTCATTTCAGTTTAGAACGTAACCAATGTTAGGTAAAGCATCATATACATGTAATTCATATACTTCACTCATACCCTAATTCTAATGCCAGAAACTTGTTACGTTCTATTGGGCATATCAGCTGACGCTCAACGTCTACTGTTCTGGCAAAGACTGATGGGAGACATGTCATTGAAGAACGTCATGTGTATCTCTTGCAGTCTGGAACCTTTGAAATAAGCTGCCTATACTGTGTAACCCATACGAGACACCATAGATGTTGCATTTTACTGCTTCGTGGTGCACTAACTGATTAATGTACACCTTCATGACATCGCCTCGCACAGGATATGTTAACATCAATGCCATACGTGAGTGTTTCAAGCAGATGTCAGAGGAGGTTCCATGTTTGAAGTGAGGATTCGAGATTGATCCGTTACGTTTTAGGGCGGATAGTGATTACGAACTCGCTCATATTCTCTTAGATGAAAGATACCATTGAAATATCTCATTCCAATGAGATCTATATTTGTCCATATGTTACATAAGTATATGATATAACCTTTTTCTCCTTGGCACCTATGAGACACAGGAGTGTGTGTGGTTATCTCCTTGCGATTAGGCTGCTTATGACTTAATACACTTTTTATACGATCATAAGAATATGGCTTCAAATTGATACCCATTGTCTTATCACATCCCTAGTCACCTATATGTTTTATATTAATCCTTTTGTTCACTGTTTTCTTCAATAGTCACTATCAGACACAACATGCTTATGCGGACTTTTGGCTTTCAATTTTATTGATTTACTACTTGGACAGTTAGAATGTTTCAGTTAATGCTTGTTTGTCATTTTGTTAAATTTGTATTAACTTTAGGTACTTTTTTGTTTTTCTATGTATTATTCAACCATGATCAGTATATATAGTAATCCACAATGTATGAAGTATAAAAAATCCTCGTATATGTACATGTAAAAGGTTTACTGAATATATTTAGGACTATACATGCTTTTGGATTTGGAACTTCGTTTATTGTCAATTTTTCTGTCATATTGAGGCTAAATCGTGGTGGCTTGTGGAGTTTATTTGTGAATACAGTTTTTTGAAAAAAAAATTCATACTTTAAAGCCTACCTCCTTTTCTGCATAATCATATCATTTGTGGATGTCTAAGCGGTCAGCGAACAGAGTGAGTGACCATGGTTATGAAACTTGAACGTAGTAAACATGTGATACCCTTCCCTCCGTATTGATATTTCCTACACATGTGTGAAGTTTGAAGGTTCCCGGTTCACAAGTGTGGGTGTGAGCTCCGTTTGAAAATACTATGCACAATTTTCTCAGTTTTTTACCCAAAAATCTTACATCCTGCAGTGAGAATACTTCTGCGATGTTTAATGTATTCATCATCAGAAGACCTTACAGGAAATACATAGTTGTATAGGCTAAATTGTCAACTAAAAGCAGGTTTGAGGTAAAACAGAGTCAAAGAAATTAACCCCGAAAGCTATCTTAAGCCGTAGTGGATGAAAAATGCGCCTGGTATATGACACAATCAACTTACCCGAACATCCTGTGCTGGAATTGACCCGACAGTTGTAAGAGACTTTAGGAAGTTATCACATGATTGGTACCAAGGCAGTGTTATATGTTTGTCAAGCATAAGCCAGTCTCAATAGGTGATAACAATAATGACACATGCATTGCACTGCTCCATGCATGACCCAACACAATCCAAAGAACAGGGTACCAGTCCCTCTCAGGACATGCAAAATGTTTGTGGAAAGTGGAGCCGCTGGAGCCCAGGATTCCTTATAAAATCTAAGACCAAATAATTTCACAGAATTTGTTAATTCCCCATTATGGCATAACAGCCACCTATCATTTCAATATAGACAAGACTGGACTAACAAAGGGTATCGTTTAATGAAAGATATTTTAAAAACACAAGGAGATTAAATTTCATTAGGATGTGAAAAGGATGTGCAAACACCTATAAACGTTTTTTCACTGAGGACGACATCATTATCTCTGAAATTCAATCTGAATGGTCAAACGATCTAAATGAAGAAATCTCCTCTGACTATATTGAAATGGCCTTACAAAATATAAGGAAACTCCCAATCAGTGCACATACAAAATACATTTTATTCAAACTGCTACATTATCGTATTGCAACCAACAAAACAATATATGAAATTGGTAGCTGACGCAACTTGTGTATATTGTAAGGCCCCTTCAGAGACCGTAATACATGCGTTTGTAGAATGTCCAGAGGCAGTTAATTTATGGAAGAAAATGGAAGACTGGCTAAGAGTTTTAGTTGATCCATCTATTAAGATTTGTGGTGCTGAAAAAATATTTGGTTCTAAATCTCCTTACCACATTATAAACAGAACAGTCATTGCCATCATTCAAACTATTTATAAAAACAGACAACGGAAAAAAATACCACGTTGATGAAGTTAAATATAGTCTGGCATATCAAATGCTGTTAGAAGAGTACATAGCGCTAACCAATAATAAAGAACTCCAATTCCAAGAAGTATGGAATAATCAGATTAATGAATTATGTAATATTTAATTTAAGAGAAGATATGAAAAAGCACCTATTTCGCAATGTTTATCTAAGCCATGATCCAGACCATTTTTGTATGTACCTGTATGATTTTGTGATTGTCTTTGTTATTTTCTTATGTGATATGAAATGAATAAAAACAACAATTCATTTGTGAATTTTTTTAAAAAGTGCAAGTTTGTGGCTAATACTAGCTTCATGAAGATTGTCATGGGTATATTGAAAAGAACGGACCATGAAATGCTTGGTGTTGATAGTTGTCCGAATATTTTTACATGGGAATCTTTGACAAATGACTCACAAAACTCGTGCATACTTTCTATAATCTACACATTAAGACGTTGCACTATCTTTTTTATTGTACCTATGTTTTTATTTTCTATTTTAAGCGTCCATACTATTATTGATGAAAGGTTGTTATGTTTTGCCAATAAAATGCAGGTGCTGTCCCATTTCCACTAAAGAGATCCGCCACGGCCTAGTGATTACGATGCCTGGCTCCCGAGCGTGGTGTCGCAGGCTCGAGTCTCCGCTGCATGCATCCCAATTAGCGGGTTAGCCTGGTCGCTGTATATAAACGTGTGGCATTATGGAGGGTTGTCGATGGTGCTTCTGCAACTGAAGGACCCCTTGGAACTAATCGTGAATAAAAGAAGAAATATACACTCGGTTCCAGGTTTCCTCCTCGTCGTGACATGACTTAAACTGTTAGAAGCGACGTGAAAAGCCAATACATTCCTTCCCTCCTTATGTCAACCAACACCCACCATTACACCATGGGACATTGATGAATGGAATTGTTAATGTTAGTATCGAATTGTCAATCATGGTAGAATTCCGCTGGGGTAGAAGAACTGTAAATATCCAATCTGCTTATGCTACACCTTATGCTATCGAGCATTGTGTTGTGATGATTCGTTTTAACGCCCTTACTACTTTGCAACGCACAGCACTTCTCGATTGGCCTAAAGGACAATGTAAAGATGCTTTTGGGGATTAGATGATTGCAGTCAGGCATCTGACATTCAAAACACTTTTTTGTTTTGCCTTTATCTAAAAGCATGCAAAAAGACCAATCTCCAACATTCAATTTAAGTAGTAGAGGTAATGTCTAAGATATCTTTTCGTACCTAAGGGAGAACACAACACTGCCATTCAAATGCACTTACCGTAAAAATCCTGACTCTATATTTCGTATTAACGTGATTTTGCTGATGTGCTTTTCAGGGAAAAAAGTGCACTTGCTCGATAACATGAGCACTTACAGAATTAGTATGAAGCAAACCTTTCAGTCTGTCTGTCTGGGGGATTAGAAGATATGGAAATATCATTCGATCATCTTTGTTTTTGTTTTTAGATTATATCATCACTGCACAGGTGGCCGTGAATCTACAGTACAGACATTTATTTCTTGCATCGGTTGACCGGACGTTGATAATGTGAAAAACACTCGTGTATAACATGCACATGAATGCCCTAGGTAGCTTGCGAATCAAAACTACGTTCTAATTCAGTTGTGAGGTCATCCATGCATCCACGCCAGCCCTATGAAACTGGGTCGCAATCGGGCGTGCGGTCGTTTATTATGCTCACGCATTTTGTGCAGGAACTAATAAATACCGGCACTGAACATCGTTCTGAGCTGATAGTATCATGTACTCATACATTTGAAGGTGATGGTGCAGACGCTCTTCGATTTTCCAATCAACATCTGTTGTTGCATTATTTGCCAATAGAAGTGATGTCCGAACGTGAACCAGTCTATAATTAAATCCATTTTGGTAACATGCCTGCGTATTTAACATAGTGTTAAGCATTCAAGCCGATAGGTATTTCATATTTCTCACAGTTTAGATCCATTCAGAGAAGGCAGAGATCGGCAGGCAACCCAACCCCTAGTTGTTCATAGCAAGGTTGTTTAGACAACCCTAATAACATTTTAGACTAATTACCCAAATGCCAATGTAGACCAGTGACCCAGTCTATCGAAGAATAAAACATTTCCCTTCCAATTCCTTCCTCTCAAACGGATGGAAATTCATTTGTCTTCTAAAGATCATCTTAGAAGCTGTCTAAGACTGATGGCTTTTGAAGCAATACAATATTGCAATAAACCATATGTACACGTAGATCTAATTACAGAGAGAGAGAGAGAGAGAGAGAGAGAGAGAGAGAGAGAGAGAGAGAGAGAGAGAGAGAGAGAGAGAGAGAGACTCATCTTCCAGCCTTTACCCTTACAATGCTGAGGCTACCTTCGTCCAAAGCACAAAGATGCAACCATCTAAACCCTGTCATGTTGGTATCTCGCTAAGTACTCTAAGATGAGTAATCATGTGCTAGGGTTTCAGACATTTTTAAGGTGTTTTGCATCATTTTGTATTGGCCAAATAAGCAACCAGCAGCATAAGGGTTAAACGAATGTTCAAATGTTAATGTTAAGAAATAATGTAATATACTCAATACCTCCATGTAATACCTAATACTGTTAATTGTATATTGATTACTAGTATATCGAAATGAGAATCATGTGGTGCATGCACACAATTTGAAATTTAAAAGAATATATGAAAATTATAGAATTATTGCAATTCTTTAACTTTGATGAAAGAACGGCATACCTTATTAGCATTTTGAATATGTTTTATCTAGCTTTATCTAGTGTTTTTTGCACATGTGGTACAGGCATTACTCGCCTGGCAGTTATTGAATTCCATCTAGCAAAAATAAAACATTGAATCGCCTTCGGATTCTTTCGGTTCGTGTAACTTACAGCTATTGACCTTTTAAGAAATGAAACTTTACACTACATCCATGAAGACAATATCAGCACCATATGAAATCTCTCATCGTATTGTAGTGCACCCACTCCTTAGGGAACTACTTTCTAAAAGCAGACTAAATGCATCAGTGCCAGTACACCCACTCTCCCAGTCCTTCGATGTTCTGGCGAGATCTGAGCCTGAGGGACTGACAAACATCATTGATTTCCAGCCGTCAACGTCCGGAGATCAAGCCGGGACAATAGGAATCATGGGATTTGGAATTTGGAATTTAGAAAAAAAGTTCATTGATCGTCTTCAGTCGTATTCAGGTTTATTGTGACCAGTAAGTTTTTTTTAAATTCTCAAAGGGATGATTTTATTGCATCTATAAATACATATGCGTCATTGTATTGTATTTCAACCACAGGTTATCACATAATTCTCAAAGTATGTATAAGGTTGAATAAGATAAAAAAGCAAGATAGATGCTAATAGCTTGTAACCGCCAGTAAAAAGGAAAATATTTCAATATCTATTTTTAAAGTGTTTTAAATAAACATATACTATATTCCACCTCTCATCAAATTGGAGCATGGCCATATAGAGATTTGCTTTGTGTTCATCAGCCTCAAGCTGTTAATAATTATGGTATTTAACTAAATTAATATGCATTTACTTACCAGTTTGTCTAGTCATGTATATTTACCTTTTTGTATATATTGTGACTAGCAAGTTTGAAGTGATAGCGAAAAACGAAATTTCCGATCAAATACCGCCTAACCCAAATCCACTCATATCTTTGTCACAAAGGGGACAAAGTAGCTCAGTTGGTTAGGTGTTGGACTAGTAATCAGTAGGTCGCTGGTTCAATTCCCGGCCGGGGCACTTTGGTCTGTCCTTGGGCAAGGCAGTTTATTCCATATTGCTTCAGTCTACCCAGCTGCAAAATGGGTACCTAGCATAAATAAGGCAGTGCTAAGAGCGTGTGCGCTATATGCTGCCAGTTGCTCTGGAATATCCCCCGGGGGATTGAAATGCTTTCCGTGTGTACAGGCCTGCTAGGAGAGGAAGGTCGTGTGAGCGCTTTGGTTGATACAAGACTATAAACCGAATATCTTTATTTGCCTAAAGAAAGTTATAAGTGACATGGGGTAGTTGCGAAATCAGTAAGTGAGACAGGGTGTTACGTTAAAACAGGTGGCGAATCCGTGGGTAATACTCTCGTCTCCAAAGCTGTCTAATTGCAGTTTTAGGCTCCGCCGGGTTGTCCGTAACAGTTTGGCAAGATCGCTGTATAAACGAACGACTTTTAGTCAACGGTTACTTGATTTATTGGTTCCCGGATCCTTCCCAGACCAATTTTACAGGGTCGGGAGGGAGGTAATTAAAAGTAAAGTTGATTTTTTTTCTAGTACTAAAATACATACTTAAACCATATTTTTGAATATAAAAAGAATGTTTTAATAAGATGATGTATTTCAACAACACTGTATTGTATTGCTATTGTAATGTTGTATTGCTCTGGTATTGATATTCTTGTAGTTATTTAGTTTTATTACCATACATGGTAAATTAATCTTAAGTGTGGTGTACCTATTTACGGCTCGGCGGCAGAGCACAAAATAAAGTGGGGGTATTACATTTATTTTCCCGTCGCGTCTATTCGACTTTGATCGGCGGATCCGGGAACCAATAAATCAAGGAACCGTCGCCTCAAGGGACCGTCTTCATTATGCCTCCGCAATTGAATGATACATCGGAAAAACAACAAAAGAAATTGAAACAATCAGCAATGAATGCGAAGTTTCATCCTTGGATTGTATAGACGGATCTATATATTCTTTTGTCCAAATCTTGTATTTAAGTAACATATGTATGTGTCAATCTTACTATAGTGAATACATTAAATTTCTGCACCAGTCGACCAGACGTCTGACATTTCCTGGTTGAACAAACACACCTGGATAACATGTCAAAAAATAAGCCAAGAACAGCAATGACCCACGTAGCTTTCGAGCCAATGCTGCGTTCAGTTGTGAGGGCAGGGACCAGTGGTCGCATCCATGCCAAGGAAACTGGTTGGAAATCGTACGTGTGATCGTGCATTACCCTGGGCTGCCCACGTATTTAGAGCAGGAATTAAATGTTGGTACTGTAAGGCTACTTCCGTTCAAAGGATGCAAAGACTTTTGAAGACACTCTTAACCCTGTCATCTTGGTATTCATAAGATAGCAGAGTACTCTCTGATGAGTACTACATGTAATATGCCAGGGTTTCTGTCACTTTTTAGCTTTTTGCGTCATTTCTATTGGCAAAATAGGCCCCCGCCAGCATAAGGGTTAATAGGTAACATATGTGCAAGTACGTGTCAATATCACTACATGATCACCTCGCGGGACTGCATTGAGCGATTCTTAAAGATGTTCAGAGAGCTTGGATACCGATACGTGCTACCATCGGAGTAGATTCCGTGACAGTCGGGTCACATGTGTGCGTGACAAAGCGTTTTGTGGAATCTATGAATAAATGGCGAGGAGTGCACCAAAGACGGTACCATTATCGTGTGCCTCAGTCACGTTCTACAGTAAAGATATTTAATCCCTGCACCAGTCTACCGGACGTCTGCCAGTACCTGGTTCTACAAACAGCCATGGATAACATGTCAAAAGATATGCCAAGCACACCAATGACCCACGTAGCTTGCGAATCAAAGCTACGTTCAGTCGCGAGGTCATCTATGCATCCATGCCCAGTTAACTGGGTGACGATCGGGCGTGCGGTTGTGTATTATGCCGGGGCTGCCCAGGCATTTAGTGTAGAAATTAAAAGGTGGCACTGTACATCATTACGACATATCGTGAAAGTAAAACCTCAATATGATATTTCTCACGACATCAATATGATATACTGTATAACAGGTAATGTTAACGTGTTGTTAATGTTCCCGAATTTACCTAATGGGTCTGAGACGGGAAAAATAAAAACGTTATCTTAAATCATTTTTGTTGGTATGGTATTGCAGTGTCGGAGTCTGAACTACTAATAGTGTGTGAATTTCTTACCTTATGCATACTAGTTTTTTGTCATTAAATGTATGTTTAAACTGTATGAACATGAATTTACTTATATATAAATAATTATAAAAAAGATATAAAAAAATAGAAGAAGTATTCAGAGCTGGCATTTTACTGGCTTTTTTGTTCTACACATACACATTCAGCACACGAACGGTCGTCTACTATAAACGTTCAGGAGCCAAAACGCTTGGTAGCATTAACGCTAAATTTAGTATCAGTGCAGCCGTGTGCGGGCCGGGAAAATAAAAAACGGGAAAAAAGTTGAAATCATCATTTCTCGGGAAATAAAGGTCCCGGGAAATATACCGGTTATACAGTATCTCAGCAGTACACATAAACTGAAAAGGTGATGAGTAGCTCTTTTAGATGACTTCTCATGATAAGATATTAACGTAAGTACTTTTTCATGCGATACATGTACGTCAGGTATCAATGAGAGGATATCAAAATCAAGCAGGATATGTAATGCTCTAACGGGTCTTGGGATAAGTAAGTGTGGTTAAACAGAGGCCACATTCAACACCATTGCAATCTATTTTTTCATACATGTAGTATGTATTACATTTGTTTTGATATACTTGTAATTGTATGAATTTTTGTAATGAGATGTTACAGCCAATATACATTCAATTCAATTCAATTCAATCATCTTCTGGGCAATTGTTGTACCGATAGCCGTATATGTGAGCGAGATTTGGCGTTTAAACGAAGAGGGTGTCACTGTCTCTCAGCTTGAGTCATTTCAATTCTATGCGAGCAAAAAGATACAACGTTTTCGTCCCAGAATTCCGAACGCTAGCAGCTTATATAGCCTCGGGTGGATTAGGCTTGAAAGATACGTTCAAATTAAAAAAAACTGCCTATTATTAGGTCTATTATGGCACTGATGATCAAAATCGAAATTTATGGAAACAGCATTGGTGTTTTATGCAAATACACAACTTATGGATAATATTAGTGAGTGGAGCATTGTGTATGGTCTATTATGTGCTGCTACACTCTTTTATTCTGTATGATGAATATGAGGGAATGGTCAAACGAGGACATATTTTTGAGAAAAGGTTATAGGAAAGGATTGTCTTGGAAGGAGCATGGTCCCTGTAGGATACGTTTAGGAAGATTGAAACCATGTAGATGAAATCCCTTGATGTCATTAGTGTGATAAATCCAACCGTGAGATATCTAACTTGGTGGGACTTAGCAGACAAATAACCAACCGCTATCTACTTTTTTGAGACTATGGCACGTTTATTATGCCACGCGAGCCTGTTAAAAGCCTATGACGTAAGATTAAAGAGCCTGCCTAGACGCGAGGTTCCGGAACCCGCCGATAGGCGGCTTCAAACACGTCGAATGCACTTCGCGGAACGCCATGGATTGTTTTATTACCGAAAACTTGGTTCTTCCAGTTATGTATGATAGCGTCCAATCTGTCTTGGTCAAACAGCATGGATACATTCAATGGACCAATTGTACTAAGAATACACTTTTAGAAAATTAAATAACCTTTTTTAAATCAGTGAAATTAGCGATTTTACAGTTTTGATGACGTCACAAGTAATTATAATATTATAATACGCGACGGTGGCGACGCGTAGCGGGCGTTCATTTACACTACAGACCTGTAGTGTAAATGAACGCCGAACACGAACACGTTACAGTCAACCTACCCCCCCCCCCCCTTACTACACCCATTCTACTGCGGACACATGGCATCCAACCCTAGTTCCGAAAAACTCTGGGTATGCTAGTGTGTGCGAATTATGCGATCTGGCTGCGATGGATGACGTTAGACAGTTAGTATTACAATGCCCCATCTCGAGGGATAAACGTGAAGCTATTTCTTAGAAATTAGCCAAATTGTCGATGGATATGGAGCACGAAACCTTGAAAGTAATATAAACTATCTTCTACCCCTGTTGTTGAGAATACCTTCCAATGACCTTTCTACAGAACAAATGGAATATGTCTGGAAATAACAGGTAGAAATATTCATGAAATGTATCGCGCAAATTTACTCCAAAAGGAAGAGATGGGATCATAAGAACTCTTACTTTCATACAGATTCTCTGTGACCTTGACCCCATTTGTTGGAATTTGAACTTTTACTAGTAGTGCTTTTTGGTATTACATTTATCTGTCACGTTTCGTGTTTACGACAGAAAACGATCGCCTCACCTTTCCTTTTTATTCACTCTTCATGTTGCCTAATCAATGTTCTGTTCTCTTGTAATAACTTGTACTTTTCTAGTATCTATAATTTGATTTGTATTGTGTTATATGTACATGTATGTAGTACACATATTGACCATAAGTGGTGGAAGGGTGGAGGACGCCAGGGAACTGAACCACCGAACAATCTCAAGTCACTGGCAAATTTACCAAATGTCTCGAAGCATGATTCGAATACAGTGGTAAAAGACTTCTAGTAGTCAGTAGTAACACTCTAGTCAACTCGGCTACCAGGGCAGTCCCCTCATTGGCAATATGAAGCTTTAAAATATGTCATGAATTTCACTAAATAGGCGCATTGCCTTTTGCAATTGAGTTAAATCATATTGAATTCCATTTAGGCGTACGCCTTATGAGTACATGTATTGTGTTGGTCCTTTACATATGTCAAATAAGTATGTGCAACATACTGTACAGCTAAAATGACATACTTAAGCATTATGTTCATTATTTATTTGTGAAAGACGTTTTTCATGATAAATGTCCAATTGGAAAGATAACTGGGTAACGTTGGTAACTAATATCGTACCATATAAAAGACTGTTGTCATAATCCAGTATTGTTACATAACATCGGGAATATAGGTCACACGGACCAAGGTTAAACTAAATGAACCGCACACCTCTATTTTAAATATAACTTAACACAAGATTCGCAATGATCCAGAAATTAATACAAATATATTGACCTATATATACAACGGTCTTTTTCCACTTCCTTTGTTTCTAAATGTAGTTACAGCACTATCTCAATATGCCCCGTTAATATGCTTGGTATATCAAACCTTTTTCGTATTCATTGATTATGAATATAAACTAAGGATATTTACAGCACTGTCTCAATATGTCTTTTGTGAGATCGAGCAGGGTTTTCAGCCTAGTTTATTCCATTTCCATCGAATATGGTAATCTATTTATTCTGACAATTATAAGTTTAAATGCCTCTCGTCTAGACCTATCCAATGCGCATAATGACATTAGATTATTGCCCATGACCGAATAAACTACGTTGTCTCAACGCAAGAAAACAAAAGGCCTAGTATTTGTTTCCATAACAATTGGCTTCATTACGTCAACTTATAATCACTCTTATTCGTAACTAATTACCGTATGAATAATTAAGAGAGCAAAATCTCATGCCGGAGAAAGAAGACACAAAGAGATATGTGTGGATCAAAAGCTCTGAGATGCAAGATAAGATGAAGATATGGTTAATTAATGATGACTGCCATCGATTTAGCTGTCCGCATTCATTCATATCATGTATAGAGGTACACCACTTTGCTAGCAAGACGAAAGCACTCTATTAATGCTTATTAGGGAAACAATACGCAGATTGCTCTTTGCGATTCTGCTAGTGTGAAAAATATTTTCAGCGTATCAATTTCATGCCATCATATTTAAAGAAGTATGTAGATATATTATCAAAATAGTGGTCAATATGATATGTGCAGTGTGATGCAATGTAAATGATTGACCTCATCTATTAGGATACGAAATGTACGTTGCTCAAATGAGCATGATAACATATACGAAAGATAAAGAAAAAGTAATGAACCTGACTTCATCTAATTTAGATAATGCTTCTGTAACTTCCCCGATTAACAGTATTTTCGCCGCGATGGCAAATGCAGACTTATCTATCGCGGTGCGAATTCGTTCTGGCTGAAATTCAATCTAATACGCATATCACAGTACAAAGAGGCAAATGGTGGTCTTACCTGTAGTTGTTATGATTAGTAGGAGCCATTCCAGGTGCGATAACATCCTGTTCTCCTTGTGTTGCAGCATGTGTGAAATATAAGTACCTCCTCCTCCTGCTCCTGACGCCATCAAATGCTTCTACTCCGTCGTCGTCGTCGTTGTCGTCGTCCTGACTAGTACAAAAACATCTAGATCAACAACAATAACCGCTTAGCCTCCAAACTGTGCCAAATGGCTTTCTCTGCTCTATCCGTACTCATCCACTTGCTGATTGCTTTATCGCATTCTCCTCACGCACGAATATATGAACGATGAACGAACTAGCCCCGTTGGTCATTTCCACACTTGCTCCTCGATTGACTGCTCCGGGAGATGAGTGGCAGCTATACAGACAGACAAGCGGAGAAATGTATCCGTATGTATGCCTCCGATGATGAAGACCGAGAGGAGACGCCCGCCGTCGCGACAGCAGCGCTTGTGCAATGTAGGAATACGCCGCTTTCCGCACAGTGTTCTTTTAGTTAGAGAGCCGGTCGCTGCCTGTGAAGAAAAGTGGTATGGCATTCATGTACATGTAGTACGGTAGGGTGGGATCGGTTGAGGGTGTGATGGCTCGTGACTAGTGCATGTAGCGTGCTATAAGACCAGTGGTACTCTTGGCAAGGTTCCACGGCATCACCGCAACGGGAACAGCGCTCTTAGACTACTTGCACTTGCACGTTAGGCCGCCGTCGCTGTTCCTGCCGCTAGTGCTGCTGCTGCTGCTGCTGGCATAAGTGACGCAATGTCCCCCATACGTCTACCACCACCACTACCACCACCAGAACGCGTCATGTACAGCCCACAGGGGTACCCCTGTCAGTCGTGATCCCAAACATTGCGGATCTCCTTGCATCAGCTTCTATTCCAATGTGGTATCAAATACATAGACAAAAATCAAATAGCGCACGATCCGTACATGTATGCACTAACCTGAATGCATAACTCATAATTGGTAAGTGAGCACAGTTGACTGTCCTATACGTATAAAAGAACTCGCCGTGGAATGATCCAGCATAAAAGGAACCTCCAGGAACCATAAGCATTGATTTACGTTGACGACAATGGAAGTTGAGAGAATTATTTCATTATACTAATCTGTTTTTTCTCCTCCTATCGGCGCTCATCAATAGAGATCTGGTTGCTTTAGTTAAATTAGTTTTCTCTTGCAGCTCGTCCTGCACCAAGGAGGCAATCAGGCGAGGGGATGTGTAGATCCGTACCCTGAGCACTGGTAATTACAATAGTTCCTTCTCCTCGCTCTATACATAGATCCAGTCTGTTTGTTCGCAAAGGGGATAGACCTTTATAGGCATGTCGTGTCGACATACTAAGTGGAGAGACGAGGCCACTAAACAAAGTATTTGTTTAACATACATACATATATACATACATACATACATACATACATGTACATAGTTCATGCATACACACACATACACATATATATATATATATATATATATATATATATATATATATATATATATATATATATATATATATATATATATATATATAAATATATATGTATATGTATATATACATATATATATATATATATATATATATATATATATATATATATATATATATATATATATATATATGTATGTATGTATGTATGTATGTATGTATGTATATATATATATATATATATATATATATATATATATATATATATATATATATATATATATATATATATATATATATATATATATATACATGTATATATATATATATAGATCATTCCCCTTTCTTAATTTGTCTTTAATTATTTCTATTTGACTGTTTATTTTTGTTCGTTTTGCATGTTTTGCATTTAAGCTTTACCCATATGCAATCCATGACCACTTCTGAAATATCCAGTTAATGTCAAAGTTATTAAAATACTTTGGTTGACGGTTGTATGTATCCGGCAAGAATGAATGATTTCAATTGGACTAGAAGCGGTTTAATTTAATCCTGAATATTTCAATTCCAAAATCAACATGCCTTTGACATACGACATTAGTGTGCTTCCATTTTCGGTACTGAATCCGACAGGTCAGTGATATTAATCTAACTATTTTTGGCTTTTGCCTTAACCCATCCACACTTAGAGTTTCTCTAGAAAGTGTCGTCAGCTACTCTCATACTTTTGAAACTATCTTTTGAATAAAGCAAAAATTCACAAAATATTTGAAGGAGAGTTCTTGTCTGGCTTGTGATCAACATTTCTCCTTCAAATGTTTTCAAGAAAATGTGTTTGTAAGTTAAATATTTACAAAATCGTCAGGCCTCATTTGCCTGCTCTGGGTGTTAATGGGTTAAATTAATGGCGTGTGCACAACTTAGATACAGGGAGTAAAGTAGTGCTCCAGCACACCACCAGTCTCTCTCCATCAGTCACAGACCCTGCCGAACCCAAGCCTCTTTTATCACATCGACATATTTTAGATTAGAATTAGTTGATTAATTGGTGTCTAAACTGGCTGAGTGATTATTCATAATCTGTCAGTGACATAAGGCACTTAGTTGATTTATAACTGACCCCTATCAGCTGTATGTCAACGTCTCATTGGTCATTAGTGTCCTGACTGACCAGCGATAAATGATGCACCAACCACTTGCTAAGTAAATGCAGTTCGTCATGCTGTTTAGCGCTAGTGCCAATGCTGCGTGTATTACTGGAAAAGCGTTTTCTTTTTTAAAAATGTGCCAACATACGTGTAGGATAAGACACAATTTTAAAAGTATAAATTTAGTTACCTTGAGGCATTTCTTCGTATTGTACATTGTATGTTCTGGAACATGTGATGGTGGAATATCGACCCGCAAATAGCGGTCTTTAGTCTATTACCTTTTGTGAGATTACCTCATCAACTTGTCATTTATAGCCAATGATTTGATTTAAGCACTGCTGTATCAGTTCCTACGTCTAGCAATTATCTATGTAAAACTTGCCTACATGCTCGATTATTTAAGGAAAAGAGGAAACGTGTATTCAGCCAGTATATTTCAGGAAAACCAACACATACACACACGCACATATCTCTCTCTCTCTCTCTCTCTCTCTCTCTCTCTCTCTCTCTCTCTCTCTCTCTCTCTCTCTCTCTCTCTCTCTCTCTCTCTATATATATATATATATATATATATATATATATATATATATATATATATATATATATATATATATATATATATATATATATATATATGTTATGTGTGTGTGTATTTTCTTAGAACGAAATCTAAGATTAAACTTAATTGAATAGATATTAGATTGACATTTGTGTGTGAGGATAGTACAGGTACCCAGCATTGACATGACATGGATATGAAACGTCTTTCTTCATATCATGGCTGTCGTTTTGTTTTACCGGCAGCGGCAGGAACTAAAGGATTGGTTATTGGCCGCAGGTAATGGAGGAATCAAAACACTATTAACCCTTTCAATGCTGCGGCTATTTTCGTCCAGCATAATGGTTAACACAGGATAAGCACGGAGTTACAGATCGTGCCTACTGCGCTGTGCTCAGCCAGACAATGCACGTAAAGCCACTCCATTATTGCCAAAGCAATTACAGGATTCTACTATCAGGGATCGTTGACTTCTATAATCAAGACTTAAAGAAGGGGCCAATATTAGATCTAGTATTACACACTATTATCATGTTATAGTGTAATAAAACCCTGGATTTAAACTAGAATCACCTTCTCCTGTAGAGCGATATCTCGTAGTGTCTATGCATGCTATCAGAGGCCACATATATCAAGTTAGACGAGATTACTAGTTTTTCAGTATGATATGAATATCTAGAAGGAAATCTGAGTAAATATCTATACCGTTTCACATGCTTGGCCTATTTATTTCGATTTCACGGGAGCACAAAGGTCAGATAAACGTTATCAGCCCAAAGAGCCACTGTATATTATTCCAGTCTGCCTGACTTACTGATTAGATACAGTGCAGCAGTCATTTAATGGGGTGTGTAGTGTATTTTCCAGTTGGGTGCTCTGACGCCGAGTGACTTCCGAAGTGGCTGGGCTTCCGAGTTTGCTGCCGCCACTTACCGCCGCTAAACTAGCAGAGGATTATAAAATCTTAAGTTAGAAAAATTGTTCCCGTTCATCCAATGTCAGTGTTTTGATAAAAGAAGGGGTGTTTATTTAGTGGAAAAAATTAGCGTTTTATTAAACTAAGGGTGCCTTTTTGGCCAGAAATCAGTGCTTTAGGGGTATTTTTTAATTTCGATAACGAACGTATGCACCTCCCTAAATACCCAAGTGCACCCCCCCCCCCCCCCCCCCGGGCGTAAAGGTCCCGATTGTATATTGAAGGTCTGCCAATGGCAACAACGTTGAGAGTTGCATTTATAGCACATGCTTCAAATCACAGTATACATTATACAGTTGTCCATTTCTTACAGACGGTATTGGTTATGTTACGGAAATGAAAGAAGAGTGGTCTTTAGATTTCAACACCTAAAATATAATGTTTTTGTGTAGAAAGCTGAATACGCGTTGTTTAATAAAGTATGTGTTATATTCACACATTCAGTATCTTTATAATTCTGTTTTTATTGCCTCTCATCATCATCCTATTTCAGAGGTTTCGATAATACAATTCAGAAAAATAGTCATTGATAATCAATAATAACTATCGATGATGTAATAACAACTCAGTAAAATTACACTGATAATATCGGGAATTTGGTAACCTCACCTCACTCTAAATTCATCAATCGAAATATTAAAGACATAACTAACTCCTGTTCTATGAGGCTCCATTCTAAGGAAAAACTTACTTCTACAGCTGCCATTATAGAAGTCCTTTCTTTTATCATCTTATTAAAAAGAATTCAATTTACATGAATAATGTATGGTAGTCCGATGACTTGTCTCTTCCTATAAATTATGGTGGCTATAATCATTGCATTGATGGTTGGTTTTGCACATCTACTCCACATATTTTTCTCAGCATCTGACAGTTTATTATATTTGTCTATATGTTTGCTGATCCATATTTCCACTTGTCTCCATGAATTAATCACTCGGGAACATTCAAAAACGGCATGCATAATGGTTTCAACTTCTAAACAATGGGCACAAGTCGGAGTCACTACCAAATTTATTTTGAATACCAATGCATTCGTCATTACTCCATGATGTGCCAGTTCAAATTGAATGCGTCTAACAAAGGTATCATTTGCTCTACGATAATTAGTTCTGAAAAAGTTTGCAACTAAAGTGTAGTCAATTTTCTTCATTCAATTTGGCTGTCCACTTAGATCAAATCGCCTTAATGACAATGTAGTTATTGTTCAATAGCTGTCTGTTAACATTTGCACAACATTCATCTTAAATCCTGATTATGTTAGAAATGAGTGGTAATTTTGAACCAATTAATGTTACCCTATTAAAATTTATTGCAATATGGAAAAATGCTTGAATCTGCTCTCCTGTATATGTATTCAGCTGTTAAAACCTAGCCACAGCACACAGGTAGTGTGATTTCTGGAGGCGGCCATTCATTTTGAAAAATCAGTTGTGATAATTTGGAACATATCAGCTAAGGATGAAAAATGATTGAAAAGGATCAGATATATCCTAGAGTAGCTATTCATAAGAAACTACTGATTTGTACTCTAAATTCAATCCACATCCACCACCTTGAAAACTCAAATACAATATGGCTTATCAGTGTATCCTGGTTCACTGAGCTAGGACTGTTTACATGACTGTGGTGAAATCGTAAATAAAGCACGATTTATTTTATAATTTTGTTATTCCTAATATGAATTTGCTTTTTTAGTTTTATGTATTTTCACATATATGCCGGTTAACTATAGGAAAGAGGTTCGTGTTCTAATTGCAGAGAGCGAGGGGGAGAGATGCATAACTCCAAGCAACAACATCAGCCTATATCTTTCTATAGAAGTTTATTTACATCCCATCAAAAAGAATATTTACACATTGACCTACTATCTAAAGTACCTGATGCCTGACCTATTATGCCCTTGTATCACATTAGCGCTAGGGCCTAGTTCTGATGCCTGGCTACCAAGCGTGAGTTCGCAGGTTTGAGTCTCCGCCGGATCCCCTAGTATATAGGTTGTCCTGGTCGCTATATAATTGTGCGGTACTATGGTGGGTATGCCTATAGTCCCTCTGCAACTGAAAGACCCCTTGGAACTATTCGTGAAGAGAAGAAAAATTCTTCCCGGTTCCGGGTTTCTATCTCGTCGTGATATGACCTAAGCTGTTGAAAGCGACATAAAACCCCATTCCTTCCTTCCTTCATATTAATGCACCAGAGCTTGTAACCAAAACTACTGGGTCAAGATATTGTGACAACATGCTGCTTGCTGCACTACATCTAAAATGGCCACTGACAGAAACTTCCTGTGTGACGTGGCTCGGTTTGAAGAGTAGTATACTTATTATATGTAGAAGGACAGGAGTAAAAGTGGAAGACGTAGGATTTTCCCTGGTGTATCGACGAAAGTGACAAGTGTTGTCAGCTAACCGACGAGCGTTATTATATGTACTTTTATTTTGTTGTTTATATTACTTTATATTACATTTTTGTCTTTTGTATTTTTGCTGTGATTTATGTATTCGTACAACTATTTTTAGCCGGTGGGATCAGTCAATAAAGTACAATGCAATACAACACAGTACAATGCAATACAATACAATACAAAGTAGGTAGGTAGCGATGGGCCTGGGTAAGAGTAGAGTATACCATAACGCAACATTCGGGCCTGTGTTTTATACATGATGAAGTTGTCTTTATGTAAAGAAGAAACGCAAGAATTTAAAGAAATTTGCATGTGATATTTCACTTGCGTTACAAAGTGTCATACGAGTATTTACCAGATTTATGTGTTCTATTTACGAGTGTTATAGGAGTCATACGACATGTGCATATTTTGTTAACTATTAATACATCTCGGTTGTTTTCTTAAAGAAGATTTTGCTAATGAGTTGATCCATTAAAGGTTTAGATGGAAAGAACACATGAAGGACTGTCATCTTTTATATAATGCATGACAAACATCAAAGGCATTGCTTGTCAGATCTCTAAACCTTTTGATGGGAAGAAAGCCTGATGATTTGAAGTGAACAAACTGTCAACACGATGCAGTGCCCTCATTAAAATGCATTTCATTCCTAGTCCTTTGACAGAGTTAATGAGCATGTGACGAATGAATGTGATGAACTATCAGTGATATAAGTGATAAGAATAGACAAATGACTATAGGATGGCTGGCTTTGCATAAGAGTTACATATCTTCTGATACTAAGGATACTATATGTAGAACAGCAGCGTTTCTTCATGTTGCATTATTATTATAAAATGGTACTGATAAGTAGTAATATCAGAAGAAGTAGTAGTAGTAGTAGTAGCAGTAGTAGTAGTAGTAGTAATAGTAGTAGTGGTGGTGGTGGTAGTAGTAATAGCAGTAGTAGTAGTAGTAGAAGAAGATGAAGAAGAAGTAGTAGTAGTAGTAGTAGTAGTAGTAGAGAATGGGGTATTATCCCAGAAGTATTAATGGTGATTTCGCAAAAGTATTATTTCTTTTTTTCTTTCTGAAAATGTGTCATATTGAGTTTATGTAGTAATTGGCCTCGGCTTTTTACCATGTTTCTGAATTTATGTCGTGAGGATGCATATGGTGGTGCCCCTTCTGTGTGAATTCTAAGTTTCTCAGATAAACTTTGAATGCTCAAGTCAGATAGCAATTTCATTACAGAATGTCTTTGGGAGAAACCATCTGTTCCTTGTGCATCTGATACAAATACTTTACTCAAATAACAGTAAAAGTATTGTTGTTCCCATGCTGCGCTGCGAATGTACACGGTTTTCCAGGGTGTTCCATAGAGCTATAAACAACGTGGAGGAATGCCAATAGGTTTTAACTGGATATAAAGCTCATGTACATGTATTTCTCACATGGGCATCTTCACTATTGTAACAGATCTCAGGCACACGTAAAGGAGGTCTCTTTAGTAGTACAAGTGCCATCAAATCTTCATTGCCAGACAGCTGAGGTTCTTTATAGCATTAACATGAAGACAATATCATATTGTACAGAGATACATTGGCAGCTTCAGTGTGAGGAAGGAACGGATTAATCGTTTGAGTTATTTGTATGAGATATTTCTGTAAGGTACATGTAAAGACGCCTTGACACCCAGCTGTGAAGAACAGACTTCTATTATCATCATCCCGAGGACTCAATAGATAATTAGTCACTATTGTTCTATTGGGGTAATGACTATTGAGACAGACAGCAGCAACTTTAGTATGCTTTGATGTCCCTTTGCTATCCATACTAAGACGGATTGACGATTTTGACGAGATACACATGTTTCTACACCAAGTAAACATGTCCATAATATCTAAAGTTAGCAAAATTGATGACAAGATACGATAATCGTCCTATCAATATTTTAGCCTTATATACTTGTTTAATAAGATATGTTGTGATTCATAGATCTAATATTCTTGATACACGTAACACAAATGGTTAAGCATATTCTAGTTACGCTAAGATGGTCTAGTGGAGATACGGTATTTACAACTATAAGGTCAACCAGATGATTCAATCTCACATATGAGTCTTATAAACCATAGGATATTGTTCATTTCAATGGAACTCTAAGTATTACTACTATTTATTCTATGTATGGACGGTCAGCAGTTTTCTTTTGTCCGAATATGAATATTTCTCCATCACTCAATTCTATAACACAACGTATATTTATCATGTTTTTTTGTAACAGACTAGTAGATATCTGACATGTGTAGCTAATTCATCCATCCATCTCTGTGTTTGTCACATGGTACGCTTTTTATACATCTGACCAATTGTGATATTTTGAGATAATTTAAAACAATATACGTGAATGGTAATCGAGTATATATCGACGTTGCAGTAGCATCTATTAACATTGGTTTGGCACTGCAAAACCTTTTTTTTTTAATTTCGCACCTGCTGTTTTTTATTTCATTTCTATATTTTCACAAACATAAATATTCATGGTTTACAAATTATATATACATACAATAATAATCAATGCTTACCGAAGTAGGCATTACCAAATAAAGTATATAACCAAAAGAATTTTCATTTAACACATATTTTCCCGTATCAGGACTTCCTAGGTCTTCTCCTTATAACATTCCATATATCACTTCCCAAGTTTTTAAGAATTTTATGTCATTTCCTTCAATACCTGATATATACTCTTCTACCTTCATTTGAGTTCCTAATAATTTTTTCACATCGTGAACCGAATATTGTTTACCTACTTGTCTATTTGTATATATAACTCTTTTTGCTGCAATTATGGCTTTATCAACTATGTTATCTAAAGTACCTGTACCCATAATCTTCTCAATATTTGAAATTGTGATTGAATTATCTATATGTCTTCTTAGCCATCTCTCTAGATCATTCCAAAATTCTATAACCATATTGCAATATATGAGGGCATGTTCCATTGTTTCCTCTGGTTCATTACAGTATGGACAGGCGCTGTTATCAATAAGCCCTATGTCATATAATATTTTGTTTGTAAATATTCTGTTATGCAAGACCTTAAATTGTAGATATTTGGTAAATGGACCTTCTTTCATACGATGTAAATTGTGAAAGGCTCTCTTAACAGTGTTGTATGGTATGTCATCATTTAAAATTTCTTCCCATTTTCGTTGTGTATCCTGAACAATGTTGTCATTAAAATTCATGAGAAGGTTGTATGTTTTTGCACATCCTTTCATATTATGACCTATTTCAAAGAGTACAATTGGAAGATATGGTCCCGCCATGTTATTTCTATTTTGTGGTAATATGATTTTGGATATATCGTGTCTCAATTTTTCATAATCAAGAAAGTTGATTTTTAATCCTCTATTGTTCAGGATCACATTCGATAAAAGGTAGCCATCTTCATCCAATATATCACTAAGTTTTTTATAGCCTTTTTGATACCATGATAATCTAAAGCCTAAGTTAATTTTACTGTTGAACCATAATGGAATATTATAGGCCTCATAAGTTTTATTGGATATTACATCCTGTAATTGGATGCAGGCTATTACCACATCCTTCCAAAAAGCATTATCTATATCCTGGATTAAAGTATGTGGATATGTATCTCCAAACAGTATGATTTTATGTATATTGAATTTTCTAGGAAAGTGTTCCCATCCGTCGTTTTGATCATTCAAGCGCTTTATCCAGGATATTTTTAAGGCCTTATCAAAGGTTCTTAAATTAGTCATTTTTAATCCCCCTTGTTCAGTTGATGCTTCCATTATTTCCTTTCTGTATTTCGCTGGTTTATTACTCCAAATAAAATTCTTAAAAATTTCTTCTAGTTTTTTCATTGTTATTTCATTTGGGGTTGGAAGGGACAACAGGATGTGTGTGATTTTTGAGATTAATAAACTTTTGATGAGTGTTATTTTTCCAAGCGGAGTGATATTTTCCAAGCAAAACCTAATGAAAAGTCTGCGAGATTAGTTGAAATCAGGTTTTCTATTGACAAATTAGTTACTTAGTATGTTAATTTTACGTTACCTTATTTGCATATTTTGCCTGTGTGCTTCTTTTGTACGTAGCAATTATGTTTATGTCGTTTTCATCCTATGTGACTCTTTCATAATGTCGTGATTATATTTATTTCGTTTTCATCCTTTGTAGTTTTCTCCTTATGTTGCAATTATGTTTACTTTATTTCCATCCTACGTATATATTTTGTCCTTGGACGGACAGTCAATAAATATACTACTATTATACCTAACACGTGGCACGTGTAGATGAAGTTTATTAGGCTTTACGCCAGCATCTTTTAACGTGTGTTCTTTGCGGACCAAGCTCTTGGCGGGCAGGTAGGCAAGCTGGAACCAACGTGTTTTCTACGGTACACCTCCTCATTATCAATTTACAGCATGCGCAAGGTGCCTCTATTTTCCACTATTTCCTCCTACCTATCTCATCTCCCAAATCCCTCGAGATGACTCTAATAAAGTCTGGATTAAAGGCTCGATCACCCGTCGCACTGCTTTCTGGCTTGCTGATGGATTTACTGGGCTTTAAATAGAGGCCACGGTGAGCCAGCAAGGTATCTTAAAGCACACCCAACAAGTGTGCCGGGCTCGATAAATGGCCTATTGTTAAAGCGCGCTTGCTGCTCGTCATGCGTTTGAAGCTTATAATTCAGAAGCATCTAGGGAATTCTTTTCATAAAAGACTGCAATGGAGACAAAAAAAGCCAAAACTGAATCGCGAAAAAGGATGTATGGAGATACTCCAGTGTTCTTTGATGTATTATACATAGCAAGGGAAATTAGCCATCAGGTTTGTTATGATAAGGATAGCGGGTATTAGGTATGTTATTCATTCAGAGTGTTAAATTGTCTTACTTGATAAATGGTTTGCATTCTAAACAATTTTGCAAGATGTGGGCATTTGATTTTATCTCGCCTCTTTCCCATATAGAGGTGTCTCGGGAGTATCAGACGTTGTAACACTGACGTCAATAAACCACTTCCATCTGGCGCGCTCAGCGTAACCCGTATACAAAAAATAAATGCATTTATTACTTAAAGGAGCATTCCGATTTAAATGACCAAGTGAACAAGCAATTTAAAGTATTAACACAATATCTTACTTTTTCATGTTCACTAACCTGTTAGGCAATATAAGCGCGACTACTACAAGTGAGGCCATTTAATTCCTGCACTAAATGCCTGGGCAGCCCTGGCATAACTCACGACCGCACGCCTGATTGCCACGCCACCCAGTTTCCTGGGCTTGGATGCATGGATCACCTCACGATTGATTGAAACTTTGATTCACAAGCTACATGTATGTGGGTCATTGGTGTGCTTGGATTATTTGTTGACATGTTATCCATAGGTGTTTTTACAACCAGGCAGTGGCGGACGCCCGGTCCAATGGGGCAGGAATTGCATATCTTTACTGTAAAAGCATCCAAAGACGTGTTGATTGGAATGGACTGAGTTAGGTTAAATGCTAAACTGAAATGGGGACTCCCTTCTTTGGACAGTTGAGTCATGTGTGAGAAAGGGTTCGTGTTTGCATTCGTTATACCGGCCCGTTTATCACATTTAAACTTCGGAGGATATACGGTGACGTCTTTGCCAATGCACTAAGTATTTAATCATTTACTTTACATAACATAGCCTAAATACGAATATACCATGATATTGTTATAGGTTTTGGAATCATTTGACGCATTATCATTTTCTTTGCCATTCCCAGCGCAATCAGGAGTTTGCGAGGAAACCACCAATAAACGGTTTTTCAAATTTATCAAATGCTTCGTAACTATAATATAGGACTTGAGAATTTTTATGTTCTATCATCTTTCTCAGATCTAAATTGAATCGACGATGAAGGAACTGAAAATAGAATACATACGACAAAAGAATATCTGGATGCCAATTCAATTATAAATGGTAGATATGGAGAAAATGAGTCAATACCGAAATTAGATTTTTTAACCTATTGCCTGAACGCTGAAATAATGAGATATAAAACACACATGGAGAGGAATTTCTCAAGGAAAACAAGTGTATCTAGCTGCGAAACATGAGAAGTAGATGACTGTATTTAGACATATGCATTGAGGCTACGAAAATACCGATTTACGAAATATGGAAAAGGTGTTGAAACGGTGTGCAAAGACATGAAACAGAAAGAACAAATGAAACTTTTTCGAGAGAATAGTCCTCATAAAACTATACATACCCACTCAAAACTAGTTAAACCCATCCATAAACAGGCTTGGCATTTTACTTACGAAGGCATTTTCTGGAAACCATCTGAAGGAGAATTGTTGATTACAAGCCAAACATGAACTACCCTTCAAATAGTTTCGTGAATTTTGGCATTATTCTCAGTCATTTCAAAAGGTATGAGAGTAGCAGACGATCCTATCCCGAGGAACTCAGAGAAATGGGTTAACGCACATATTACAGGTTATGAGATTCCCAACTACTTGATTGACACTGCATAAATGTCTACATGACGGGTATAAGCACTGGTTTCCTATAAAAATGATGGATAGAAACAGCTGGACAGAGAAGGGGACTGCCCCAATAGCCAAGTGGTCATGCCATAGCGCTTTGACTGCTTGTTGTCTCTCACCACTGAATAGGATCACATTTTCTGTCAATTATTTTGGTTTAGCAGTTGTCGCTCATTTATTGTATAACAAGTTATCTTAAGTTGTTTTATGTTCATTATTATTTCTGTGGTCCGTGTTTTCACCCTGTAGAAAAATGCCTTTGTAAACTGTTTGATCTTGTACAATTATTGCATGCAGTCAATAAACATATAATACAATACAATAAAATGACCATAATCAAAATTCCAAAGTAAATCCCAAGTTGTATTGTAAATGTATTGTATCTTTATTGACTATGTATGAAACATAAAATGATACATAAACAAATCAGTAAAATAAACAAAAGAGAAAAGAGAAATGAAAATATAACTAAATTGTGCCAAACAGGCATATAAACATATAAAAATTAAGTAAATAATGACAATGCGTGACTCTGGGTAAATGGAGAGGATGGTTCACTAGAGAAAGGAGGATAATCTAAATCTAAATTCCATTCCACTCCATTCGTTCTACATGTACAGGCTCACGCTTCTTTAGAGGACAGAAACATAGAACAGGGAGGAGTGGCGAAATCAGACTAATCAATCCACATGGTGCAAGGATGCAGAGGGTCCCGATGGGGGGTCTTCCTGTGGGCGTTTATTCCTGGGAGGATATACACGAAAATACCTCGGTGATGCCAATCTCAACATTACACCTCGGAACACGCATAGTGCCAAACATCTCAACGCAAAATATTTACAGCTATTTGGCAGACTCTCAACTGACCGTCATATCAATGGACATGGCCTACTGACATCAATAGTGAAAATGGATGCACGTCACCCCCTTGGCGCTACATGATTTTGCTACTTTTTTCTGTTGATGTTGAGCCCCTCATCGAAAAAGAAAGTTAAGGAA
>OZ012684.1:45405818-45458318 GCA_963942565.1 Maea johnstoni | reverse complement strand
CGTTACCGTCAGAGACATCATTGTATGGACAGCACCTTTAACCAATGCAATCTTTGATTCTAAAAGTATATATATATATATATATATATATATATATATATATATATATATATATATATATATATATATATATATATATATATATATATATATATATATATATATATATATATATATATATATATATATTTCGACTGCAATTCGCCTGATGTTCTCTAGTTGAGCCATCGAGAGCGAAGGTTCAACTTTTCCTAGTAAGGTTAATAGCAGGCCACATTGAGAACTTGAAAGCAAACGCCCACTCCCATCCTGCGATCTCTACAAGCACATCGTCTCTTTCGATTTGCCATCTTTTGCATTGATGGTCTAGATGTCTCACATCATCTTCTCAGGCCAAATCACACAACTCACAAAATTTGGTGCCTAATGGCTGGCTTTTAATGGAAGTGAGACAATCTGTAATTTCTAAAGTAAAATATCAAAAAGGCATGGTCCCCTCATACCACTATTGCTGCACAGTATAGACCATAAACACATACATACATACATACATATATATATATATATATATATATATATATATATATATATATATATATATATATATATATATATATATATATACATATGTATATGTATATATATATATATATATATATATATATATATATATATATACATATATGTGTGTGAATAAAAACCTTGCACACGGTTGCAGATTAAAGAAATATTTGATTGTAACATGTGTATGATACATGTAGTACAGAATTCCCATGCATGCATTGGTGGCATGTGACAAATTTGAACTAGTATTGTCTGAGGATAAACGCATAAGCATAGTTTCAGTGTATAGATAGAGGATAGACAGCTTCAGCTCGAATTTAATTGGGCGCTTAAATATCCCCCTGATAGGGTCATTACATATCAATTAGTAACACTTTATTTAAGTATGGGTAGTACGCTGGCCATGCCTTTGCAGTATCACTTATACATTCCAAGGCGCTACATGTTAGGAAAAGCAATAATGAGCATACCATACCATACAGTGAAGTGTATGCCATAATGCTATGAAGACGTCAAGTTACACGTTAATCACTTGCTGTGTTGTATGTCAAGTATAAAAGGTCATACTTTTACATTCAGTTTAAGTAACTTTTGTACCCACGTACATTGTACATGTAAACAAACGTGTTGCCTTACGGTAATAAATTGCTGACGCTTATGGACGACCTTGAAGAGTAACATGATTTTGAGGGAAACTGGATACAGAATAATCGTGATAATTACGATAGGCATGTATACTTGTACGGTGGTGCAGGTGTGAACGGCAGAATTTAAAAGAAATTCCGCTATTTATTTTGGAAAACGACTAAGATATTTTTCTGCCGTTCACACGGCACCATTGCACACGTGCACTCTGTAAATATAATATACATGTACTTAGTTCTATTCTATAAAGAAAAATATATGTTATTGAGTACTATCATTGTTTTCTTCTCTTATGTTTGATATTCTTTTTCATTATGTAATATATATTATCATTATATTTTATAAATATCATGCTTTTTCTAAATTGGAAAAAGCGTGTAAATGTGTGTTTTTATGATTTTCTTCATCTCCTAACTTTACTACCCGTACGAAAAATTTCATGCATGAAAGCATTGTGGAATGAAAATGAAATTTTCATGCATGAAAATGAAATATCCATGCATGAAAATGAGATATCCATGCATGAAAATGAGATTTCCATGCATGTAAATGAAATTTCCATGCATGAAAATCAAATTTCCATGCTTGAAAATGAAAGTGTTGCTCATTGGTGAAAATTCGATGCAAGAACAGTATATAGCCCAACTACCCATGAACTATTATATGTCGAAAAAATCATGCCAGGGGCAAAATTTTCATTTTCATGTGTGCCATGGAGATACCATTTTCATGCATGAAATTTCATGCCACGATTTTTTCATGCATGAAACTTTTTGTACGGGTATTGCATTACACATGACTTTTGAAACCGGAAGCTGCCGGAAATGAACATACTACTACTCCATGTACAAGAATGTATGTGTTTTAGACGACCGACATTGGGCAGACCGGAGTATTCTAACGACAGACCTCCAAGACCATTTAGCCTGACCTTTCAAATAGTCACACGTGATTGATGCGCTCGCGACTTCTATTTCTGTGTCTGACACGTTCCTTAAAGTCGGAGGAACTTGGGCGGATGTTGAACAAATGCCGATTCTGGTTAAGGACTGGCATGAGTGATGGCCTCCCCCCTCTCAGAGGCATGATCAATCAATGTCCACTACCCCACCCTTTCAACCCTGCCGCTCGGGCCATCAACAGTAGCCAAAACAATCACGCCTGCGATCACATGTCCGAACACCGACAGTTAATTATCGTGGCTTATGGGGTTAATTTCATTAACCCTTATGCACCTGGCGGCTAATTTCAAAATAAGGATTTTTGTTTCATAATCCATAATCCTCCAATTTTGAACAGAAAAATGCATGTATTGTTATTTATAATTACCAGTATGTGTTGTTGTTTTTTGGTTTGTGTTTGTGTGTCTGTGTGTGTTTTGCTAAGAAATAAAAAAAACAAGCGTTTTTAAGAAATTAAAGAAAATTCAAAATAGGGCAAAAACAACAACTGAGAAATGATTGAAATCCTGGCATATGGGTACTCATCTGAGAGTACTCAGCGAGAGCTATCCATTAAACACCAACATAACAGGGTTTAGACATTTTTCAAAAATCTTTGCGTCCTTGTGCTTTGGGCGAAAGTTGCCTCAGCAGTGGAATGGTTAAGGGTCTTTTTGAGATTATTAAATATGAAAAAGGCTACCCCGTTTCCTCATAATCAGATTACTTATGAATGTCTTGGCAATCACCGAGCAGAGTGAGAAACCATCTACTATGGAAATTCCTGTAAGGTTTGGACACAAGCAGGAAATATTTTTGATTCGGCCCGTTTCTCCATATCGAGTTTTACCAAATCATGGTCTCTTCAAACATGCACATCATGTATCAAATGTTAACAGATTTGCTTGAGGTTTGGCGTAGATATAACTATGAATATACTTCGTAGGAGGGGATATCACAATTATTCGAAATTTGACATTGTTTCAAAAATTATGGAATCTGAAAGTTGAAAAATGCATTTTTACCAAATTTTCAACCCAAAAAATCGAAAGAAATGAGTATTGAATTTGAACGGAGTAAGTATTAAATCAATGTGACACCCTTCCCTCCTTATCGATCTCTCCACACTTGTGGAATTTTAAAGGTCTATAGTTGAAAACGCTGTGTGTTCCTTTTCGCTTTTTTATTCCATGAACCTTACGCCCTGCTGTGAGGGAACTTAGGTGATACTTAATGTACATGTATTCCTCATCAATAGACACTTCAAGCAATATATGCTTTTCATAGGCTAAATTGTCATAAAAGTAGGGAAGCGGAACAATTGAGTCAATGGGATCGACTAATAATGTAAGCATATGCCAAGTATGTAGTAGGCTGAATATTTCGTCACACTTACTGAAGTAAGTGGCCGTATGCTAGCATCCATCATCTAAATCTTAGAGAATAGTCTACGTACAATTTTAAGTCACCATATAGTGATAGCATACCAATTTGCATGCGAGCCATACGTACATGTATAATGAGAGAAGTGCTTAGTGGGTTTGGACAATTACATAACGGTTAGTAACATCATTAGTATGGGGTTAGCAAGCATACCATGAATTAGCAGTGTGAATTCCAATATGTCCAAACCGCCACATGCCGAGATAAGTAATTTGTTGCGAACTAATCATGGAGAAACCTATATATTTTTGGTAATACCAACAGGACTTTATTACTAACCTTAAAGTTAATCAGGCCAATGAATAGGCACTTAACGCTAGTCTTTCTAATTTTTGCAGCAAACTCTGCCTATAAGCCTTTTCCAATCGAACGCTTGCAATATGAGCCGAAATCAGCGAATTGTTCAGATTTAATGCGTATTTAATTAACTTCAATGAAAACAATATTCTTGTAGAGTGCGCTATATTTCTCAATTTGATATGATTAACCAGGATCATTTTCAAAGTAAGATTCAAGAAAGTCGTTCTAACGTTTAATTCAAAAGCGAAAACAAAGATTATTTTTTACCTTAGGCAAGACCTGTGGGGAAGGTGCTGGCAATAAAATTGCAATCAGAGGATAAAGTTACATTGAATATAAAATATGAATATCACCAATTCCAGGGCGCTAGGATAACACTATAAAAACGATGCGAAACCAATTACCTTTAATCATCGATTGCTGTATGTATGTGTGTACAGTGCCGGCATTTAATTCCTGTCCTAAATACGTGATACACGTAATACACGACCGCACGCCCGATCACCACTCAGTTTTCGTGGCATGGATGCATGAATAACCTCACAACTGGACGTAGCTTTGATTCACAAGAATACCTAGGCCTTTGGTGTGCTTGGCTTATTCTTTTGACATTTTATCCATGGGTGTTTATACAACTAGCCTCTGGTAGACGTCCGGTCCACTGGTGCAGGTATTAAATGTCTGTACTGTATGTATGTAGTGTATTAACTGTATCATTACGATAAGCATAAATCAATTTCACAGGAAGACAAACACACACATAGTACAAAGAAAACGAATCCAAAATCATGGAATCTCGACTTGAAAAACAAGGGTTTTAATCACTTTTCTTCACCGCCTCTACAATGTACACAGTTGTGTTAACCTAGCTAGCGTAACTGATCTGCTAAAAGTCCCAAATGAAATATGGTATTTTACCCGAGTAACTCAAACACATGTCACTTCGCATTCCCATGATGTGTTGGTCTATTGGTTACAAAGTAATTATTGCTGTAATACACAATAGGCCTTACAGTGCCGACATTTAATTCCTGCACTAAATGCATGGGCAGCCTGCCATTATACACGGTAGACCTACATGTATATCCCACCTATACCCAGACGTCCATAACGATACGCCAGAAAATCAACTATTATTCACATTTGGACAGATTCTGAACTAGTAAGAGTGTAAGTGGAAGTGAAATGACGTTGACGAAATGGATATTGCTTATTGTCACTTTTGGTGCCCGAAAAGACTATAACCTAGTTAGATTTGAGTGATAGAGGAAACCTTAGAAACGACGACACACGGACGGAAACTAAACACAACAACATACATTCATATGTATTTCTATATTTCCAGGTACATACATGTCATAATGGGACAGATTTATCACAATCCCGATAACCTAAGAACAGGCATTTTTGGTACTTTCGACAACGGGTCTGTGGTCGTCAAAGGGCTTGTTCTATTTCTGGGTGGTAGAATTCTCTGTCTCTCGATGTTCTACGCGATCTCTTAAAGGTGCCACAGCTACAATGATTAAAGAGAAGGAATATGATTGAAATTGTCAGATTATACTCTCAGTAGAGAGTAGTCTTCACATATGTCTGCCCACACATCGACTTTGATCTGCTGCTGATATTATCCATTTCCTTAATCTCCGTTAAGAGGATAAGCATAATACACTAAGGACTAATGCTGTTTGATATCATTTT
Source organism: Maea johnstoni (assembly GCA_963942565.1). Taxonomy (NCBI): domain Eukaryota; kingdom Metazoa; phylum Annelida; class Polychaeta; order Spionida; family Magelonidae; genus Maea; species Maea johnstoni. Next base: position 45,452,724 of record OZ012684.1, on the reverse strand, counting down.
CCTTCACATACATTTTTCTAAACGTTACCTTAAAGTCTTCCAAAATTCAGGCAAATATTTCGCGAATATGTGATACCCAATATGCATGTTTGTAACGGTTTCAATGAAATTCCATATAAAGAATGTTAAAATCCTAATTTTCACGTGTTAACCAATATGCCACGCTGCACATTTTTAAAGATCTGCTCGAATTATCAGGAGGATATCTCCAATTAGTTACAGATTTCTCGTAATAAAGGCAATCACACAAGACATCAGCTGAAAGTGATTATGGTTCTTTAAATGAAACGTAGTGGATAAATAAATGAGAATAAATAAAATACCATATTCTGCTGTCGTAATTCTTAATTATTAGAGAGGCGTCCGGATGATTGCAGTAACTGTGAAAAGTGCCATCAAGTATCGTACTCCCCTACTTAGTTTTAGGTAAGGATGACGGCAATCTAAATGTTGCAAATTACACTACCCTCCCAAATTGACATGGATGTCGGTAGGTATCCATGTGCAACAATGTAGACACTTGATATAGCACAGATCGATAGCTTGCTACCACAAAACATCACTTTGGCATGCACACATCGATCAGCAGTGTTCATTCAATAGATGAGTGTCTCAGATCATGCACATCTAACACGTACAAATCACAATAACTTGACAAATGTCCTATAACTGTCAACATGGGAAACAGTAGCAAGAGGAATAGGTGCAATTGGCATGTAAATCATTCCGATTAATTGCACAATAGAATGTAGTCACCCAGATTGACTACTCAATATTATTACTCAGACCAAAACACCGTATGAATGTCAACCATCACTAAATGTGGTAATGCCTGATATACTCTCTTCGAGATTATAGATAAAAGACGATTAGCCATACTTGACTGAAGTTCTAATAGAGGCATCTAAATAGATTAAAATCATCCACTGTGAAGTAGCTTTAAGTGACCATGGAACAGTGTATGGATTGTTTTTGCCATATGCCGGGACCAGGAAAATATAGCGATACAATTGAGAGCCAGTCATACTATTGGTTAAGAAAGATTAATAGAAATCTCAGAGTAGAGACTTTGGGAAATAAAAAGATAACATTAGTAAATCCAAGTTGGTATTGACGCAACATACATGTACATTAATTGTACGGTTTGTCTAGGATTAGCCCTATGGAATAAAAGGATATTGTGTACCGAACAGGGATCCAATAATTTCAATATACTAGTAATCACCTGCATCTCTCACTCGTAATTGAATTACCCACATGTTGCTGATATACAGCAGACATTCACATTTGAATTAACCTCACCCAAATTACCATACGCTTTTAATTGTAGCAACGCCATCGTCTACAAGTATGTTGTCTATATTGTCTTATCTTCTCCATTTGGTGTATGTCTGGGTAATAACTTATCCCAAAAAGTGTACAAACACGTGTCCATAGGTCTGAAACAATCAATACAAGTAGTTAACTTGACGCCTAAGTTCAAAGAAAGTAGTAGAAAGGCGTGCGTAAAGCCTGTATATCATAGCGACTTCAGAACTATATTGTTGTAATATCCATTAATCAAGTCGTCTTCGTATCGAAGCATTTAGGTACTTACCATGGATATTTTTTTGGAATCGAAGAACACAACCCTAAAGCCCTCAAGCCATTGTTGTAAATCATTCTTACCTTTATACGATTTTAGACTCGACAAGCTCCACTGCAAAAAGACTGAGAAAGGGGTAATATACATGTACATTACAATACGGGAGAGCAAGTGTTTAAGATAAAAGCAATAAATACTTTAAAATGTGAAGAATGTTACATTCTACAGAGGAACATTGACATTGGGTTTTACATCAATAAGAAAACATCGCGGAATAAAGTTAATTCAATGTAGATAAACACGAGAACGAAGGGATGTGTTATAGGGGTTAAAAGCACAATAACGATATAGGTGTATTTAATCTTTAGAGGAAGGGTGTTAGAGGGAGGTAGTCTTCGTATTGGAAATGTAACAAAGACCAAGAACTCGACAAGGGTTAAAATGCGATGAAACCAAACTTCTGGCGAATGATGTCAATCTAAATCGATTACTCGAATATCATGTTCCATGACAATCTCTATCCCATCAACATAAGATAGAGAAAGTATTCTAAGAGGATATTTATAGGAGGAGACAAGATATCGGACATCATTTATGTGAAAAGAATTCTTTTTAATCAGATGATAAAAGAAAGGATTTCTATAATGATAGGGGCTGAAAATGTCAGTTGTGACTGTCCTTAAAATGGGGCCCCATAGAACAAGAGTAACTTATGACTTGATATTTCTTCCGATCGATTGAGAGTGGAGCGAGGTTATGAAGATTTGCGATATTATCGGTCTTGTAATTTAATTGAGTTACTGTAAATGACTTAAGTATAGCGGGAACAATAAGTGGCGATAATATCGCTCTGCCCATATGCGCTATTTTAAAATCCCCGCCTTTATTAAATTCTTAATTGAACTTGCTGCTATTGTTCCCGTTCACCGCTATACTTAGATCGCGCTATCCAGGACAGTACCGTAATTGCGCTGTATAATGTTCACGCCATATTTAAGTGATTTACAGTATTCGTGCACGTTCGACGTTCGTGCGCCCAATTCTCTGATTGTAGCTGTCTTGACAGCTATACAAACTATGAAAACAGCGCTGACACATTTCCAGTATAGATACTTAGAGGAGCAAGTGGACTGCGAGTGATCACGTGACCACACAAATAACCCGACAGTGCGTTTATTACACACTTCTAAGCATTCCATTATTATCGTCTGTCAGTGGAATGTTGAATTTTTGGCGTCGTTAGTGTTTAGGCGCCCTATTTGTTGGTTATAGGCGTGTTCTTTTTCGGAATTTTTCTTGACGAAGTGTTGGGATACACCTATGTTGTTCGGTGATTGCGGCGAGTGGCAATGCGAAGTGATACAGTGACGTCATCGTCTGGTACTTCTTTTTAAAAATGTACAATGTATTTTATCACGCTAAAAATGATTTTATTATGATTGTCTGTCAATAAAATGCTGTAGATAAAATGTTGAATGTTTGGCGTCGCTTGTGTCTTAATCATAAAAAAATGGAGATTACCGCGTGTATATAGACTATGGATCCAGTCCTTTCAGTCGTGTGCGCGTAAAATTTGCATTGGATAGACTGGTGTCAGTCCCTTTGAACTATTGCGCGCCAACAATTAGGGGGAGGGGGCCGGGGTAGGCTGGTGCCGTTCAGCTGGGTGGACTCGTGCATGAAGCACACAACATATCATGGGATCATATCTAACTACAACAAAAGCTCAATTGTTCAAGTTATCAATAGAGTGTAGTGAGATACAACTATAACAGCCATTGACATGCGGTCGCGGGCGCCTTTCTCCGCACAACTTCGCGTTTTCCATCAAAATACTACATGCTCAATGCACACTTTCCCTTCTAGAATTGAGTCCTTCTGGATAGTTATTATTGATTATTGTTGATTACCTTTCTGAATTGTATTACTGAAACTTTGAAATAAGATGATGTTGAGAGACAATAAAAACATTTGCTTTGCTGAGAACTGTAAAAAAAGAAAGTATTCAAATGAAATATAAATTCCCAGCCCCCATGATAGGACACCAGCGATACTATTCACTAACCTGTGTAGCCTATTTGCTCTCTTGGCTATATGGCTATTTGTTAGAGTGCAGCTATTTACATGACTGGCGAGAAGGGGCGTGCAAAGTGCACCTGACACTCCAGTTGGGCATTAGCCTTATCCTATACTAACTCAATGACAAACCGAAAACTGCCCGAGGCACTTTATGTCATGCGAAAGCTATCAAGTTATAGACATCTGCCTGCAGTTCACATTGCAGAAAGACATTGAAGCATTTACTGTAATAGCAGGCCTTTTCTGTTTTTACTGTAGCAGGTAATACAACTACAGGTGTTGGAAACACGGTCTCTTGAGAAAGACTATTATGGGTGCACCTGAGCTTTTAGTTTGCCATTATTAACGTTTTGTTGCAATTGAAAATACTCAGACTCAACACTTACCTGCCAGGTAATGGATATGTATATACATCATCAGCTCCACTCTGATTCTAGCAGCTGATTGGTCGATTTCTCTGTTTTACTGGACGGAATCAGGCTTCTAACATTGCTTTTAACAAATTTCAATGTTAGGAGTCCTATATTAATCTTGTATTGGGATCCTAACACTGCTTTTCACAACGTTTATTGTTAGAACCCCGATAAATCTATACTACTTTCGGTAGTGTCTAGCAACCGTTGGAGGGCATTCCATAGCAACTGAGGGATTTCAAAATGACAGTCATTGCCGATCGCAACAGAAGAATAATTTCCTACTATAACCAAAACCTGTATTCTGCTAACAAACAAAATAAGTATATCCGTGAGGCCTCGGAAATATATGGAATGAGAGTTGCTATGGTTGCCATTTCTTGCTGTTGAAAGAGAAAAGATAGTGACAGAGATCAGAAACAAAGATTATGATAAGTAATTATCTAACAAAAATGATGGGTTTTGTTTGAAATGCCGCACAAGCTTTAAATTCATTTGATGATCGTTTTTTTTTGAAATCTTGCGAAAACATTTAATTTCTTTAATGATTTTTAGCAAAATGCTGATATCTTGTTAGGTATTACGTAATAAGATTCCGTGATATATTTTCTCTCGAGTAAATCAGTAATGGCTTATCTGCATTTGCTAGTATTGCCTGTTGAAAAGTCGTTGATGAATGGTATTTCCAAATGCAATCTTAAAGGATTTTTCATCATGCAACTAGGTGATAAATCAAAATATGGAATACAATCTCATTTAAAAGTAACAGTTTAATGGCCATTGCAACAGGATGCATTATTCCTTCGAAGCCATCTATAACCAAATTTCACTGATACCAATATAAAAACGATCATCATGTCCTATATTCGAGACAAAATTAATATAAGGACATCTTGGGGGGATTGAGAATTGGGCTTTATGAGAAAAAACGTGACAGTGTGCAATTGTTTAATGTACACAGGTGACCAAGCGTGCTATTTCACTTTACAATTCTTAATCGTTTAAGTCAATCAATATTTTGAGGGTATGTGTCAAATGTAAATAGTAAACTGTTTTGACGTCATGCTTTCCAGTTAAAGCCATGTTCTTGTTCTCAACTATTGTGCAGTAGGGATAGCTTCTTAAAGACAAAAAAGCTTTCAGAATGAAAGAAAAACCTTAGTAATGTGTTTTGAAAAGTGGGCTATTACCAAACAGTTTATTACCGTCCACATATTGGGTTCGGTTTAGCTCCTTAATGCTAGGATTTTCCTTCTGCTTGGACGGTTATCACAGTCGCATATGAATACGTTGCAGGCACTCCGAGCATACGCTTTTGGATAGGTTACAAGCTGGCAATAATTGAAGCATACTTAACTACACGTTTTACAGCTGTCTCCCTGTGTTTGAATCCTGCAGGTCTTATTTATCGCCGAGACAGATCTCATTAAAGGCAGGCCAGCATGTCCCCGTGTGAACGAGAAGAATATTAAGGCCCAGAATTGATTCTCGGTTAATACCCATACGACTCGTCCGCGTCATTTGGTTATAGGTGTGGGGTGATAGAGCGCTGGATGGAGACTCATCTTGTTATTGTCTGAGTATTGCAACATTGCCGGTAATATGCATGTATTAGGTCCATTTCCTGCAATAAACCCCCTTTTCATCTATGGGTTATGACTATAGGTATCAAAGGGAAGGATGGGTGTACATATCTTACAGGGAATCGTGTGTCGAGGATCTGGCTGATGATATTGTTCTTTGATAAATTACATGGTAAATATGCATTTGATTTGGAATATCACCAGGAGCTCCATTTCGTTTATGCACTAGGTACTCAGGCGCCTTTTTAATCAACATTTGCACTTCAGGCAAGAAGGTTGTTTCGCAAGCTATGCAAGCCTGTGAAGTGTTATTAGATTCTCATTGTATTGATATATGATGATACTGAGTGAACTATCAGTGAGAAAATAGTTATTAAGTAAAAAATGAGTTATTTTCTGACCAGTGGAATAACCCCCATGGTTAAGCGGTCTAATACATCACGTGTCAATTTCACTACAGTACAGGTGTTTAATTCCTGTACTTAATGCGCGGGCAGACCGAGCATAATAAACGACTGCACGCCCGAGTGCAGCCCATTTTCATTCGGCATGGATGCCACCACAGACCACTGACGTCACAGCTGAACGAAGCTTTGATACGCAGCTACGTGGGTCATTATTATGCCTGACTTTTTAATGTGTTCGCATGTTATTCATGGATGTTAGTACAACCAGTCCCTGACAGGCGTCCGGTCGACTCATGCTGGAATTAAATGTCCCTACTGTACCACTGCATATTATGGAGGGAATGAGTACCACTTGAGGCGTGTAATAAAGTTGTCAGTAAATTAAAATGAGTTATTGGTTTTCAGAGATAACCATAACTAGTCATAATTCAGGTAAGGCGGTGGTTTCCGGCGGGTGCTGCAGTTTCTTTATCAATAAACAACTGGCTTGTCATGACTTGACCACAATAAGCCGGACCACGTGACTATGATCGAAATCCTAAATTTCTAGTCACGATTTAGGACATTGTGACAAAGGTGACGATTAACACTTTTTCCACTTTTCATTTAAATTTGAAAATATTTTTTCATTGCATACCTAAAAATAAACATACAGTATCTTGTTTTTACAAACACAATACAATAGGTTGAAAGTGATATGTCATTACATATGAAAAGGTATACATTTATTTCTTCCACCTAATCTCAATAATATCTTCATCTCACATGGCTATAAAGTCAACAAACTCTTTATCAGAAATATAGAAATGGGAAGCTCACGAAGCACCACTCATATTCAGTGGTGACGTGCCTGTTCTCATATTAGCTTTATTTCCTAGTAGAAACTATTGGCATTCACTGACTTATTCACGTTTACTCCATGTCATTGAAGAGAAAAAAAAACTCACTATGACTAATTCGCGTTTACGCCATGTCATTGAAGAGAAAAAAAAACGACAAATCTGCAAGATGTTTACCTATCTATTTGAATGCACACATAAATTACCGACGATTTGCCAAAGAACAATATATTTACGGAACGCCATCATGTCAAGTCCTCCAGGATATTAAACAAACAATACCATCACTGAGGTCTATTACTTGGATTTAACCTATTATCCAAACAATATATTTTATAAATGTCACGTCGCATTTGCTATCAATATGGAGGAGCAATTTATTAACCGCCCGCTAGGAGACGCCTCTGCGTCTCCGCTGTATCAATTTCATTTGGTGTGAACACACAAAGTCTCATGCTCAGCAGACACGAATACAAATAGTGATTGTTATGGAATGTGCAAAGAAAGTTTGGCAAGCAAAGAGGTTTCTTTGTATTCAGCATCTGCTGAGGGATCCGCCGTGGCCTAATGGTTACGATGCCTGGCTTCCAAGCGTGAGTTCGCAGGTTCGAGTCTCCGCTGGATCCGCGAGCGGGTTGGCCTGGTCGCTATATAAATGTTTGGCGTTGTGGAGGGCTGCCTTTGGTCTTTCTGCAACTGAAAGACCCCTTGGAACTATTCGTGAAGAGTAGGGAATTTCTTCCCGGTTCCGGGTTTCTATCTCGTCGCGATATGACCTAAACTGTTGAAAGCCACGTAAAACTCAATTCCTTCCTTCCTTCAGCATCTGCTATTAATACAGTACACACATTTAATTCCTACACCAGTCGACCGGACTCCTACTAGTGCCTGGTTGTTCAAACACCCATGGATAACCTGTCAAAGAAATAAGCGAAATACATCAATGGCCCACGTATCTTACAAACCAAAGTTATGTTCAGTTGAGAGATCATCCATGCATTGATATCCAGGAAACTGGGTAGCAATTGGACATGCTGTCGTGTATTATGCCCGGGAAAGCCACGCATTTGGTGCAGAAATTAAATGTCGGCACTGTAGTTCAACGATATATGGATGTGATAGCAGCCATGGTAATCAATGTACATTGAGACATTCGATTTACATCATTTTTATATAATTTTGTAATTCTCCCAAATGGCCCTGATCCATATTTTATATGGTTACGAAACAACTTAAAAATGACCTCCTTCTTTGTTTTACAGCCATATCTACAAACATATGTACAAAGACATCTCTCTGAAATATAACCATACAAACAATTAAGAAATGCATAAATACAGAAATATATAGAATAAGTACCATCTTCACATTGATAAGTTGACAACCGATATTAGTGTAACACTTATTGTGGCCAAGCAATATTATTTTCTGTATATTAAGTGCTTTTAAAATCTCATCATTTGATAACACTTAATAACATGAGATAAATTTCATATCTGTAATCCGCTGGTGATCAAATTATGACCGTTTTAACACATCTAGTCAATGGTTAAAGGAAGACGATTTAATTATGCTCCCACGTGTATGCTTGCATGCAGTTGAAAAATTTGGAATTTGGAATTTTGTTTCTCGTCATTTTTTTCTGCCACATTGTGGCTAAGGCGTGTCTAGCCATTTGTAACTCGTGGAGGAAACCTGAGTATCCTTCTTTGTTTTACAGCCATATCTACAAACATATGTACAAAGACATCTCTCTGAAATATAACCATACAAACAATTAAGAAATGCATAAATACAGAAATATATAGAATAAGAACCATCTTCACATTGATAAGTTGACAACCGACATTAGTGTAACACTTATTGTGGCCAAGCAATATTATTTTCTGTATATTAAGTGCTTTTAAAATCTCATCATTTGATAACACTTAATAACATGAGATAAATTTCATATCTGTAATCCGCTGGTGATCAAATTATGACCGTTTTAACACATCTAGTCAATGGTTAAAGGAAGACGATTTAATTATGCTCCCACGTGTATGCTTGCATGCAGTTGAAAAATTTGGAATTTGGAATTTTGTTTCTCGTCATTTTTTTCTGCCACATTGTGGCTAAGGCGTGTCTAGCCATTTGTAACTCGTGGAGGAAACCTGAGTATCCGGCGAAAAAACGCCTAACCCCATCTCACTGCCAACTTTCTCACATGCATCGGGTGGGATTCGAACCAAGCAGTGGTGTGTGTAGACTAGGCTCCTTGTCCCTGAAAAGCTCACATTCCCTTCTGTGTGGACCAAGCACTGTGGTGTGGTACCAGGTATGGTAGATAGATGGCACCACCTACTCCTTCTATCTCTATAGGTTTACAGGTGTCATACTCAAACTGAATCCTGGTGAGATAAGTGTTAACTACATTGACCACTATGGCCACCTAGAATATTTGGTGCTTGGTAACAGGATAAAACATAACAGAAAAATACATATTTGACAGCCTAGAAATCTATGCTATGGTGTGTGCAGTTGAAGCACTGAACCAGCGGTTGCTCAAGCCAAATAGTAACATTCCACGTAAGAAACAACGTAACCTTTTCTAAATTCGAAATTGAATTATACATTTCATCAGTATCAGTTTGATGTCATTTTAATAAAAATTAAAACCTATATATAACATCTTCCAACACATTAAAAAAATTCTTTCGCTGCCTTATGTGATTTTAAAATGAACATTCTAGACTGCTGAGTGATTACGCTCAAGATTCCATCTCGCTACAAATGCGCTAAACTGCCGCAGTCTTATTGTTGAAAGTGGGAGTGACTAGCAGGCAGGTGGGAAGTACAGGAATAATCACATCAACAGTAATATTTCTCTCATTTTCCTTAATTTGTTTTCCGTCTTTTTATTCTGTGATTGCACGAAGTACAGCTGGTAATTACTTAAAGCCAACACGACACATCTCCTTGATTAGATAAACCGCACACATACACATTTGTATCAGACAGCATAGTGCTGAGTAAAATATCAATTTTATATATACTTGCCATGATTATGTACACGCAATTCGCACATCACAGTGCTGAGTAAAATATCAATTGCACATATGTATTTGCCATGATTACGTAGTTCGCACATCATACATCAATTTTATATTTACTTGCTATTATTATGTGGTTCGCATCCCTAGATCAGGTATTAAAAGAAGTTGCCAGTGACTTGGGTTTATTTGGTAATATCCCCCTACAGTGGACACACTTGTCACGACATCCTATAGCAAAACAAGTTATTATCATGTCTTCCTATTCGTCAGACGATGAAGGATATTCATTGAAAACGAATCCTTTAGAATCTAGCAATAAATCGACCACCCTGATGAAATCCTCGCCAAATATAACATTGTCACCCTGTTATTTTAAGTAATGAATCATAGTAACTATGCTAGTATCATTTGCAATGGAGGGAAGGAAGGTTTGGCGTATTACGTCGTTTTCAACAGCTACATGTATTAGGCCATATCGCGAAGAAATTCCCTTCTCTTTACGAATGGTTGCAAGGGATCTTTCAGTTGCAGAAAGACCATAGACAGTCCTCCACGACGCCACACATTTATATAGCGACCAGGCCAGCCAGCTATTTCGGGGCCACAGAGGAGATTCGAACTTGAGAACTCACGCTTGGGAGCTAGGTGTTGTAACCAGTAGGCCAAGGCGGATCCCATATGTGCAATAGCTTTATCTCTTTACGACTAATCCCAGTAACCTGATTAAGAAGAACCTTTACGTCGCCACTCATTTATATAGCGACCAAGCCATCCAACTAATCAGGATCTTCCGGAGACCTGAAATTGGGATCTCAAGTTATAAAGAATTACCTGTTATCTTTAGGTCATGACGACACGTCCACTGTTACATGTACAGTAGTGGATGATAATGCGAATAACATATGTGGCCAATGTTTGCTGGGGGCAGTCTGTCGGAGGATTATGGATTGGTAAATGTCTACAATATGAAGAACTAAATGCGGTACAAAAAACAGCTAATGCATCTCGGCTGAAACGTTGCGAAGATTTATGCCGCTATTCACCAGGCCGATGTATACATATCCGTGTTGCTCATTGGCTGCCTGGCCATCTTTCCTCCGAAACCTTTTTACAAGAGGTTTCTGGACCTCATAAAATGCAATTTATGAAACTGTTGACATCAACTTGATACGTATTGTAGCCGTATGGGCAATCCTCGCCAGACATATATTTACAGTATCCTCCTCAAAGAAGGTGTGGGTTAGCCAGCAAGCTACATGTAGATATTGTCTGAAATGCTCTCCCTGGTACGACGGTGCATACGTGACACCTAAATAAACTTAAACGAACGTTTATTTTTAGCACTATTTTCAGAAAAATGCTAGAAAAATAAATAAACGAACATTTATTTTTAGCAAAAATATATGAAAGTGCTAAAAAAATAAATTGAGGAACGTTTATTTTTAGCAAACCATTCATAAAATTGTTGAAAATAAACCTTCACGAACGTTAATTTGTAACAAAATTTCAGAAAAAGTGCTGAAAATCAACCTTTACGAACATTTATTATAAGCAAAATTTTGGGAAATTGCTCAAAATAAGCCTTCACAAACGTTTATTTGTAGCATTTTATTGAGAAAAGTGTTAGAAAAATAGAAAACGAACATTTATTTTGAACAAAAACTGTAAAAAAATGTTGTAAATAAATGCAGACGAGCATTTAAATACAGTGTCACATTTGCACCGTCATGGTGCATACGTGACATCTAAACAAATCTAAACGAACATTTATTTTCAGCACTTTATTGAGAAAAATGTTAGAAAAATAAATAAACGAACATTTATTTTCAGCACTATATTGAGAAAAATGTTAGAAAAATAAATAAACGAACATTTATTTTCAGCAAAATCGAGGTGGAGATGCTGTGTTTTAAAATGGAAAATGTCATAGCATCAATCATGTATGGGGGCGTGTCCAAAAGGGCGGGCCTAATTTCACGTATTGGGGAATTGAGACAGAACACCATTGTCATTCTGGCGGGTGAATGGACCGCAGAATGATACAATGTTTCAAATTCCACGTTACTACTACGCACGATTTCATTCAAACATACATACATAGTGGGGATGAACGAATCCCTGCATACGATGGACCAAGTGTAAAGGGCAAATAAAGAAAAACATTACTTTCGCGACGGTTTTTTGGGGGAGAGGAAAGACAAAATACTTTTTTCACGAACGTTCTCGGGGAGATTACTTAATTAAAACTACACAAAGTAAAACGACCCTATGAATAGTTGAAACTTGTATTCATTTATATGTACCTCGATGTATATCAATAATTCAATATCTAACATCTGTCTACCTGTCTTTTCGTATTTCTTTCTTTCTATCTATCTATCTATCTATATATCTATCTATGCGCGTACACAACTCTGTAATTCTGATTTGTGAGATCGTTCCCTATCTTTCCTATTATAAAGCAATTTTCATTTGGGCGTGTTTTGAGCTGCTATTACGCCCTAACCCGAATCTTAAACTTAACCATTAAAATCAGACTTAAAACAAAAAAGATCGCAACCCAGAAATATGCACACACATACACAGTTTATTGATTGCATATTGACATAGTTTATGAACTGCATCTACTAGTACATGTATCTATCTACAAGTATGTATGTGAATGTTTGTATATTTATTGACTGTCATTGATATATTGACTACTCTACAATTCGATATATGCATGTATGCATGAATGCATACATGTATATATGTAGATGTGTGTATGCGTGCTCACATGTAGATTAGATATACACTAGTAGATAGATAGATAGATAGATAAATAGAAATACAGGCAGGCAGACAGACAGGTAGATAAATGTTAGACATTGATATATATATAAATTATTGATAGGGTCGGTTTACCTTTCGTACTTATTAATGATATTTTATGATACCACCCTCCCTCAAATTCTGAATTGTTTGCTGGTCTCCCCACCACTTTTAACAATAGATCAGTTAGGAGGAAATTTTGCTCATCCGCTCCTCCCCCTCCACCAATTCTGAATTGACATTATTCGCCCCCCTTTTCTCAAATTCTGAATTGTTTTCCGCCACCCCACCACCTTTTTAAATGGATCAGCTCGGAGATTTTTATGCATTTTATTATATAATATTGAATAGGTAGTGGGGGGATGGGGATGCTGCCAAATTAGAATTGGAGGGGGGGGGGGGGGGGGGGGGGGTGGATATTGCTAATTCAGAATACGGGGGGGGGGGGGGTCAGTTAAAAAAAAAGCCGTCTAGCTGTCAATCACGCAAATGCCTGCGCATGCGTAATGCCCTACGTTCCGTCCCACGTTCCCAAGAGTGTCTACCACGCTTGATGGACACGCCTCTCTAATGATTGACATTTTGACAGTTTATATTTTCAGCATTTCCAATTATACAATGCTAAAAATAAACCTTCGTGAAGGTTTATTTTGAGCACTTTTCTGAAATATTGCTGAAAATAAACGTCCGTGAAGGTTTATTTTCAGCAATTTTATCAATGTTTTGCTAAAAATAAATGTTCGTGAAGGTTTATTTCTAGCATTTTTCTGAAATTTTGCTACAAATAAACGCTCGTCAATGTTTATTTTCAGCAATTTTATCAATGTTTTGCTAAAAATAAATGTTCGTGAAGGTCTATTTCTAGCAATTTTCTGAAATTTTGCTAGAAATAAACGTTCGTGAAGGTTTATTTTCAGCAATTTTATCAATGTTTTGCTAAAAATAAACGTTCGTTTATGTTTAATTAGATGTCACGTATGCACCATGATGGTGCAAATGTGACACTGTATTTAAATGCTCGTCTGGATTTATTTACAACATTTTTTGTCAGTTTTTGCTAAAAATAAATGTTCGTTTATTTATTTTTCTAACATTTTTCTCAATCTAGTGCTGAAAATAAATGTTCGTTTAAGATTCATTTAGGTGTCACGTATGCACCATCGTACCCTGGTATCGAAAAACGCTATATTAATGGTCTATGACTTTGCCAGACGTCATCATCATGTCATCTATCTCCAGTAACTGTTTTCTGTAATATCAAATGCTGGATTTCCTATTTTGCTTATTTTCTCGTTTCTATTGTAGTTAATACCTATATTTCTGTATGAAATATATATGTATGGCCTCTGAATACATACATGCATACATACATTGATCCGTCACATCAGTTCTGGGCTCCATATTTAAAAAAAACTGCATCTGTTCATTAGACGTTTTAAGATCTGTTGGTTTTTAAGTAGCGTAGTGTATTGGCTTGTTTTGTCTGTGTATGGCGATACACATATACAAATACATCGTCAGACTATATAACAGCATCTCTCAGAATGTTCCACAGTTACATACTGTGTACAAATGAATTCTGGGAAACACAAAAGCCGTTTAACATGAGTCATGAGACCTTTCATTCACGGTGTAGATACACACAAGCTTTGCTTATACGTGGAGATACACTGATCTTCTGTTTATAGATACTCTGAAACGATGATAGCAAAATTTCTATACCATACGGAGATTGAAATTGACGAGAGCTGCCTCTATGGTCGGGCGGTCGAGATATTTGCGTCATTGTGCTTTGGATGAAGGTAGCCTCATCTTGTGAATATATGTGAATTGAGTGATATGTGATGGCTAATGCACTCAAAACACAACGTTTAAACCAATTGGATATGGAAGCCAGTATGCAGTTCATGAACGGACATTCAGACTGTGTTTCCCACCCACCCGGCCGGGCGGACGCCCTGTTGATTCACAGAGACTGGTCGTTTTCTTTTCACATTCTCATTGTATATCTTGTGTTTTTCTATATGTACATATGTGTATATATATGGATAAAATACTTTTGGAAGTTGTAGTTTAATCGTATTCATCTACGTCATCTGTAAATGGTGTCTGGATTCTCGAGGGCCGTTAGGTCGATTATATGGTAAAGGCAATTAAGATCCTCAATATATCAAATACACGTCAGTAAAAAAAAATCACATTATTCTTATAACCAAGATTTATTAAAATGGTCAATGACACACAATGGCCTTGGATAAATGACTTTAATACACCTATTGATTTTATTCTACAAGCACGGGTGCATTTTTGTCTGATATGCAAGGTGGCATTAAGCTTAATCATAGACCCATAGGATTTCAATGCATATTTGTAATGATATTTTGTAAATGAGAATTTACAGTCAATCACTATTATTGATATTATTTGGCTTGACACAAGTTTAGCAATAACTCCCAAAAACTAAATTGTATTTATAAAATGTATGACGATAATTCATCTACCCAACCCGAGAAAGTGTACATAATTACTTTGTTATCAATATCTGAGAGACCATCTAGAGCAGTCCAGATGTAAATGGGTCAACTAAACTGTAGAATAGAAAAACATTCGTATATTGCATTGACTCTAATCTATTTTGATAAAAAAGGGACGTATAAGATACATTGTATATTGCCTGTGTTGCTAACCCTATGAAGAATTCATCCCAGCCACTTCTATGACTATTACGACAAATAACACCCACATGTATGGCAACACAGTGCCGAGATCTCTCTGCACTAAATGGGTGGGCATCACGTGTATACAGTACAGACATTAAACTGCTTCACCAGTCGACCGGACGTCTGCCGGTGCTGGTTGTATAAACACCCGTGGATATTACATATCAAAACATATGCCAAGCACATCAATGACCCTCGAACCTAGCGAATCCAATTTACGTTTAGTTCCGATTTCAGTGACCTGTGGTGGTATCCAAAACTAGGAAGCTGGGTGGCAATCGGGTGTGTCGACGTGTATTATGCTCAGGCTGCCCACGCATTTAGTGCAGGAATTAGATGCCGGCACTGTACACACGACTGATTACCACCCGATTTCCTGGGCATGCGTACATGTGTGTCCTCATAACTGAACGTAGCTTTGATTTGCAAGCTATGTATGTATGTAATTTATTGGCTACAGCATTCTGCTATAAAGGTACAATACAAATAATAAGCATAAGGAAAGATAAACAACGGAAACAGATATGAATATAAATATAGCAAAATATTACAGGGATATATACAGTTTTAATATATACTTGGTCATAAGTCCATTTTTTCTGGTCGGTCAGGAATCATGTGGGCCAGCTTTAATAAAAGTTATCACATAAGCTACCTGATTCCTCTCTTCGTTTTACTCCTATACATGTTAGCAATATATTTAGCTGCGACCACCCAGAAATCTATCATCACATTATCAGGAATGCCGACAGGGTGCTTGCCCATTAGTACTAAAAGGATATTCTCACCAGAGTCTAGTACAAGACCTCCTGCACCATCTTGAACATTTTGAAGATCAACAAACATGCGATTTCGTGCTAACTGGGTAGAGGGACACTGCAGAATCATGTGGTATGCGTCATCATATGCTCCCAGGTCACATAGAGGACAACATTTTTCAATGGCAGGTCGCCCTTTAAGACGGACATCGTCAACCTTTAAGAGGCTTGCTCTACAGAGAATTTTAACCATTATTTCGCAGTTACGCAGTTGGTCATGTAATGCATCAGCGATCTGCCACCAGATTATGTACCTGCTAGTAGGGCAAACGCTATTCTACAGAGAAAGGCTTTGATGACATCTTTTTTGGACACACCAGAAAACGTTCTCCAATTGCCAAGCTTTGGCCCACACCATGTCTCTCCAGGAGTTTTTACTCCAAAAATGTCCTTGTTGGACCATATTTCTAACTTCGTTAAGGCAGCCAAAAATGGTTGCAGTATTCAGAAGGTCGTATGTGAGTGATTGATGTGCTTGGCTTATTGTTTGAGATGTTATTCGTGGGTGTTTGTACAACCAGCCACTGGCATGCGTCCGTTCGACTTGTGCAGACATTAAATGCCTGTACTGAACATCAAGAAATGCAATACTGAGACATAGTATTTATATCCATCGTGTCTGTTTGCAACGCATGCGCAACACGTATTCATAAGTTCTCTACGGGAGTGACAGAAAAAATGTATCATTCATGTTGATCCACTAATTTTCATTTAATAAACGTTATTTGGTAAGACGAGAGGTCGACATTAATAGGATCTACAGATCAAAGTGGTGAGGTTGGGGTATAAACGACACTTCGTGCTCAATAGGGTAATTATCCAGTGCCCAGAGCACGTGCTGGCAATTGATGGCTCGAAGGATAACATGACATGACCTTTCCAAGAAATGTGGCAGTGAACTTAGTATTAGAACATCAACAGGAATCTAATCTTTACCAATATTGCTATTGACACATGTAGTAATGGACCATCGATAGGGAATCTAATTTATATTAATATCAAGCACTTACTATGGGTTATTTTTTGACATGCTATCCATGGATCGGTTCACTAACCAAATGCTTTTCTTTCACGCCTTTGTACGTCAATTTGCTGTATCAATAACGTTTTTGATATGCTCCCATGTAAATGCCGCCCAATTTTCATAGTTGTAATGAAAATTTCCCATCCATGATGTATGAATATCCAGTTCTCAGCTACTTTCTATATCTGCGTTTGTTTTCTTTGTTGCAGTTTTGAGTCTGACGCAAGGCGTACGTACTCCGATCCACTATGAACACCCGTATGTTCTACCTCCTCGGACTCCGAAACCGTCCTGTAGTTGTCATAATATCACAAATACTGGTAAGTGCTCTCTCTCTCTCTCTCTCTCTTCTCTGTCTCTCTCTCTCTCTCTCTCTCTCTCTGTCTGTCTGTCTGTCTGTCTGTCTCTCTCTCTCTCTCTCTCTCTCTCTCTCTCTCTCTCTCTCTCTCTCTCTGTCTCTGTCTCTGTCTCTGTCTCTCTCTCTCTCTCTCTCTCTCTCTCTGATCGTATTCTGATATTTAACTTTATGCTTGTTTGTTGTAGTTCCGTAGTAAACTGCATTTCTTTAAAGATAATCAGTACCAAAAATGATTTTAGGACAGTCATGTGTCATTGCGTGCCATTTCGTATTGGATATTCTTATACAAAATAACAGAATGTCAGTTGAACATAGAAAGCGTTCAAGTAAATATAAAACGTATACTTGTTCATGAAAGATTCAAGTTCACCTTCAGAGGAAAAGAAGAGGTTCTTGATGTTGAAAGAATATCATGTAGGTATACAATAATATCACGTTCTTGTAAAGATACTTTATTGAATATACTTTAGAATACTGAATTACGATACATGTGATAGTATATTTACACTTTATATTTGAAATACTGTACATGATAAGCCATAAATATGGTGATTGAAACTATCATAAAGCATTGCCATGATGCTTGGCGAGCAGGAATGAATGAATGAATGAATGAGTGCTTAACCCTTCCAATGCTAACTAAAGGCTACTTTAGCCGTCCAAAGCACAATGGCGCAAAGATCTTTCGAAAATCATCTTAACCCTGTCATATTGGTATTCATTGGATAGCACTCGATGGGTACTTTCAGATGACTACCCATTTGCCTGGATTTCATTCATTTTCAGTTTTTTTTCTAAACATTTTGTATTGGCCAAATAAGTCACAAGCAGCATAAGTGTTAAAGCCACATCGGCACACAAGGGTTATCAAGTCTGAATGAAATAATGACGATGACAAGCAGGAAAATAATCAAAAGAAAGTTCAAACATAAAAATGTGTCACTGCATGACAAATAGAAATCCGATGTGTTACATGAAGAACATTAGACTAGCGGCCTAAAATCCAAAATGAGAAATGTAATTACACCAACCAGTAACTCCCTTTTCTTGGGTTCGAAAGAAATTGGAGTATCTGACATTTATGAAAGTACCTCTTAAAGTCATGTTTAGCTTTTCCCAACTACTTTTGGAATGTGCTATGTATGACTTGTTAATGCAATATAAACAGAGTGTTAAGAATAAAGTCATTCTCAAATTTTTTATATTCTACGATTAGATACATCTTCAATCCTACATGTACATTTAGATTTATAGCATATTGTATTCCTGTACACCCTTCAGCTTACATATAATCTATCCACATATAATGTCTTCTACTGAATTGCATCTAATTATTGCATTTCTGGCGAAGTATTCAGTCACAGAATAGATTAGTTTTGCCCAGATAGATATCTCCTAATCAGATTAATAAATCACAGCACATCTGCCGAATGAGATTCATTCAAGCATAGGTAATGTAAATGATGGAATACGTCCTAGAAATAAAGCAGATTCGATCGAAAGCAAATATATATATATATATATATATATATATATATATATATATATATATATATATATATATATATATATATATATATATATATATATACTAGAAAAGTACCCATCCTGCGGACGGAAACTATGAAATGTCTTATAATGACAAACATATGCGAGCACCCAGATATCCCTGACACCACACATTTAGGGTCACCTAACCTATGTATCAATAATTCAAGGAATAACAGATATACCATCAACAAATACGATCAAGGTTTATTATACCGGCTGTAATAAAGAATATAGGCCAATGTATGTGTTCATGATATCACTGATATATCTTATTATGATAATTTCAACTTAAAACTATTTTGAAAGTGAAAGTATGGCGTAACGTATGTCATTTGTACACCCGTTATATTGACAGGCCCGTTACGGGCTCAGAACCCGTTATAACGGGCCTGTAACGGGTTTGTTAAAATGGGCCCGTATAAATGATAAAGATAATGGGACCGTTGTGGGTTTTCAAGCTGTGAAATGTCGTTATATTGAGGGATCGAAAAACGGGCTCGTAACAGGCCCGTTACGGGGCTGTACAGGCCCGTCAACTTTTACATCTATCTGTCTGTCTGTCCTACTGTCCCCCTCTCTTTTTCTCTCTCTCTCTCTCTCCCTCTCTCTCTCTCTCTCTTAGTATCTCTCTCTCTCTCTCTCTCTCTCTCTCTCTCTCTCTCTCTCTCTTGTTGTATCTCTCTCTCTGTATTTCTCTCCCTCCCCTCTCTCTCTTGCTCGTTGTATCTCTCTCGTTGTATCCCTCTCTCTCTCATTATCTCCCCCGCTCTCTCTCTCATGTTGTATCTCTCTCCCTTCTCTCTCTCCCCCCTTCTCTCTCTCCCCCCCTCTCTCTCGTTGTATCTCTCTCTCCGCCTCTCTCTCTCTCTCTTGTTGTATCTCTCTCTCTGTATTTCTCTCCCTACCCCTCTCTCTTGCTCGTTGTATCTCTCTCGTTGTATCTCTCTCTCTCTCTCTCTCGCTGTATCTCTCTCCCCCCTTTCTCTCGCTTGCTGTATCTCTCTCCCCCCTTTCTCTCGCTCGTTGTATCTCTCTCTGTATCACTCTTCCCCCTTTTTGTATCTTCCTCCCCTCTCTCTGTCTTGTTGTATCTCTCTCTGTATATCTCCTCCTCCCCCGCTCTCTCTATCTCTCGTTGTATCTCTCTCCCCCCCCTCTCTCTGTATCTCTCTCCATACCCTCTCTCTCTCTCTCCCCTATCTCTCGTCACACCTGAAATAAGTAACTATCTTATCACACACGTTCCTTAGTCTTTCAACAGTATATGCACTGAGCGCTTGCTAGACATTGCTACTTGTTTTCGGTCTATCGAGTTTGCTATTTTTATTGAAATACCTACATAAAAAGGGGTTTATAACTTTTTAACAGCTGCAATTTAGAATTTTTATATCAAACTGACCTTTCATTTTCTTTAAACTGAAACAGTGCAATGGTTGATACAAAATACATAGTTTTAAACTACATGTAAACCCAACACATATAGAGATGATATCACCTCATTATATCACCATCTTCAATGAAATCCAAGTTATCCATCTATCCCCGAATATCCTGTTTTTCTCTTATAAATTCTCCTAAGATTCTCCTCTTCTTTATCAATGGCGAAGAGAACAGTCGAAGTTAAACTGCCGTCTGCATGCCCTAGACGTCATTCAAATTCAAACCCTGTCCTGTTTGTTCCACTTAAGTCTTATGTTCTTGTTGCGTCGGGCTCGACCCCCTTGCAAATAAAACCGCAGGCTTGGACATGCACCACCTGCTGTTTTTGTTTAATACTTATGCTTCTAGACCTTGTATTCTGCTTGCGTCGTCATCGCAAGTAGAACATACGGGTTTTCTACTGTGGGACCCTGCACTGCACTACGGCATATCAGTGGGTTTTGTGGTTAGGGCCACATTGTTCTCAGCTATTTTGGGGTGGCTAGCCCCTAACCTACATTTCAACCTGTTGCTCTCCTCACCGGACCCCCCGGAGGGATGTACAGTTCTAAAAATCATCCTCAAAAGCACCTTTTTGCTAAACTTTTTGAAATCTGTTTACGTTAAGAACCATCTAGACACACTTGTCCACCAAACTGCCAACTCAGAATTAGGCAAACAGGCGCGGCAACGGAGATCATGCGTTGCAAAGGATTGGGCCTCCTCTCTTATAATATATATATATATATATATATATATATATATATATATATATATATATATATATATATATATATATATATATATATATATATATATATATATATATATAATATATATATATATATATATATATATAGGTATATATATATATATATATATATATATATATATATATATATATATATATATATATATATATATATATATATATATATATATATATATATATATATATATATATATATATATTATATATATATATATATATATATATATATATATATATATATATATATATATATATATATATATATATATATATATATATATATATATATATATATATATATATATATATATATATATATATATATATATATATATATATATATATATATATATATATATATATATATATGATAGGACATATATATATATATATATATATATATATATATATATATATATATATATATATATATATATATATATATATATATATATATATATATATATATATATATACATGTATATATATATATATATATATATATATATATATATATATATATATATATATATATATATATATATATATATATATATATATATATATATATATATATATATATACATATACATATACATATATATATATATATATATATATATATATATATATATATATATATATATATATATATATATATATATATATCAAAAATAGTGTACACAACACAAAGTCATTTAACTAACCTATATCGATTAGTCAATGATAGTCAGTCTGGGGAAAGGTTCAAGCGCCTTTAACCTATCCCCTTTTACGCATATTATACTACTCATAGGACACAATTCAAGGAATGTTTTACCATACCTATCATCAATAGCTTTAATGGAGACAGACATCGTATTCGTGACATCTCGTAATGCGGGACACTGCATAACCAAATTCATTGACTTCTCTTCCTCCACCAAAATCACAGTGATCACACGATCTAGTCTTAGTTGTGTCACTCGGAAATTTGAGTACAAATCCTTCTACCTCATCCATATTGCTTTCAGCACTTGCTACTGATAAAACAAGATACATGTTTACAAGGATTCATACTACTGTAGATTCACAAAAGCTTGTGTAGAGTAAATTTTTCGAATTTCCAGAAAATCGATTTTTACGTTTTTTAACTTTGCGGACATGGAGTGCCACCTATACATTTAAAGTGGCAACTACAATCATTGCGAACTTTAATTTTGCGTCCGAGGCTTTATAACGCAAAAAACACGCAAAAACTAATTTTAATATTTTAAATAAAAGAATAAATAATTTTATAGATGTTGGATGAAAACATGATGTATTGGAATAAGATGCCAATCGTGAACGCAATAGAATGTACACTAAATAAGTTCTCAACGAAAAAAGGTTTTGAATATACCAACATCATCTATACTGTTTGCCTCATATATCATATTAATGTATGTACATCATCCACATTTGATTCTCCGAAGTGCTATGCTATTTCCCCTGCCAAACTCATGACGCTCGCGAAAAATATCTAATGACTACCGATATATGCGCTATAATGGAATAAGGACGAAGTCTTGCACATACTGATGGTTATACAACATGTAACTGACACGCTATGGGATAACTGATTAGATATCTAGTCACGGAACCGAACGAAAATATGGAAGTAGTCATTGACGATCAACCAAATCGTCCATAAAAACAATATTAGTGTCACAACAAAGCAATGCAAATGTTTCACATAACAACACACGAATAGAATAGTGTGTCAATTAACATAACAAAATAAGATATTTTCTCATAAGTCTGCTGCTAAAAACCCGTCGACCACTTACGAATCGCACTCAGCTAGAAAAGTTAGTAAGACAAATGGGAAGGAATAAGCTGTTTGCTCAGATTTCAAAGTACAGGAACAGTAAAAAGTAAATGCGTAGATGTCTGACGTTTTCGTACCTCGTTTTTGACAGGATATTAACCCATTAGCATTCAAAGCGGCCAAAACAGGCCTGACTACATTGTTGATATTTTCCTGACAATGGCGTTCTTATCAAAAATATTTGAAGGGAAAATGTTTATCAGAATCATACCAACAACTCTACTTCAAATGTTTTGTGAAAATTTGCTTTATGTCCAAGTTATCTGCAAAAGTATGAAAGCAGCAAATTATACTTTCCTGGGGAACTCTGAGTGAAAATGGGTTACAGCAAAACGGGTATTTGGATGACTTAGGAGGATAGTGTTCCATATAGAGAGACATGGTTAAATGTCGACTTCGCGCCCATTAGTCCCTGTGGTGTGTATGGTCGGAATACATGTAAAGTCGTTTTTTTGTAGTATTTCTGATTACATTCCATTTTGACACAGCCAGCCACTTCTTTCAATTGAAAAAGCAGTGTGTCGTTTAGACGCCCAACTTCTGGTTAATTATGTTGTCAAACAAGACGCCATCTTTTTCCAAATCATTCATAATGCCATTACGAATAAAAATAAGCGATAAATCACTAAACAATTATGTGCGATATGAATCATACAGATTGCTTGATGTAACGAAATACACACTAAATCAAACGTGTCATTTTCACACTTTTCACTGTGCGGTGTAGCTGACACGGGAATGGTGAGTATGGTGCGATATGATTAAGTTGTAGGACGTTGCCAATTGATCCCAGTAAATGTAATTAACATTACGCGCCTTCCCAAATGAGCAGTTTTGATTAAAACATGATGGATAACACGTATGGTCAACCTGCCTACACTGCAAACTAATGCAATTAAATATGGAAGACTAATGGAAACTGACTCCCGTTTTTCCATTGGAGACTGTGTTTTCCAATACTATCCATAGACAGGTATCCCCATAAAAACTCATATTCATGAAAATTAGTATAATTATCATCTTTCCTTACCTTATTTGCAGTTACGCAGCTTTAGCTCACTGTTGCAATAACCTGTGTAATAACCTAATGAAAAAAGTTCAAAATTGAAATTGTATTCATAAAGGGTTGTAAGTAGAATAAATGTATACTAATAAATCTGTCATTTAGATATAAGATCCCCTTTCATATGCTTCATCTGTGCGCGTGTGTTAAACACAATATGTTTAACGTGATATCAAATATAATAGCAACCGTTATATAAAATGTATTACTGTACCTCACGTGAAGATTCTTGATTCTGGTTGGTCATTAGGGCCATGGATTGATCGTCATATTTTCTTCACTCCTTAGTGACAGGCTGTTGTCCTTAACAGCTTATCAAATAATTGAATAGTGCATAGCAACAGCTATAAAATATTTGAATAGTTACCGCTAGCCCAAAGAATAGTGACCGCTAGCCCGAACACCTACGGAGTTTGCCGAGTGAGCTACCGGTGAAACTAGTTCAGCAAGGCAGACGACGAGTATTTATCCAATATCTCTGGTGTTTGTAAGTTTCCCCCTTTTGTGTTTTGTATTCTGTCCGGTATAACAAAACAAATATGACATCCCTGTGGTGTTTCCACCAGGAATAACTTCCCCTCGATAGGATTGTCGCCCTTGGGCTACGCCCTCGAGCGACAATTCTCTCTCGGGGAAGTTATTCCAGGTGGAAACCCCACAGGGATGTCATATTTGTATACTAGCCACAAGAAGATGGCGCGGCAAGCAGTCGAACTCAGGTTAATGCATACATGTACTCACATTGAATACAAAGTCCATGGCAACTTTCTCACGTTCATTCAATTACGATCTTACCCAGTACATTAGGAAGTGGTTAAAAATGGCGACCAGACGACAATGCGGCCGGCCATTCGGAGTGCCAACTGGATGCGAACAATTGTTATGATCATAATAGGCACTTGGATGAATTTCGAACGCGGGGCCGATGATGGGTGAAAAGAATTTCAAGCTATTATCATGGATGCCAGAATATGGGAAGATATTTCTGTTTATCAGATGTTGCGTATCATAGGATGTCAACCTATTGATTACATTGTATATAGTGCAGTGAGAAATCATATTTAACACTGAAAGACTTTAACCCTTCCAATGCTATAGTCCAGCGGATAAGGGACAATGTTGGGTCGAATCGTGCACTTTGCGATAAAAGCACCAAATTTGGTACAGTGGTAGTTTATGCCAAAGTAACTATTTTAAAGATTGGAGGCACTCTGAAAATGCCCTAGGTCAACTTTGGCGGCCATTTTTCAAAATGGCCGCCAGAGGTCATTTCCTATGGAGTTAAATGAATTTCTATCACCTCAAAACAATTAGCCAATGAACTTCATGTTCTACCAGAAGTATCACAACCAATTAACACTTATCTACGTACAACGTAATTGACCTCTTAGTGACCTATATGAGCGTTCAGGGTCATTTTAGGGTAAAAATGCATCAAAATGGGCACAAAAAGTAATGAGAAACATTTTTCTTATAAATTTGTCACTCAGATGATATTTGTATTCATTGATTAATTAAAATCAAGCTCCGTGTGTGGTACAGGGTTTCCAAACGCATTGTTATTTGATGAATTCAGGGTCATTTTAGGGTAAAATCATGTCATAATTGCCATAAAATGTAAAATTTAGGTATTTGAAATGTATTTTTCCCTTGCAGCAGTTTCTGGTTCACCTATCAACTTATCTTAAATGTCATGTGTGAACCAGGGTTTCCATTGTGTAAACATGTGATGATTCTCAGGGCCATTTCAGGGTCATTTTAGGGTAAATTCATGTCATAATGGCCACAAAATGTAAAATCTAGGCATTTGAATTGTATCTTTTCTCTTGCAGTATTTTCTGTTTCACCTATCAACTAATCTTAAATATCATGTGTGAACCAGGGTTTCCGTTGGGTTACCAAGTGATGATTCTCAGGGCCATTTCAGGGTAAAACTATTGACATAATAGCCATAAAATGTAAAATTTAGGCATTTGAATTGTATTTACCCCTTGTAAGATCTTCTGGTTCACCTATCAACTAATCTAGCAGAGTCAAGGCATTGAATTTGTATAACTCAAAATAAACATCAGCAAAACATAACGCCAGGGCAATAACCTTAAAATTGAGAAGCTTCCCTAAATGTTGGTACCAAAAGTGAAGAACTTATTCATTTCTAAAAGTACCTAGAAGGCATTAAAAAAGGACATTTTTCTTGCAAATTTTGCGGCAAACACAAGCGATCTTCTGCTGGTCCAGCAGGAGACCCAAAAATGGCATGCATGCACTGTGACAAATTTACATAGAGGAACTGGTAAAGAGATGGTGCATGCCACATCACTCACAAAGTATCACTGTTGAACTAGTAGCGTGTGTTATTCAATTAAATAACACATGCTGTTGCTTGTGCTATTTAAATAATAAGCAATGTTTGACAGACACATCATTAGGAAAGGACCAACATCCCATACAACTGAGGGTATTTTGAAATTGTGCTGTTTTAAGATTTAAATAACTAGCAAAGACTACAGTTGGCAATGCAACTCAATCATGTTTACTATCCCTGTAATTATTTTATCTGCTATTGGCATTTCAATATTTTTGGCAAATGATCATATGGCAAGTAGGGTTAATAAATCAATTCAAGTTAAATGATATCATTCTTAACCTATAATGTGCATAACTTATGCAGCATAAGTCAAGACGAATTAAGCCTACATTTTAATCATGTTATCTAATCTAAAATATATCTGTTTCTTTAATTAATAATTCAGACTTACAATCGAATTGAAGATTTTTGGGACATGCCATGCCACCTTTTTTTAACCACTCTTTTCTAAAATAATAGTTATGGTGAACAGGCTATGATATGAGTCTATTGATAGTTGGTTGACTATCAATCCTGAAAGTATCACAATAAGTGTATTCTTGGCATACACTGTTCTCAGAGGCACTTCAGCCCTAACATGGTGGTAGAATTTTAATTGAGTTGGGTACAACTTAATTGATATAACTTAAACTAACTTAAACAAAGTGTTTTTAAGGATCCTTTGCTATCACTTTCAAACCCATGAGAGCTGAATATTTAATCCAATATTTTATATGTATATAATTGGTTGAAACAAATTTTGTATGTAGGGATCCTTGATCTATTGCATGCTTGAAATTACACCTAGACAGGCGGATGTCTTTTACAACGTCAAGAGGTAGTCCCTGTCCATACTTATAATGCCAAGCTTTGTGCAGGAAACCACACATTCATGGGCCATTTTGATCCAGTTAGACAAGTAAATGGTCCAGGCGGCTCTACTGCATGCTGATAATGCATTTGGTAAAGAGTCTATGAAAACTTGTCACCATTTCAAAGGTTTTTACCCTATAATGACCCAGCCTCATGACAGGGCAAATACATTGAAACCCTGTTACATACTTAATAAGCTTTGATGATAGATGATTGCATTAAGTCTTGCTTGAGAAAAGTTACAGCCTAGGGTTCTGCTACAGGTTTTGTTACCATTTTGACCCTTTTGCCCTAAAATGACCCTTAGAATCATCATTAGACAACTCAATTAGAAACCTTGTTTCACAAAAGACAGGTGAGGTTAGTTGTTGAGTGACTAATCTGTAATGAAACAGAACAAATACAAATTCAATGCCTTAACTCAACTTTTTCTTGTCAATTTGATAGGATTAACCCTGAAATGACCCTGAAAATCATCACATGGTAACACAATGGAAACCCTGGTTCACAAATGACATTTAAGATTAGTTGATAGGTAAAACAGAAAATACTGCAATAGAAAAAGTTCAATTCAAATGCCTAGATTTTACATTTTGTGGCAATTATGACATGGTTTTACCCTAAAATGACCCTGAAATGGCCCTCAGAATCATCACATGTTAACACAATGGAAACCCTGGTTCACACATGATAATTAAGATTAGTTGATTGGTGAAACAGAAACTACTGCAAAGGAAAAAATACAATTCAACTGCCTATATTTCACAATTTGTGGCAACTATGACATGGTTTTACCCTAAAATGACCCTGAAGTCATCAACCACCAACCCATTTGGAAACCCTGTACCACACACGGAGCTTGATTTTAATTAATCGATGAATACGAATATCATCTGAGTGACAAATCTATAAGAAAAAAGTTTCTCATTACTTTTTGTGCCCATTTTAATGCGTTTTTACCCTAAAATGACCCTGAATGCTCATATAGGTCACCAGAGGTCAATTAAGTTGGGTGTTAATTGGTTGTGATACTTCTGGTAGAGCATGAAGTTCATTGGCTAATTGTTTTGAGGTGATAGAAATTCATTTAACTCCATAGGAAATGACCTATGGCGGCCATTTTGAAAAATGGCCGCCAAAGTTGACCTAGCGCATTTTCAGAGTGCCTCCAATCTTTAAAATAGTTATTTTGGCATAAACTACCACTGTACCAAATTTGGTGCTTTTATCAAAAAGTGCACGATTTTATCCCTTATCCGCTGGACTACTAAGGCTATTTTCGTCCTAATTCCAAGGATGCAAAGATTTTTGAAAACCATCTAGACCCTGTTATGATGGTATTCATTTGATAGCTCTCACTGAGTACTCTCAGATGAATACCCATATGCCAGGTTTTCCCGTCATTCTTCAGATATTTTACATATTTTTTTATAGGCAACATTAGCCACCAACAGCATAAGGGTTAAGGAAGAGTCGCCCAATTAATTCATGCATGGCCGAAAAGGTGATAATCAATAAAAAGAAAAAATCGAGAATTTAATTCACGAAGTCTTTACTGATTTACAATCAGATAGATCATACGGACGGCAACCTTTTGATTTCTAGTGCGGGGAGAAATCACATTTATTACTGAAACAATTTATTCTAAATCTATTGCGATCTCGTGACAGAGTCTTCTAAACGTTGCCAAATATATCTACTGCCCCAAGGTGCGTACAGATACTACAGGCTAAACACGTACGTTTACGAACATATTGCCTGTGGCCGAAAAACTGACAATCAATAGAACAAGAAATTCAAGAAAGTCGTAGGTCAGTACGATGGAACAAGTGTGAAAGAGAAAACATATTCAAATTTATTTTCACTACCGTTTATAGGGGAGAGAAAATATATTTAAATTTATTTTCTCTCCCCAATAAACGGGAGTGAAAAAAGTATATTTAAATTCATTTTTTCTCCCCAATAAATGGGAGTGAAAATAAATTTAAACACATTTTCTCTTTCACACTTGGTCCATCGTAGGTCAGTGACATCGCATTGAGACCTACATGTAAAGATCATCATGATAGGAACCCACGCTTACATCAAAACCTTGTGAACCGTTCTTCAAAGGGGTGCTATATCTCGAGAGACTGTGAAGTTTCAATTAGCTTGACAGAATCGAGGAAGCCCACACAATCAATCAAAGGTACTGATTCCAAGGCAAGGCTGATAGCAACCAGTAGATTAAGACATGCAACGTAGCTTGGCTGCAGGGTTAAATCTTGCTGCGGTCTCGGTACGCGGCATGATAATTGCACTAAAGGGCAAGGAAAGATGCAGTGTAGGCATTTGATTCCTGCACCAGTCGACCAGACGTCTGCCTGAGTGCCTGGTTGTACACACACCAATGGATAACATGTCAGAAAGTAATCAAACCACATCAATGACCCACGTAGCTTGCAATTTAAAGTTACGTTCAATTGTGATGCCATCTATGCACCCAAAAATTGTCCTGGCAACTGGCACTGTAGTGCCTTGCTTCGATTGCCAAGCCCACCCATACACTGATAACTAGTTATTTTCCATCTCACGAAGTCGCTGTGGTAAATTGTCATAGAAATTAACATCTTTTTTATCATACAGAACAGATTTTTCTTCATCTTTTTTTTGCAATTTTGCTGCAATCAAAAAAGTGTAGCGCTCTGTGTTCAAATGTTCTAAAAGAAAATCATGACATAAGGCAGGAGGCAAAGTGTCGTACGTGAATGCATGACGTTTTAAAGGGAGGAACGGAAGGTTTTTTGAAGAGGGGAGGGGCCGAATTCTGAATTATTTCATCCCATTAGCTTACATATAATTTCTGGCAGGAGAAGGGGGGTGTGTGGCGAATTTTTAATTATCTTCCCCCCCCCCCACCACACTTTTGAATTGAACGGCCCTAAGCTGTTGAAGGCGACGTAGAACACCATCACTTCCTTCCTTTAACTGGCTAAATTTCAGTGAAGGTCTGTCGTCTCTGTTATTCCACTCAAGACTCAATCACTGCATCTCACTCTACATCGAGTGTGGAGGAAACCTTGTGCTTGGTATTTCACGATTATATATGTTGCACACTGACAAGAGGAGAAGGTCAAACTAAAGGGAATAGGATGATGGCAATCTATGGGGAAAATAATTACAACGGTTTCCTTGTAATTGTGCAGTCACAGCATGTGGTCGGCATTAGGTCTACACTACCCCCCTTCACGCTAAATGTTTAATACAGGAGACTGGTTTATGGTAAATAGACTGCGATCTCGTGACAGAGACTTCCAGACGTTGCCAAATATATCTACTACCCCAAGGTGCATATGGACAATACAGGCTAAACACGTACGTTTAGGAACATATTGTCTGTGAACGTATGGATTTTCTCACCTCTATGTCTGATGAATGACTTCCTGAGAAATCGCGCACCTATTCATACAAGTGTATTTGCATGGTTAACTAGGTTCGTTTAAACAGGTGCTTAGGTATTGAGATTGGTATCGCATTCCACCATACCAACAGACAGACAGACAAATATATTCATTCCATACTGCATTACGAGTTCAAGTCATACATGTAGTTCTCATTTAAATGACCTACGCGATGATATAATGAATAATCAAAACATCCGTATTGCAACTGAACGTGTATTGCATCCAATATGAAGGTATGCATTTCATCCATCGTCTACATGTACATGTACATGTGGCGTGTACATGCATAAATGCTTATATCCATGATCAAACATATGGTCTATAAGTATATACAAGAATGATGCAATGGTCCCATACGTATGAAGTGCAGACTATAAATACACACTAGTATATTTAACTCTTACTATATGTATTCTTACGCATATTACCAGAAAAACCATGCTTAGGTGAAACATATTCACTCAGATAACGAAATGTATGTATAAGGGAAGGGTATCAGTGTTGAAAGATATATAATTACAACATGCTATGTATCCTGGATACTTCAAACAAAAAAGTATCATGTGCAGATATATTATAAGGTAAAATTTATAACGTGACTGAGGAAGAAAATATTTCTATATGAGGAGGAGAGCATACATTGGCTAGAGGTTTTTAGTTTTTTCTGTAAACTAATGCTTTCACATACTCATGTGGCACTACTTGAAGAACACTAATATTTAAGATGATTGGTTGTAAATTGTAGTCAAATGTAATTCAACTTTGAGAGAGTGCAGTATTCAAATTAACCAACATTTTACCTAGACGTCATATTGCGGAGGCTCAAAACTCCGCCTTGTCGTCTTATTATGCAAACTATCTTCCTAAATAGCATAATTTTTTAAGCTTTCAAGAGTATTCATAAATTTCATTGAAACTGCA
The DNA here is from genome assembly GCA_963942565.1 of Maea johnstoni. Lineage (NCBI taxonomy): Eukaryota > Metazoa > Annelida > Polychaeta > Spionida > Magelonidae > Maea > Maea johnstoni. The sequence continues at coordinate 45,420,814 of OZ012684.1, read as the reverse complement.
AAAATGTACATCTTCTGAGGTTTATATCCTTTTGTTATTATGGTACCGGTGCCACGTGTCTTTTCTAAGTATCGATGCATTACAGTTTCAATCATTACTAGCATCTAATACTCTTTTTCTGATAAAGACACCATTTTTGCACATAAGATATCGACACTTCTGTTGTGACGAGTGCATTCTTTTTCGTTTTTAATTTGATTATGTGGTACATATAATATTCCATGTTTTGAAAACAGGGTACACTGGGCCAAGAACAGGTGTCATCGTATTGTATTATATTATTTTGTTTTCTTTATTGACCGAATCGAATCGTTATGATTCGTAAGTATACTATATAAACACGAAAATCGTAGATAACAACAAGTAGGTAGGAGAAGTATAATATGAGGGGTACACATCTTGGAGTACTTTGAAAGTTTTAATGTAATATAAACGATTTCTTCAGTCTATCAGCTAATATCTACAGTGCCGACATTTAATTCCTGCATTAAGTGCGTGGGCAGCCCGGGTATAATACACGACCGCACGGCTGATCGCCACCCAGTTTCCTGGGTATGGATGCATGAATAACCTCACAACTGAACAAAGCATTGATTCGCAAGCTACGTGGGTCATTGATATGTTTGGGTTATTTTTTACATGGGATCCATGGGTGTTTGTGCACTCAGGTACTGTCAGACGTCCGGTTGACTGGTGCAGGAATTAAATGTCTTTACTGTACTGTAATAAAACCTCCAATAGGGAATCCTGGAGTAGGAGGGGTACACATCACTGAGTGTTTTGAAATTCAAGAGTTCCAATGCAATATAAACGATTTCTTCACTATATCAGCCAATATCCACACTATAATAGAACCTCCAATGGTGAAACCTAGGATATCGTCATGGTAACAGCGTCTTCCCAGCATTCACCGCGCGTCTTAAGAATTGCAAATAAATACCATCATCTCACACGTCCGCTTTACTGAATAGCCTCATGCTATTTCCTTATCCTATTTCGGATTATATTCATCCATTACAAACCGATACTCTCGACAACAAAAACTGAGCAATGTTGAGTGCGTTATGTTTTTTTACCTGCAATATTCTTTGTCTCTTTCTCTGGTGCATCAACATGTAATTTCCTGATAGACCACCCCGGAAGGACACGCGATTTGTAATATAGAAGTTTATCACCATTCAAAATAATTGCCTTAAGACACTCATTGTGATCGCCGAGGAACAGACAAAAGCTTTTAAGCTTTTAGTATAAACATAATACACATACTGCGTACTGATAAGGAACCTGAACCTGTCTGCCCTGAAAAAAAGTCATAGAAATTGCAAGTGCACTTACTAGATTAGAGTGTCCCGATCAAGTAATAATACTATTTTATATCTACTTTGATGAATCTTTATAGTCCGAATGACATCTATAAACACTACCAAGAGACAGGTTAAGATCATTTATAGGGATATCATTCACGCATAAAAGCTTTCAAAGGGGTAACAAACCGACATATACATAATTATTAGTTCCGGTGATAATTTTGTACATTGCAACCACGAGTAGAGGGTTTTTTGACACCTTAAATACAAAAATTACCTTGAATTATTATTTTGGCTTATCTGTCAATCCGTGACTTGATTTATAAAAGTGGAAAGTTTTTCAGTAACAGCTAACCTCTAACTGACCTATCTGCACCCAATTCGGTTACGTCATTTGCTCAATATCTTTTGAGGGCAAAACATGAAATGAAACCCAATGATTGTACCTAAGAGTCTTCTTTTGGAAAACCCACCTAAGATAAGACAACAGTACCGAAATGGGTTGTAATTGACAGATCTACCTTAATTTATTTCTAGTTACATTCAATATTGACTGTGTTGTTTTAATTACTTCTCTCGGATTTCATACTAAGCGTCACTTTACTGGAATAGCTAAATTATGAACAATTACAATCTAGAACAATAGACGAAAAATAAGCATTGTGTCGTTCAGAAATGAAACGGATTTATCTTCGCAACTGTGCGAGGAACCATTGAAGCACACGAAATGATAGCAGCAATCTACATTTTCCCCTCAATGTAATGGGTGTTTACCAATTGCTGTAGTATGATATCCATCGTTATCACCAGCTCTGCAGTAATTCTCGTTGCTGATTGGTCAATAGGTGTCAGACATGCAGTCGTTCACACTATTTAGTATCTATTTAATATTGAACGTCTAAATTGAATATCCCACGCAATTATCGATATCACATGGTAGCCAGCGATGTGTTGTATTTAATATCATACTAAGGCCACTCCAATTTAATTACTTGTCTAACGAGCTTTTTTGGAAAAAAAATTCTGTCAGACTCAAAAGAAAATCGACATTGGTGTCTTACGGACGAAAGTGGTTTAGAAATTTTCTGTCAGACTCTAAAAAAAGTGCAAGTTTTAAGAATAGTTATAGTAAGGGTGATTCAATCAACTACAGTAATTTATCAATGCTGTAGTTGAGCCTCAGATTTGAGGATGTATATCTCCCACCCTTCAGGTTAAAGGGATTAATTGATTGATTGATTTTTATTTAGTTGAAAATAGGCTGTTAGAAACATCTCGCTACCAGTCCTAGTCGGCAGACTCTAAAGAAAGTAAAATGAATAAAAAAACATTTTTTTCAACTTTTTTGTTCAAAATGGCTCATTTCCTGCCTCCAGAGCTCGTAAGACAAGTTATTAAATTGGAGTGGCCTGGCCATGAAAGAGCAGGTGATAGATTCGTTACAATCTCTTTGAAAGTGCAGTCCGGCCTGATATCCGTCTTCAGTTATCCGTATCGATGACCTTATAGATTGTATTGTATTGTATGGTTTGTTTGTTGACTACGTGCACCCATAAAGCGCAAAAGCATATATATATATATATATATATATATATATATATATATATATATATATATATATATATATATATATATATATATATATATATATATATAGCACATAGTTTTAGGGAGTCGAGATGTTTTCCAATTGTTGGATTCTACATGTATTTCGACACGAAATGTCGTAAATAGTTGAAAACGACAATGGCGCAATAAAAAGACGAAGCCCGGGTTGCAAAACCTTGATGAAAAATTAGCTACATGCAGCAGAAGCATGAAACTAAATTTGAGGAAGGACTAGCAAAATTTACTATTGTCAAGGGGATACGTCAGAATATTGTATTACATGCTTGATAGAAACGAAATATGCATAGATATCAATCATATCATGTAACAATGTACAATTCCATTTTATTTTATTAATTGTTCTGTTGCACTTTGGAGAATGCAAACGAAAAACATCTGCGGAGAAAACTTTATAAGAATTAACAACATTTGAAAGGTATCGCGCAGTCAATGATGTATGGCTGTCTAGTTTATATCCCAGAATAATCAACATAAAGTAGGCACTGTGACGTTTACTGTACAACATCATAGTGTTCAAATTCAAGTGAGAAGCCTGTGTGGTAACCATTCCAATGTTAAGGCTACTTTCGTCCAAAGCACAAGGATGCAAAAGAGGAAAACGATCTAAACCCTGGTATGCTGGTATTCATTAGATAGCTCTCGATGAGTACTCCCCAATGAGTACCCATATGCCTGTTTTTCAGTCGTTTTCCAGCGTTTTTGCGTCATTTTGTATTACCATAATTAGCCACAAGCAGCATTATAGGGTTGAACGAATCAGCTTGTAAATAAAGCATTCTGCATATATGGGTTGTCCAAATTTTAGAGTGGTCCATCGCACTGACCACTGCTTGATCGCTGTGTCTCACGCACACATAATGTCTAGGAGTTAAATTTGGCTTGGGGCCTTGCTTGGCTTATTCTGGCTTACTCTGTCGTAACAGATTAGCAAAAACGGAAAGTGAAAGCTCTAAATGGCAAAAAGGCGATACTTATAAAAGCTCCATTCCATTCCATTGCGAGTAAATAGGTCGCGTTGTTTAGATTTCCCTATACGAATACAGTAAAGACATTTTATTCCTGCACCTGTTGACAGGACGTCTGTCAGTGTCTGGTAGTACAAACACATGGATAACATGTCAATAAAATCGGCCAAGCATACCAATGACCCACGTAGCTTGCGAATCAAGCTACGTTCAGTTGTGAGGTCATCAATGCATCCATTTCTAGGAAATTTGGTAATATTATTGCCGAGCTGCCCACGCATTTAGTGCAGGACTTAAATGTCGACACTGTACGAATACGAATACGAACTGTATAACTTTCTATTATCCTTCTGCGGTACATGGAGGAAATACAAAATATATCCCACCATGTAATGCGCCACCATCACCTGCCTAAGGTGTGCTTTGCGAGGTGTGTGTATGGCAGGACTGCCCACGCATTTAGTGCAGGAATCAAATGTCGACACTGTACGAATACGAATGCGAACTGTATTACTCTCTAATAGCCTTCTGCGGTACATAGAGGAAATACAAAAAATATCCCACCATATTGCGCCACCATCACCTGCCTAAGGTGTGCTTTTGCTACGTGTGTATTGTTACAGCGTGCAGCGATTAGACGCAGCCTGTTGCCCGAGCAAGCCGGGGTAATTGATACTGCTTTCACTGCCGGCTAATCAGTATTCATAGGAGATACTTCCCATCTATTGAAATACCAGAGGTAAAGGCAGAGTGGCGCTACTGTGATTCTCGGAAGGTTATCATCCCTTGAGTGTTTGGAGACGTCCGTAGCAGCGCGATTATTGCGGCGAAAAGGAGCGTGCCAGTGTGGCCATCCTTTACTAATATTACAGCTGCGAGCTCGACTTCTTCGCAGTTTAATAAGGCACTTGTTAGTTGAATAAGTGCAGTCTTGTCTTGAATAGCGCGTCATCAAGAGCGGTTTAGTAGGGGTTAAATAAACTGCAACTCGATCATTTGCCTGCTCTTGGATAATAACGGTATTATAGTGCGCTGTGATGCATTGCTTCATATGGTACTCAATATGGTGAATGTAATGACTATTACACGTGTTGAGTATAAACAGAAATATTCTATTGCCTCAACGAAAAAAGAAATGTTTTAGGTTTATTTTTTATCAGATAAAGCTGTAAAGATATTATTATCATTATTATTATTATTATTATCATTATTATTATTATTATTATTATTATTATTATTATTACTATTATTATCATCATCATTATTATTATTATTATTATTATTATTATTATTATTATTATTATTATTATTTTTATTATTATCAATAGTAGTAGTAGTAGTAGTAGCAGTAGTAGTAGTAGTAGTAGTAGTAGTAGTAGTAGTAGTAGTAGTAGTAGTAGTAGTAGTAGTAGTTCGATTATCATTATCATTATTATTATCATTATTACTATTATCATTATTATTACTATTATAATTAAAACTTGTAGTAGTAGTAGTAGTAGTAGTAGTAGTAGTAGTAGTAGTAGTAGTGGTAGTAGTAATGGTAATAGTAGTAGTAGTAGTTGTAGGAGTTATTGTTGTTGTTTTTGTTGTTGTTGTAGTAGTTGTTGTTGTTGTTGTTTTTGTTGCTGTAGTAGTAGTAGTAGTAGTAGTAGTAGTAGCAGCAGCAGCAGCAGCAGCAGAAGTAGCAGCAGCAACAGCAGCAGTTTTATACATTTTTTATTTAGCTACTCAACCCCACGAAACATTTCTAGCTCTCCAATTTTCTTGATATATATTTTTTGTGTTTCAGAAGCGAGTTGGCATGAGATGCGACTGTTGCGCCACCTATTGTCACCACATCGGTACGACACATCAGCTCGACCCGTGCTGCATCCAAATCACTCTGTTGACGTCACTATAGATATGGACCTCTTTCAGATAATAGAATTGGTGAGTATCGATTGTCCTTAATCTATCCTCAAATACACATGCTGTTAGACGACCCTACGGCGACGTCTTTTACACTTGGTTTCATCAAGATATGACCTTCTTCAAATTAACTTTGGCAAGCGTCCTTTGATTATCCCCGGTTGGGAGAAAATATCTAAAAATCCTTTCCACGGCAGCACACACAAAAAGATCAACTAAAAGATGTCTCGTTCATTTGGTGATTTCTTGGAAAATTCGCGAATGTGACCGAAACTCGATATGCTATGAAAAAATGTACATCATAGTGCAAAGGCCCCTCTGTGTATCCTCGGTGGAGGAAATATCCAAAAGTCCTTTCCAAGGCAACACGAAAAAAGATCAGCCAAATGTTTTTCACGTTCATTTAGGAATTTCTTGGAAATTCATGGTGTGACAGAAACTCGATATTCTATGAGGAAATTTACATCATAGTACACACAAACTCTAGGGTTCTTTCAGTTACAAAGGCGCCATATGCAACCTTCACGACACCCAATAAGGGAACTCCAAACGAGATCTCACGCTTGAGAGCCGTGTGTGTTACCAGTACAGAAAAAAAACTCAGAAGTATGGCTGCAAAGAGTATATTGAATCCTCGTGGTCGTCATCAATGGATATGTGTTGACGCTATACACTTCTTACAATAGCTAATGGCGTCTTGTGGGTGCATTTAGTTACACGATACCGATAATAAAGTTAAGTACGATGACGGTCCCTGTGTCGCTAGATTAACCATCAAAGCGGGCATGAAAAGTGTTGTTGATTTCAGCTTAAGAGTTATAGCCATCACCTGAATTGACCGGGTTAGGAAACTCCCTTGGCTATGGTAACAGAATCAATAGAAGGGTGTAATTATTTGCGATCTTTGCTGAAATATCTGTCCAATACGTTCCCCTTGATATATAGAGGCCATAGCTTTGATCATGCGAAGGCTAATCCATGCGAAGTTTACGTCAGCATTTACTATATCAATCTTGCTCAGATACAATGCCTTTGGGACCCTGTCAAAAGTAATGGCATACGAGTTTGTTTCGAGTCAGAATTAGCTGTCCATGTTTGATAAGAGAGGCGAGAGGATAATTACCTTGTAACATAAGCTAGGAGTAGTGTCATATTCTATCCAATGTACTATCTACTGAAAACATATAAATATGATATAGATGTACATGTAGGCTAAATGGCTGAAAAACCATCTTGATACACATAAATTGATTACTAATAACTTTAAAAAAATTACGGAAGGAATAATGAAAGGTCACAGGACATTTAAAATTCAATGATGATTTATTGCATAAAAATTATGTTACTGCGGAAAATAAACTATGAGCCTAGCATTTCATCGTACTTTCAAGATCACAATACATCTACTGCTGCCTTAGGGTAGTGTATTCATGAATATTATATGATAACTCTCGACGATGTCATCCCAGTGGATTGATGACTGTCTAAGTGATGTAGGTGTTATTAATGTATCCAATGAAAAGTGTATCTGTTGTTATTTAAATTTACGATTAGTTATTAATCCCATCAATATATTAATGTATAATCATTGCTACATCCACAATTCTTAAACAAGGGGTGTGCACTTAATACGTGAACGATCAATGCAAACAAAGCTATTGTTACATGTACATAACCCAAATTATATTTTCTGCCATAACTATTTTTCGATGGTACATGTATTTGCTATCAAATACAAAAATGCTCTCAAATGTTTTGGGAATTGCATGATATACGTGAAATGGTTACTGATTGAAATAAACAAAGGGATTGGTATGGTTTCTGTCTTTACCTATATATGAAAAAACAAGGCAATTGTAACAATTGTCCCTATTTTCAATCAACAGTTAATGATGGAAACTAACGCCTCATCCTAAATAACAGAGGATATTTCATATACCTCAAGTGGTAATTGTTACTCGGACTCTTGTGCAGAAGAAAGGCGAGCAGATGGCGTGCAAAGTATGTGCTAGACTGATTCACCTTGGAGGCAACCTCCCAGCATCTATGGCAGATTACACAACTAGGAATCGTGTTCTGAACTGTCTATAACAAAGAAGATAGGCTAAACTTCTCTTTGAATTCAAGCGAAAAAAATGTGTGTGTCTTCGACGACAAGTGTTTACTAACAACTTGAATATGGGCAGGTTTCAACAAAAATGCAAAACATTAGGAATGAAACGAATATGTTTGTTTGGAAACGCTATGCCTATGGCTTTTTGCCATACGTCAAGTATTCATTTGCATAACTATTCACAGGCCAGTTGATGATGTTCCCCAGAACAAGCATTGGAAGGGCATTCCAACGTTTATCTCCGTGTCATGTTCTATCCTAAACAAACAGGGCTATGGCGTGGCAAAATTTCTTGTAAAACTATCCCCTAACCTGTCAAAATTCCATCTCTGGAAGTATGCCTACTACGTGATGTATGGTCCAAAGAATTTCAACTTGATTCCCCTTGGCATCAATGGCTTGTGCCCTGAATTCCAGGTGACTCTAAGGGCTGATGATATATCTGAACCATATGTTTGGTATACGTTTGATCCCACATTTGTCTAACTTAAACTGGTTGGCTTGGTCGCTTTGTAAGCGCGCGGCGTTATAAGTCAACCGAAAATACATTTGTTGGGACCTTTGGAAAAAAGTAGGGGTACATGTTGCTCATTTTATATTTCAATTGTTTCGTGGCGGGACCTACGCCGATGAAAATAACGAACGAATTTTTATTTTTCAATTCTATTTTTTTCACTTTTTCCTATGCTGTCCAACAGAGAGTTTCACTTTGGGACATTGGTTTCTATATTCATCATGATTAATCATGGAAATTGGACGGCATCAGAGAATCTACTCTGAAACGGACGTCTTTTTAGGATAGATACAACATATTTCGCATTTTCCAGATCCAAATACTGAAATACCATAAGGCACATATACGTTATAAAAAGCATGGACCTTTTAAACTTCAGCAGATTACGTCGGTTGTTTGACATTAAAAAGTTACGTTGGAACTAGTGTCTATGATCTTCTCCAAACACTAACACTTTTTCTCACGCTAATTGATTTAACTTTCGATGTTTTTTTCTTGTTTTCAGGAGGAAAAGAGCCAAATCCTTACCTTCAGTGCTATATTCCATTTTGTAAGTATTGCATGTAAAGACTTAACTACTAATCGTGAAATGTATTTAAATGAGTGTACTTGTCATCTATTGTATTATATATGTATATAGTACATCATGCGTACTCTGAACTTGATGATCCTGATGATCTATATCGTAAACAGGTGCAGTTTGTACGAAAGCTATTGTTTAGAGAAATGATTCCTTTTTAATGATATTCTGCCATATAGACATAATGAAAATAGAGTTCATTATGATTCTCGTCTAATTATGAGTAATAGAATCTAAATAAATGTAAAAAGGTATCGTGTATATTCAATTTAAATCGGATCACCAACGACTCTTTGAAAACCAGCAGACTTTATTTATATTTGAAAACTTTTTTATTCAACCGCATGGAAAAGACAGACAAGGTACACGACAAATTGTGAATGCCTTGTATATGGAGGCACAGCTCCAGTGTAAATGCATTTCTGATGAACAGTTTGTATACATGATACTCGGAAAATAGAGCTATTATTTAAAATGGCTTAAGTAATACTATTGTACAGAAGTAAGTTGTATACCAGCAGACTTGGTTTGATTAGTAGTATCAGCCACACACATTCCACGAAGAGATATCATAGTTAGATATGAAGAAAATAACACAACAATAGTGCTTATAGTAGAGGATAAACACCTTTTTGATGATACAAAGTGATGTTTATATACATAAAAACGAGGTGCTTCATCAAATTTGCACTTCATAGATAGGTTTTGGGTCTTGAAAGACTGTTAATAGAAACAAGTTTTATTACAATACTGACTACATGTGATGTTTAACGTGATATAATACAGATACAGTTCTATGTGTAATTTATGGCGTTTCTGTCAGTCTTGGACAACACTAAACTGCACCTAATTCTAATGTTAGAGATAAAGCATTTTCCTTGCATATTCGTCTATTGTGTTGTCTAAGATTTATTGCTGCTTTGCTTTGTGTCGACTTTTAGTCTAGCTGGGTTTCCTTGCCATAAAGAGAGTTGTTCCGTAACGATGCTTTAACATCAAGCAAGCTAGCCATTTACGACTAAATTGCATTGCCTTTTCGGTTCCCCTATGGAGAAACTGAAAGTACTGATCGTGTTTAATCAAAGGACCCCGCGGTATTCATCTATTTAACTCTGGCCATATGCATTGATCATGTTATTTAAAACTCTGCAATTTTGTCATGGTTACTTGGTCGCCTGAAAGACTTCTATCGATTTCCCAACAATAGCAGCAATAGCAGAATGTGTTGAGACACGAAGTCGGCTATAAAATGGTGGATAAAATCGCCATTTAATGTCACTCTCGAGATTATAGTTATTATAGCTTGGTAAGGTCAGACATATAATGGGGGGAATCATACTTTTGAGAATAGACGATAAGGGTTACTTTCATTTGAGTACCTCGTCTTTTAAAATGGCTTCTCGGTTTAACCATTTATGCTATAGGGAAGGATTAAGCTAGCACTTTGGGGTCGGGTGGCGAATTAAGTTACGGACATGCTGCCATTACCCGTCCGAGTCATTAAATCTGCTGAGGACGGGTTGGCATCAGGTCTGAAGCTTACAATACATACATGTATATAATGGTGTAATCCAACATCCAGCTCCCCAGCGCTAACTTAACCACTATTATTGCATGATGAAAAAATAACAAAACTTTCATTTTTAAGTGTTTATTTAAGTAATTTCGCCATAAATGTTCTAATGAGGGATGGAAATCTTTTCTTTACATTTGTTTCACTTACCATGGGGTCACTAAGTGCAGGCAGGAATCACTATCCTATGTTATCAGGCCATCGATGTATTTGGGTATCATTTCATAATAAACTAAATACACTTTTTAACATACACCTGAGTGTTTGCATCACTAAAATTACTGTCTGCTTCTCAAAATAGATTTAAAGCTCTGAGGTGGAGGGCAAATTTCCAAATTCCAACACGGATGCATCCGGATTGACTTGCCCCTTGAAAACCAGTATCATAGTCAATGATGAACAGCTATAAAATGTGACCTTAATAATGATAATAATAATTGGAATTTATATAGCGCCTTTTCCATTCATAAAATGTTCAAAAGCGCTGCACATTGTCATAGTTTGAGTCATAGCCAACAACGCCTCAATGGACGAGCCTGAAAAGGTGTGTTTTGAGACACTTCTTGAAGGCCTGACACGATGTAGAATCCTTCAGGTGTTGTGGAAGCGCATTCCATAATCTTGGTGCACTAATGGAGAAAGCGCGATCTCGAAATTTGAGTCTAGTCCGAGGCTCATCCAGAAGGCCCTTTGCTTCTGATCGTAGATGGCGTCTGGATTTATAAGGCACGAGCAGCTTCTTGATGTACCTAGGTGAAAGTCCGTTTACCGCCTTGTATACCAGCAGTAGGACCTTAAATTGGATGTGGAATTTGATTGGTAGCCAGTGAAGCTTGATGAGAACAGGTGTGATATGTTCATACTTCCTGGTTCTCGATACTATCTTTGCTGCACTGTTTTGTAGTCGCTGCAGCTTTGCAATCAAATCCCGTTGTATTCCAATTAGGAGAGCATTACAGTAATCCAAACGAGACATCACCAGTGACTGCATCACTGTTCTTGTGGCATCTTCTGTTAGCACATGTCTCGCTTTTCCAATATTTCTCAGGTGAAAGCTAGATTTTTTGACAACACTTTTGACATGGGGTGCCATGATCAGTTGAGAGTCAAACATAGCTCCCAGATTCTGCACAGGCTCAGATGCAACAGACACATTAGTCCCCACTACAGAGAGTGACTTAATGTTCAGTTCAGCTTGGTGTTTCTTAGAGCCGAATAGAATGATTTCAGTCTTGTCATTGTTGAGTTTCAGCTTGTTCTGAGACATCCAGACACTAATATCACACAAACATTTCTCAAGATTTAGGATTTCATGTTTGACTATTGCGCTATCACTTGTCTTTTTGAATGATAAGCAGAGCTGGGTGTCATCAGCATAGCCATGATTGTTCAGACCGTAGGTTCGGATAAGCTGTGCCAGAGGTATGATGTATATTAGGAACAATAGTGCACCCAACACAGATCCCTGTGGTACAGACCACAGGATTTCCTGATTTTCGGAGAAGTCATCATTGATTTTAATCCTCTGTTTCCTGCCTAGCAGGTACGATTTGAACCACTTTAGAGCAGATCCTTTAACTCCAAGAACTGACTCCATCCTAGATAGAAGGATGGAGCGCAGCGCTAAGATCGAGTAACACAAGGATGGCGGCCCGACCCTGATCGAGGGTGCGAAGGATGTCGTTCTGTACCCACACAAGTGCAGTCTCAGTGCTATGACATGCTCTGTATGCCGACTGCATGGGTTCATGTAGCTGATTAATAGTCATGTAATTGGTAAGCCTTGCTGCAACTACCCTTTCCAATACTTTTGACAAGAATGATAAGTTGCTTACAGGACGATAGTTCTTGAAAACCTCCGGGTCGAGATCATCTTTCTTTAGTAACGGAGTGACTAATGCCTGTTTCATGGAGTCAGGCACGTTGGCACTTTGTAACGACAAATTCACTAAAATCGTAACCATTGGAATAAGCTCATCTACCAAGTCTTTCACTATTCAAGTGGGAGCAGGATCTAGAGAGCAGCTCTTAGTCGGTGATTTTGCTATGATTTTGCGAACTTCGCTTTCAGTCACGGCCGAGAAAACATTCAGTGAACATGTTAATGCCGGGGTAGGTAAATTTAACTGGTGTCTGGAGAGATCTGGCAGCTCATTGCGTATCTTACATACTTTGTCAGTAAAGAACACAGCGAAGCGTTTGCCAATTCTTCTGTTGATGGATGCTCAGGGAGTTTCATCTCACTCCTTTGATGTAATATGTCTTTGACAATGTTACTGAGGTTTTTTTAATCAGTGGAGGACTCAGCTATCAGATTGTTGTAGTAGTCCTTCTTAGCTTGTAATAACATGTTGTTAAATTTGGTCCTCTCAGTTTTAAACAGGTCATAGTGGACAATGAGGTTGGTGTCTCTCCACTTCCTTTCCCATTTCCTCTTTTCACATTTTGCACCATACAAATCATCTGAGAACCATGGTTGTTTTGGCCGAATTGTTACCATTTTCACTCTTGCTGGTGCATGCTTGTCAAGTACCGTTGTTAGTGCAGAATTGTAGTGATTAGTCAAATCCTCCACGGAGCAGCCTTCAGCATTACCAGTTTGTAGAGCGTCCTTCAAGTCCTCTCTAAAGTTGGGCATGTTGACACTGCGGAGTTTACGCACTGACATCGGCACCTGGATCGGACGTGGTTTAGGGTGCGACACATCACACAGAGGTTGTGGTCTGAGAGCTGGTCTCCAACCTTCCACTGACTTATAAGATTCTCATTGTCCCTGGTTATGACAACATCAAGGGTGTGTCCCGATTTATGGGTTATGGTTGTGATATGCTGCTTGTAATTCAGGGTATCAAATAAGTCATTCAGTTTGAGTGCTTCATTGTCATTCCTATCCTCAAGGTGGAAATTGAGGTCTCCCAGAAGCAGGAAGTGGCCAGTGGAAGAGATTCGGTCATGCATGAATGGTGAGAATTCATCAAAGAACATCTTATTTGTGCATATAGTTTACTGTCACACAAGTGTATTAGATGAGACGTTAATCACGTATGTATGCACTAAAATAGGCACGGGTACACCCCCCCCCCCCTTTATGATATCGTATTTGATAGTCAATACATAAGGGCTACTTTTTTCCAAAACACAACAGTGCAAACAATTTTGGAAACCATCTAAACCCTGTCATGGTGGTATTCGTTGGATAGCACTCGCTAAGTATCCTCAGATGAGTACCCATATGCCAAGGTTATAATCATTTTTCATGTTTTTTGCATCACTTTGTATTGGTCAAATAAGCTGCAACATATATGGCATGAAGTCCCCTCAAAATTTTGTAAATAAATTGTTTACTACTTTGGCAATTTTAGTGAACTAAATTTGACATACGTTGCCAGTCAAACCGTATGTATACAACACAGACATACAGACACCCATATAGTCTGGCAGCTTATATAGTTTCCGTGGGAAGTTCATGTTAATTGTTGGAGACATGGTTTTTCTAGACCAATTTTGGATGAGGACTTCAAAATAATATGTCTCCAATTTTTTCAAGGTCAAAGGTCAATGTCAAAGGTCAAAATCCTTAAAATGCCTTGTTTGGACCTGTTACAAGCTGCATTTGGTATGAAACTCGATTTTTAGGGTGACATATACTCAACAAATAAATTTCATACACAAACATTTAGTATTTTCAACAGTAAAATTTAAATCTGAGGTCAATAAGTACATTTTAAAGTAAAGGTTAAAGGTCAAATCAGTGAAAAATGCCTTGTATGGACAAGAAATGAGCTGCATTTGATAAAAGTCTGTAGAAACCATATTGTATGATGAGACACACTTCTCCTGTAAATTTCAGCCTTCAGCATTACCAGTTTGTAGAGCGTCCTTCAAGTCCTCTCTAAAGTTGGGCATGTTGACACTGCGGAGTTTACGCACTGACATCGGCACCTGGATCGGACGTGGTTTAGGGTGCGACACATCACACAGAGGTTGTGGTCTGAGAGCTGGTCTCCAACCTTCCACTGACTTATAAGATTCTCATTGTCCCTGGTTATGACAACATCAAGGGTGTGTCCCGATTTATGGGTTATGGTTGTGATATGCTGCTTGTAATTCAGGGTATCAAATAAGTCATTCAGTTTGAGTGCTTCATTGTCATTCCTATCCTCAAGGTGGAAATTGAGGTCTCCCAGAAGCAGGAAGTGGCCAGTGGAAGAGATTCGGTCATGCATGAATGGTGAGAATTCATCAAAGAACATCTTATTTGTGCATATAGTTTACTGTCACACAAGTGTATTAGATGAGACGTTAATCACGTATGTATGCACTAAAATAGGCACGGGTACACCCCCCCCCCCTTTATGATATCGTATTTGATAGTCAATACATAAGGACTCTTTTAAGTGAATC
>OZ012684.1:45390818-45400818 GCA_963942565.1 Maea johnstoni | reverse complement strand
CTTTTATCCGATTTGATACGCCATCCCTAACTAACCAGACTTTGCTTTATCCGAGAGTAATTTGATGTCTGCAGTAGATTTGATCTATGAGAATTCAAGTGATGATATTTGCGGATAATTGCATTCCCCCTACATTGTGGATGAACTAGAAATCGTGAACCTGTCTCGACGAGCCATAACTGAAGCTAGATGAGGCAGGGGTAACTATATCTTAACCCTTCTGATGCTGAGGCTACTTTTTTCCAAAACACAACAGTGCAAACAATTTTGGAAACCATCTAAACCCTGTCATGGTGGTATTCGTTGGATAGCACTCGCTAAGTATCCTCAGATGAGTACCCATATGCCAAGGTTATAATCATTTTTCATGTTTTTTGCATCACTTTGTATTGGTCAAATAAGCTGCAACATATATGGCATGAAGTCCCCTCAAAATTTTGTAAATAAATTGTTTACTACTTTGGCAATTTTAGTGAACTAAATTTGACATACGTTGCCAGTCAAACCGTATGTATACAACACAGACATACAGACACCCATATAGTCTGGCAGCTTATATAGTTTCCGTGGGAAGTTCATGTTAATTGTTGGAGACATGGTTTTTCTAGACCAATTTTGGATGAGGACTTCAAAATAATATGTCTCCAATTTTTTCAAGGTCAAAGGTCAATGTCAAAGGTCAAAATCCTTAAAATGCCTTGTTTGGACCTGTTACAAGCTGCATTTGGTATGAAACTCGATTTTTAGGGTGACATATACTCAACAAATAAATTTCATACACAAACATTTAGTATTTTCAACAGTAAAATTTAAATCTGAGGTCAATAAGTACATTTTAAAGTAAAGGTTAAAGGTCAAATCAGTGAAAAATGCCTTGTATGGACAAGAAATGAGCTGCATTTGATAAAAGTCTGTAGAAACCATATTGTATGATGAGACACACTTCTCCTGTAAATTTCATTAAAGTACACTTCATATTTTCCACCTCAAAGATTTTATCTAAGGTCAATGAGTCCATTCAAAGGTCAAGATCAACAGTCAAAATGCAGGAAAATGCCTTGCATGGACCGGATACAAGCTGCATTTGATTCAATATGGTTAGAAACTAGCTGTTTAGGATGAAATGTACACTTAATACGTGAATTTCATACACACAGCTTCAGTATTGAACTCAGTAATTTTTAAATATGAGGTCAATAAGTACATGTAAAGGGCAATGGTCAAATCTGTGGAAATGCCTTGTATGGACAGGAAATGAGCTGCATTTGATAAAAGTTGGTTAGAAACCAGATTTTATGATGTCAGATGCGATACACTTTTCCAGTAAATTTCATTACACTTCATATTTTGAATATTTTCCACCTCAAAGATTATATGTTAGGTCAATGAGTTCATTCAAAGGTCAAGATCAACAGTCAAAATGCAGAAAAATGTCTTGTATGGACCTGATACAAGCTGCATTTGATTCAATTTGGTTAGAAACCAGCTGTTTAGGATGAAATACACTTTTCCAGTAAAACTATATCCACACACACTTAGTATTGTCCAGAGTATTGAATCAAGGGTCAAAGTCCAGGTCAAATGTGAAACAACCCTGAAAAAAAGACCATTATCAATCTTTTATAGATTTCATTTACTATAATGAGAAGACTTAAATTGTTATTTATGATATTTTTTTTTATTTAAGAAACAAGTTCAACTTTACAATCATTCTGTTTACAGTGGTGCTTTCCTATCACAGTGGTTCTTTCATAGCACTAGTTTAACCTATACCAAATGGTGGTAAGAAAGGCCACATTTAATGTTTGATATGTAGGTCACAGGGCTCAACATTAATACATGCATGCATACATCCATGCATGCATACATACATCTATACATACAAACATTCTCCTGTTCGTATGACGAGATCTAAAATGGATCAATGAAACACTTTTTAAAACTTTAATACTTTGTTAACCTCTTTTTCAGTATTGGACCGATCCTTACTTGACGTGGGAGCCCTATAGCTATGGTGGTCTA
This sequence comes from Maea johnstoni, assembly GCA_963942565.1. Classification (NCBI taxonomy): domain Eukaryota; kingdom Metazoa; phylum Annelida; class Polychaeta; order Spionida; family Magelonidae; genus Maea; species Maea johnstoni. The sequence continues at coordinate 45,398,796 of OZ012684.1, read as the reverse complement.
GAGAGGATTCATCTCCCTTGGAACCGTGTGTGGAGACCGGATATCAGTTTTTATAATAGGTAAGACTATTCCTATCACTCACGTATAGCATTACGTAGATGGCCAGACTACAGTGGCGACATTTAATTCCTGCACTAAATGTGTTGTAAACCTGGGCATGATACAACCGCACGCCCAAGTTTCCTCTGTACGGATTCTTGGATGACCTCACAAATGAATGTAACTTTGATTCGTAAGCTACGCGGGTTATTCAGGTGTGTGGTATATTATTTTGATATGTTTATCCATGTATTCTGTACGACCAGGCACTGGCAGGCGTTCGGTCGACTGGTGCAGGAATTAAATGTCTGTACTGTAGCACATATACATGTAATGGTACACTAGTGAACCTTAGCAATATGCCTAGAAAACACACACACACACACACATATATATATATATATATATATATATATATATATATATATATATATATATATATATATATATATATATATATATATATATATGTATATATATATATATATATATGTATATATATATATGTATATGTATATATATATATATATATATATATATATATATATATATATATATATATATATATATATATATATATATATATATATATATATATATATATATATATATATATATACCTGGTATGTATAACAAGCAGTAGGTACATGTACATGTAATAGGTTGTAGACCCAACGCTTAGGTTCGCATTGCATGTTTCTGAAGTATTTCTTCCGCGTTAATTGAAATTATTAGGGCCATATGCAATGTATCAATCATGCATACATTACCTCGGTTAAATGGCTAATGCACCATAATGATAACTTGGGCTAAATGTGTAGTGCTATATGGTATCTGTCAAATGCCCCACTCCTAAATCCATCCCCAGTACCAGTAGAAGAGGAAATTGCATTTACCAGTGCAGCTCATGGGCAACTTAATGCCTGGTTTTCACTCACTTTCATAACTGAGGATTGCTGACGAGGACAGGTTTGTGGGTGGTCTTATATTAAAGGTGACATGTATAATCTCATTTTGAACCTGAATCATTCTGATAGTGCAATTGCCCTTTAAATTTATTGCTTTGTCTGACCTTCTCTCAATGCTGATGTTTTATGTATCCTTTTCTTTTTTTGAATAAAAAGCTATATTACCACGACCCATATGTTAACGGTAGAAGTATCCGGAGTATCCGATTAAAAAAAAAGGATCTACTAAAAAGAATAATGAAATGCTGTCACTCCTTTACCTATTCTAATGACTTTTTCTTATTTTTCAGTGTTGATGACCAAAAATCTGCCTCGGATATTTTCAACAGCGGTTTCATAATAGTAACGCAGCACGGACATGCGCATTGGTTGGTTCCGGGACTTCTCAAAGCTAGCTGTAAAATCAACGTGCGCTATTTCCCCTTTGACCAACAAGAGTGTCCACTCCACTTCGAGTCCTGGACACACGATATCCAGGACCTAAACCTCACAAATGCCTCTCCGTCAGCTAAGCTGGAAACATATGTTGATAATGAACAATGGGCCTTACAAGGGGTACCCTCAGAAAGGAACTTAAACTTTTACCCTAATTGGCCGGATGTACCCTTCACGGGGGTTGTATATAAAATACAGATGAGGAGAAAACCTATGTTTGCATTGTATTACTATATTCTACCTACAATGCTCTTGCTCGCAATAGGTTTGCTGGTGTTTCTCCTGCCCCCAGAGTCAGGGGAGAGGGTCTCCCTCGGTATAACAGTGCTACTCTCTATGACTGTCTACCAATTACTTCTATCAGATATTGTACCGCATACGTCGGATGTCGTTCCAGTATTAGGTAAGCAGTTGACCTATATTAGTTGACCTATATTTTAAATTCTTTTTAAAATATGTTTTTTATTGTCCTGTTGGTTTACTCATTATCATCATATATTCATACGATGAGAATCTTGTACAGATAATGTGATATTATGCATAATGTATACAAGCAGGTTCCTAGTGAATGAATGAATGAATGCATGAATGAATATTTATTGACTGAAACAATCATCTACAAAAATCATTACATCCGTATTTGGTCAATAACATACTGGCAATAAAGTAGATATACTCTGAGAAGAAACATGACAACTTTTCACCAAGAACAATAGTTATAGCGAAATCATGAGACCTGAAAACAATAGAAATATAATTGCATTTTAGTTCATCTCTCGTCCAAAATTGCATATTCAAACATTTTCATCACGTGCATGTTCCATAGTAATGCTCCTAGTGTTAGATAAGTTAAATGTATGGCGATTTAAAGTTAACTGTGAACGATTTTTCCCGACTGGAGTCATGAGACCGCTTGTTAAAGTCAATCTCTCAAGCACATTGATCTGTATCCATTTGTATGGCAAGTCTGTCTTCTGTAGGGTGCATGATATAACACAGTTTTTGAGTTTTGAGTATTTGAATATGTAGGATACCACCAAAATACATGGTGATCAGTACTGTTTACAAAAGCATGTGGATCATGATTTATAGATATTTCTATCAGAGATGAATAGCTTTGCCGAATAATAAACTCAAAAGCATCTTCCTTTAGGTCTCATCAGATACTCCATTTGTAAACGTAATGACACATCCGTTTAAGCTAGCCTCGTCATTTTAAGCAATACTGGCCTAGTATTTGTTAATCCTACCACCATGGTTCAGAACCTCCAACTTAAAACATCAGTGATGATGAAGATGAGCACAGTTAGAGTTAAAATTAAAATGATGCATCGTCAATTTAATCGAGAAAATGTCGAGTGATTGTGAATTTGAAATTTCATTTGTCGTCACTTTTCTGCCATATTGCGGCTAACTCGTGACTAGCCAGTTGTAATTGGTGGAGCAAACTGGCGTACCCGGCGAAAACCACCGCCTAACCCGAGTGATTGTGAAAGAGAGAGACGAGGAATTAAAGGCTTATGTCGTGACTGGTGATAAGCCAGTTGATGATGCTGGAGGAAAACCGGAGTACCCGGGAAAAAACACCGCCTCATTTCAAATAACTGTCAACTTTCTCACATGCCCAGAACAAGAATCGTAAACTCTGGACGCCTTATCCCTAATATAAACTCTGCATAGATACCGCTTCACTTCCATAACATCTTGGGATCAATATGCAGCTCGGTGAAGAAATAATAGTGTTCAATTTGGAATTTCGCTTTTCGTCACTATTTCTGACATATTGCGGCTTACATGTACGTCGTGACTAACCAGTTGTAACTGGTAGAGGAACCGCAATACCCGACAGAAACCACCGCCTAACGCCGAGTCACTGGCAACTTTCCCACATGCCCTGGCGTGGGATTCGAACTCAGGCAGTTGTGAGAGACAGTTAGCAGTCGGTGGCAACGCCAGTTATACCACACAGCCATCAGGGCATGCCCCTCTAATGTTAAAGCACCGCATTGAACCCCATTATTTTTCAGCCAAAACAAATGACATGGGAAATACGATGTCATGTAGTGAAATGAAGTGCGCATTCATGTTCTTAGTACAGACGCGGATAAAAGTGTCAATACCTTTTGTTTCGAATTGTTAGGCGCAAAAGCCATAGCTCATGAAAAATACATATGCTGCCATCCCCACGGTACGACTGTCACATCTTTCTTTGGCAGGGTGTTAAGAGGTATGAATGTTGCAGAGTTCACGCTTGCTGGCAGGCAGTCCCAGATTGTGAGATTTATATGCTTAAGACAGGCCAGTTAATTCCGGCCCGCTGAATGAGTAATGGCGGAGCACAAGCTTTATGTTTACTAATATTCCCGCCATACATCATCAGCGGCGATACGTGTGTTCGTCTGCTTCCACGCCGGGCACTGGAGGTTAATTTGGAGTAGTTCGTCAAGTCCTTGCCGTTGCGGAGTTGACTCCTCGCATGCCGTCTAAACACTGAGGAGCAGTATAATTAACACTGTTCGACGCCTCTGTCAACGTAGCGTTCACCCCCTCAATCCTCACAGAAGCTGCGAGAACAGTTCGTGAAATTGACAGCATTCGCTGGCACGATGCCAACGGGGAGTTTTTTTTTTCTTAAGAAGTCTTCATGTGTTTACTGCCCATACGGTGAAATAGAAGGAATTGGAATGTTTGTGATTTGGTCGGCGGCAAAATGCCACTTCTAAATCTCAATGTCTCTTAGTATGTGTATACAATATTTTATTAATAGCAATATAGACTCTATGGTATATATGCAACTATATATATATCCAAACATTTTTACTGGCTATTGCGGTCTTGTCTTTTGATTTAAGTTGTTCATATTTCATATGAAAGTAGAAAAGTAACATAATCGTGTCATGCCTCGAAATCCCCTTGCAAATTTTCATCTGGATTATAGAGCAATTTCGAATAATAATTTATATTATTGTAAGGCATAAATACATAATGGTATGATCCGTTTATTTCTTTAAATTTTATACCAAGTACTAGTATACCTTCGCCCGTAAGCAGCTGGAAGCATGACAGGCCAGGGTTAACGTGATGTCAAAATTGACTGTAAAACTAAATTGATGTACCAACTAAACATGCCCAGGCCTTCCCAGGCACTAACATGTTTTAAGTTAATTAGTCAATCCCATCGATTAACCATTAGATTTATACTCAAACCGTGGCACAAGTTCTACACTGTATGTATATCTCTATTTGGAATCGATTTTCAATTTAATTTCGCAGCTTGAGCCCAGTAGTTTTCATCTAGATATCAATGCCGATCACAAAGCAGTCTATCTCTGCTATTTTTCCTTTTTATTAAAACACGTTGCCAATGATTTCAATTTCAGAACCGAACTCTCACTAGCATGGGACATTTTGGAGATTTTTAGATTGGTTTGAAGAGAGTGCTCCCAATACAATTTTTTTTTTAAACTATAATTTCTCGGTATATATCTGGAGCGTACAGATGGCCCCGCACAGACAGACAATTTTGAATGATCGAGATACGAGATGGTTTGATGTAAACGTGGAGAATATATCCATAGGGAACACACATGTTAAGTGTATCACTCCATGTGTCCATGTTCTAAACACAAGCCAGTATTATTCAGGAAAGACCTGCCGGTACTAGGGGAAATCGTGCAGGACTCATTATATAACTGATGAAGACAGCGACCAAATCTACCAATAGCCGTCCCATGTTCTCGCTCAAACATACCACAGTCTTATCTTATTCATCCTCGTGTGTATATCAAATAGCCTAATACGTTACAGGAGTAATATACATATATAATGACCTCTATCATCTTATTCAGAGATACAGACTGTCCCTGCCTGGAAATGGCCATCTATTTATGAGAGGATAACTGATAATTATGCCGTATGCCGCATGCTTTAGTGGTCATAAAGTGGATTAAATTGCAAATAGAAAGAGACACAGTCAAGATTATCTGAATCATAAGCGCATGGAGTAGACGATGTGCGCTTATATTGGCTAAATTATAGCGAAAGTCCTGATCTGAATCAAGGGAAATATGATTACCAAGACATTTGGCTTATATAGCATGAAATATTGCAATCCAAAACAGTTAATGTGCCAAGTAAATGCAATTAAAATTGATCTTTTTTTCTTGCAGATTTAGGTTGAGCAAATCAACGTACATTTCCACTGAACAGCAGATCTTATGATTGCCAAGACATTTGGCCTATACGTTATGAACATATTGCAATCTAAAACAGTTAATGCGTCAAATAAATGCAATTAAAATTGATTTTTCCTTACAGATCTAGGTTGAGCAAATCAGCTTACTAAACAGCAGATCTTATTCTGTGAACATTTCTCTTATATTGGTCGCTAGAGACATATCATATCGAGTGTGTGTTTTAATTGGTGCTTCGTATGCTGTTAATTTACAAATGACTCCCTGCGGACTTTCTAATTACATTCTATCGCTAGTAATGCAAACCAAACGCTTTAATCAACTCTTCATGAACGGCCCCATGTTTTCCCGTCCTTATCATGGTTTATGATATATGCGTATTGAAACTATGTCTTGCAGTAAGTTGATGTTTCGCCGGGTACTCCGATCTTCCCCACTATTAGCAAATGGCTAGCCATGAGTCTGGCTTCATATTGACGGAACAAATGACGAATGATACAAATTGAAATTCCACTCCTGTGCTACCTTACCACGTTAGTCGTATATCGATAGAATATCTACCGAATCATGGGATTTCCTATGTAGTACGTGCCAAAAAGTTCTTGAATGGAGTAAACTAAAACTAAAATAGAAAATATGTTGTTAATCAGTCATGAAATGCAGTTGTCGATTGCATGAAAGATGCCGACACTTGATGTTAATAGATTACCTCAAATGCTCTTTCAGTAAAATGAATAAATCAACCTCCTTTGTAAACTTAGGGGTGCATTATAACATTACAGTTAAGATATCCATGTCCTGTACTAGCTGACCACCGTATGTAAATAACTGGTTGACTGTTAGACCGGGCGACCCCAGCTGCACGATCATGATAATAGACATGCATATTTAAGACCCACTTGACCTTTTAAAGGGCAAATGCACCATCATGATGATTTAGTTTCAAAATGTGCCTATACGTGTCACCTTTCAAATAAGACCACCCGCAAGCTTGTCCTCCTCAGCACTCCGCAGATATGGCTTATGAAAGTGAGTAAAAAACAGGCCTGAGTCTGGGCATGGAGGCTGACATTATCAGGGCAGGGCACATTTTAAGCACCACTTCTGATTGGTCGAGAGATATCAGTGGCAGTCACTTGAACCTAAATCATCATGATGGTGCATTTGCCCTTTAATAATGCTATCTACAAATGTGACATCACGTCCGTGTGATTTACTGATCTACTCTAAGCCCAGACAACCGGGCAGTGATTGGATGTGCGGTGGATTCCAATGCCCGGTCTATCCGCACATTTAGTACAAGAAATTTTGTTTCTCTTAGATTTGGTTCCAGATGCTTTTTCTAATTTACAATTCCCTGTAGTATATATACTTGAATATTGTAGCCATTTATTTGATTTTATTTCATCTTATTATATGTTATTGTAGTGTATTTTGTGTTTGTGCTTTTTCTTAAACAAAACTCACTGTAGTACATATCCTTGAACTTTGTAGATATTGATATTATCGTATTGTATTTTTCAGGCCAATTCTTTGGTGCATCTGTGATCTTCCTGTCTTTTACGACGATAGCGTCAGTGTTACTGGTCAACCTTCACTATCGCGGGAACCACGGCCAGACGGTGCCTCGCTGGGTGAGGACAGTCGTCCTGTGCTACCTGGCCAAGCTGGTGTGTGTCCGCCGCACAATACAGAGGGCCACAGGAGAGGAAGAGGTAACGTGACTTAAGCCATTAATAACCCGGATATCGTCTGGGTCTGTGATACTTTTGACAATAACTTGGAAATTAAGAATACTCTTAGAAAATAATTGAAGGAGAGTTGTTAGCAATGCTCTTATCAACACGTTAACTACTGGTGGCTCATTTGGTCAATGCAAAATAATGTGAAAAAGCGGAAAATGACCGACTGAAACCCCGGCAGATGGAAACTCATATGTTAGTACGTAATGAAAGCTTTTCGGTGAATACCAACATAACATGATTTAGATTATTTTCAAAGTTATTCTAGTTCTTGTGTCGAAAGTGGCCTCAGCATTGAAAGGGTTGACCAATTGATGCTTCACAGTTCAAGAGAGTATCTTCAGGATCTATGATACTTTTGACAATAACTTGGAAATTAGGAATATTCTTACAGAATATTTGAAGGAATGCTGTAGGTTATGTCCTTATCAACAATTCTCCACCAAATATGTTTTGTACTATGCTTTCACCGTTGATATTTTGTCATAATTGTCAGGCTTCTTTTGGCTACTACGCACATTGATGGGTTAAAATCAACCCTCAAATGAGTGGCCACCTTTTTATAACAACCTATGTAGGCGAATGTAAAGAGTAATGCCTT
>OZ012684.1:45380818-45385818 GCA_963942565.1 Maea johnstoni | reverse complement strand
TTCCGGGCATCAAAATGAAAGTTTGGGCCATGGCATAATCTTTTCGCCCAAAAAATGTTCATTGGTGAAGCTGTACACAACGTCATGCATGGGATTTTAACCAATACATTTTTTTGGGGGGGGGGGGGGGCAGAATATTCATTTACATGCATGGAAATTTTACTTTCATGCATGAAAATGAAAATTTCATGCATGAATGTTTCATACCACGATTTTGTCATGCATGAAACCTTTCGTGCGGGTGGTATAAAAGTCATGATAGCCATGACCCTAATAACTACTTAATGTATCTGGTGAATGGTTACTTATTAACATTTCCTGTTTATACTGATCCCTCCTCTATTTATGTAGCCATGTATAGGTACATATGTACATAGATTATCATACCTACTCTGTACATACTCGCCCTCTTGTGAATAAACATTGATTTGTCATCCATAAATAAACAATGACATACCTGTGTTGCCTTGTACATTTTATTTACTCACAATATGGGTTGATTACCGAGTCTGCACTCAGAATCCCTAGCATTCATATAAGATGAACTATATTAGTCTGGCGGCCAAATCCAAAAAAGCCTCTAGAAAATGGTTTTGATGGCAAAATTTGTTACAAGCTGCCATCCATGCTAAATCATATCTTCATAAGGTGGGCAATATGGTATGGGTGGATGGCGGGATTTCTTTTGTCGTTTAAGGTGTTTTTGGGGCAAAAAATGCAAAAAATGAACTAAAATGAGTGATTTTTGTAATTTACGTCAAAAAAATATTTATTGTCGACCTAAGCTCATGAAAGTTTGTACATATATGCTTGAGGACATACTCTTTGAGACGGTAGAATTAGATTTAACAATTTATTAAGCGTTAACCTAAAAACTGATATAATATGGCGAAAAATGGTTGAAAACAGTCTTTTTTCAAGATTTACGTTAAAGAAAAACGTCCACAAAATTCCATTGGCAAGAGCTAGGATTATGAAACTTGGCCAAAAATATCCCTGATGTGTCCCAATGAGAATATGATATTGGTATACTGTGTATGTGACCTAATGATCCTGTACTGGGGTTGTTGAATTTGAGATATATGCAATTAATGAACATTGGCGCCATACCATATATTACACTTATTACAATAGTATGTCATAATACATGACCCTCATTGATAGAGAACTTGTAATATAAGGTTAGCAGCAATGTTTCATATATTGTATGGGTGGATGGCAGGATTTATTTAGCCATTTAAGGTGTTTTTGGGGCAAAAATTAGATAAATTGAGTGAAAAAGTAATTTATGTCAAAAAAATACTTGTTGTCCACCTAGGCTCATGACAATTCGTACATATATGCTAGGGAAAATTTTCTTTAATATACTTGTGTTAGCTTTAACAAAAACTGAAGCGTTGTCCTAAAATGGATAGAATGTGGCCCAAAGATTGCTAAAAACGGTCATTTTTCCATATTTTTGTATACAGAAAAACGTTAATCTAACCATCATGCAAAGAGCTAGGAACATAAAACTAGGTCCAAAATATTCCTGAAGGGTTCCAAAAAAGTTACTTTATAGAATGTGTCTATATTTCACTAAATAATTATGCAGAAGTTTGTTCAACTTGGAAGTTGCAAAAGTCAGGATGTATAGCATATGGGCTCTGTAAAGTTGAAGTTAGCATCTAAGACAAACATAAACTTTATAGTAGCAATATGTATCTTACATATTTGGAAAGCTAGAAGTCTTTTGTTTTTGGATCTTTGGTCAGATTTACTGTACCCCCATTTATGAAAAAGTTATAAACATTTTACTGCAGGGTGTTTGTTTGCTTTTTCAACGCCTTTCTGACAGTAACATTTCACAAAATGTTAAAACCACCATATTTTCTTGTAAAAACGTATTTTGAACTTCAATATTGTTTTAGATGATACAATTAGACCTGTGAAGTCTCTGCCAAATAGATATAGGATTGAATATTATGTTTTGGGGTGTTTTTCATGAATTTTAAAATATGGTGATCTGTGATTCCGTAAAATGTGAGTCTGTAACAGAAAAATATTAATTTTTTTTTACTTTTGAAAATGTTCAGATTGTGTCATTACCATGAAACTTCATAGAAAAAAGCATTTTAACATTTATTTAACTATGAGGGGCACACTTTTGAAAAATAGATTTTCAAACAGTGTTTTTTGGGGGTTAAAGTTGGTGATTCCATAGCAGTTACGGAATCACATATTTGCTTAATTGACTGGTTCAAGCCTATAGATGTCTTGAATATTCTCAAAATCACCCATCAGGACACTTAAAAAATTGTGTAACCCTTCAAAATTCCATTTTCAAACATATAATTGAATTGTTTTCACTCCAGTATGAATTCAGTGACTTTTTAAGGCATTTATTTCAATAAGTACAAGCATGTTCGTGGTTGTAATGGGCCATATTAAGCTATTCAAATTGTTGGGGACAGAATTTTAGAATATTGAATTCAATATCTTTTCTCAAATTCAGGAAAACTTGCTCCTTCATTTGGCTGTTTATCTTATAGAAATATCACATCTGAACCCTATTTGTTCCAGACTTTTGTAAAATAGTAGATTTTAAAGAATTTATATCTGTGGTGGACAGGAAAGCTCTTCAACAGAGATTGTAGATACCTTCACAGAAAAATAAATCCTTCTTCAAATAACGAAGAAAATTGAAGTTTAGCATATGCCATATTATGGTCAATGTACCCCAGGTCCCGAAGTCTCTTTTCATGCAAATATTTCAAAATTTGATCACCTTCATAAAATTTTGGAGGAATTTATTCAGTGTTTCAGATGGAACTTATACACTGTTGCAGACAGGAAACTTTTGTTATAAGTGGAGAAGGGGAAGGATTCAATACCTAAAACATTTCTCAGAGAAATTTTTTTTGTTACATCACTCAAAGATTGAATATAGTCATATGGAAGACTCTTCTGAGACTGTTTTATACAAAGCCAGTCATCTAAATAATATGTTACAGGTAAAATGATTTCAGAAACTAAATTTCCAGAGATTCTTCATTCACCTTATAGACATATTTGATATGCTCCAATAAAAATATCCAACAGTCAATAAGATCACAAATGTATGATGAAAAAGAATTAGTTTTTAGCAAATTGGACATTGGCTATCTATGGTGGGAGAATGGAGGAGTTCACTTCCTCCCATTCCTCCTATTAGATAAGAATCAATCGCCTAACTCGGTGTTTCTATGCAGCCATCATAATGATTTAGGTTTAAAATGTGTCTATACATGTCACCTTTCAAATAAGACCACCCGCAAGTCTGTCCTCCTCAGCACTCCTCAGATATGGCTTATGAAAGTGAGTAAAAAACAGGCCTGAGTATAAAGCCCTGCAAAAAGCCCTGCAAATGACTTTTTCTTTATCAGCTGATAATCCAAACATGAATTTGCCTTGTCAAATCTGTGTAGTCAAGAAAGATAAGGAACCCCTGCAGTCACTTCCTGCCACTGATATCTCTCGACCAATCAGAAGGGGTACTCATTTCATTAGCCATATCTGAGGAGTGCTGAAGAGGACAGACTTGCGGGTGGTCTTATTTGAAAGGTGACACATATAGGCACATTTTGAACCTAAATCGGGGATCCGCCGTGGCCTAGTGGTTACGATGCCTGGCTCCCAAGCGTGAGTTCGCAGGTTCGAGTCTCCGCCGGATCCTCAAGAGGGTTGGCCTGGTCGCTATATAAATGTGCGGCGTTGTGAAGGACTGTCTATGGTCCTGCAACTGAAAGACCCTTTGGAACTATTCGTGAAGAGTAGGGAATTTCTTCCCGGTTCCGGGTTTCTATCTCGTCGCGATATGACCTAAGCTGTTGAAAGCAACGTAAAACCCAATTCCTTCCTTCCTTCCCTGAACCTAAATCATCATGATGGTGCATTTGCCCTATAAAGAATTCTCACCATACAACCAGGTTCATTGCCCTGTCACTGAGGTGGAACTTGGAGTTAGCTAGACCCTTGAGAGTGAAAGTCCATCAGATCTCTGAGGTCATTTAAAACAGAGCCTCCCCTTTAGGTTCAAGAGCAAGCCCTAGCTTTTATGAACTTCCACAACATCTGCAGTAGCCCCCTCTCAGGCCCTCTGTCTTGAAGCTAACAAAATCAAAAATCTTGGTGCTGCCACCTATACTTAGACACTACTCATGCCATCCCCAAATCTATCAGACTAGGCTTGATATTCCATTAGAACAATGTCCAAATAAATAAAATTATCACTAAGTATCAATAGCAAACAGTATGTTTAACACATGCTACACATGCTGATTTTTGCATCTTCTGAGTTGAACAAACTTCTGCATAATTATTTGGTGAAATAAGCACACACGCTATAAAGCATCTTTTTTGGAACCCTTCAGGAATATTTTGAACCTAGTTTCACATTCCTAGCTCTTTGCATGATGATTAAATTAATGTTTTTCTGTAGACAAAAATCTTGAAAAAATGACCGTTTTTATCCATTTTTCGGCCAGATTTTAGCCAATTTTAGCTAAAAGTTTTTGTTGAACCTAACCATAGTATCTTAAATAACATGTTCTCTAGTATATATGTACAAATTTTCATGATCCTAGGTGGACAAAAAAAATTTCTGTGATATAAATTTCGTTTTTCAGTCAATTTATCTAATTTCTGCCCAAAAACACCTTAAACGACAAAATAAATCCTGCCATCCACCCATACAATATGTGAAACATTGCTGCTAACCTTATATTACAAGTTCTCTATCAATGAGGGTCATGTATTATGACATACTATTGTAATAAGTGTAATATACGGTATGGCGCCAATGTTCATTAATTGTATATATCTCAAATTCAACAACCCCAGTACAGGATCATTAGGTCACATACACAGTATACCAATATCATATTCTTATTGGGACACATCAGGGATATTTTTGGCCAAGTTTCATAATCCTAGCTCTTTCCAATGGAATTTTGTAGACAATTTTCTTTAACGTAAATCTT
>OZ012684.1:45340818-45378318 GCA_963942565.1 Maea johnstoni | reverse complement strand
CCATGTAGATGAAATTTTATACCTCAGATAGATACGGCAGTGTCTGGGGCTTACCAAGATGACGTGCCCCCACTTTGGGACATGGTCAGTTTTGCGTTAGCCTGGTCAAACTGACCACCCACAAATCAGGGGATCGGACGCCTGAAGCACACATATATTGAGGAATAATGTGATGGCGGGGTAAAGGAATTGACCATAAGATTGCTCACAGTTCATTAAATGCCTAAAGTTTGGTATCAGAATGTTGGCCTGGAAGAGACTTATCTTTTAAAATACTAAACATGTGACTAACTCTATCCCATGATGTAATAAAGGTCATTCAAGGTCAGAATGGCTGCCAAATCCAGAATCTGGGATTTTCCCATAATCTATAGTTTCAGTTTATAAACTTCTTAGTTTTTTTGAAGGGATGTATTTCTTTTCTGTAGCCACTTTTCCCAAAGGAATGCTTTTTAGTGGAGTTGTTCAACATTTTAGAAAGTTCATTGATTAGAATGTTAAGTCCAATTTTGAGATTTAAGGTACAAAGTAGGGTACCAGGCCCACCTAGAGACCCCAAAAAGTGACTAAAATGTTACAAATTTGAAAACCAAAATGACTGTATCTTAAGTTTTACAAGTCGGAATGGAGCAGATGATGCACCAAAATATCAAGTTCAATTTTCTCTTCAATCTGAAAGATGATGGTAAAAGATCCTATACTTAGGGGGTCATTGAAGGTCAAATAAATGTCAAAATGTCAGATTTTCTCTAAAAAAATTACATTTTGATGAAGAGATTTTGACAAAGCAGTTGTGTTTTGTCATTATATAATGTCCAAACCAAGTTACCACAATAACTGACAGATATATTACCTGAAATATGGTCCACTCTTATATTTTGGACCATATACTGGTAAAAATAAAGTAGTTTTAAGTCAATATGGAGGTGTGGAATATTGCATTTAGCAATTCCATGCTTATAATAAGTGCTTAAAGACGGTTTGTGAGGAAGTGCTAGTATGGGACCACTGTTTGGATCATCAAAGTTGTGAAAACCAAACATCACAGGCATTGTTTGGTATCAAAATGCTTGTTGTAGGAAAAACTTTTTATTTCATTCAACCAATCTAGGGTAGGGGTATATTGCTGTATATTGCTGTCAAACTAACAGAATGTTGACATAACAGAGTTATATCTTATGGTATGTAAGCTTTCATTTTTAATGGGGAGAACAAGGTTTTAAACTTGCCTTGCCTTCATGTCAGATTAAAGGCAGTGTAAAATATTATTGAGATTTAAAGAAAAATTGAAGGTCAAATAAAGGTCAAAACATCCTTTTTTTTCTAAAAATTCAAATTTAGATGAAGAGATTTTGATGAAGGTGTGTTTTGTCATCACATGATTTCCTAACCAAGTTACCATAATAATTGACTGACAGACATAATACCATAGATTTGTTTACCAAAACATTTTTTGAAGTGATGTATTTCTTTTTTGAAAATTCATACTTTGATAAAGAGATTTTTGATGAAGTAGTTGTGTTTTGACATTTTACAATTTCCAATTCCAGTTCACAATTCAAGTTCACAATAAATGACAGATAAATTACCCCAAGATAGGGTCCGAGAATATATTTTGAACCATTTACTGATGAAAAGTAGGTAGTTTGAAGTCAATGTGGTGGTGTGGAATATGACGTTTGGCAATTTCAGGCTTATAATAAGGAGAGCATGTGAGAAAGTGCCAGTATATGACAACTGTTTAGGTCATCAAAAGTGGGAGCACCAAACACTATAGGCATTGTTTGGTATCAAAGTACCTGTTGTAAGACAATCTTCCCATTTCATGCAACCAACCTAGAGTAGGGTGTTCTGTTTTCATATTAGAGGTCACTCAAGGTCAAACTACCTCCTATTTTATGATTTAAGGCATTTTGTCTTTGAATTGTATTATTTTTCCATCATCTTCCAGATTGAAGAGAAAATTAAATCTGATATTTTGATGCATCGTCTGCTCCCTTCCAAACCTATGAAACTTAAGATAGTCATTTTGGTTTTCAGATTTGTAACATTTAAGGTATTTTCCTGGGTCGCCAGCTGGACTTGGTACCCGACTTTGTACCTTAAAGCTTAAAATAGAACTTGAAATCCAAGTCAATGAGCTTTTCTAAAATGGTCAACAACTCCAATAAAAGACATTCCTTCAGAAAAAGTGGCTAGAAAGAAATACATCACTTCATAAAATGTTTAGTAAACATATCTGAGGTATTTTGTAAGCCAATTATTGTGGTAACTTGGTCAGGAAATTATGTGTTGACAAAACACACCTTCCATCAAAATCTCTTCATCTAAATTTAAATTTCTTAGAGAAAAAAAAAATGTTTGACTTTTATTTGACCTTTTTTCCCCTTCAATCTCTTTAATATTTTACACTGCCTTTAATCTTTCATGACAAACACAATAGGCAAGTTTAAAAGCTTGAAAGCTGACATACCATAAGATACAACTCTGTTATGTCAACTTTCTGCTGCAAAAATCACTTAAATAATTGGGTGCACCCATAATCAGTTATTTTGTAATTTTGGTCCCTAAATATTCAGAATTGGCCCTGACTTTGTCTTGAAACGACTCAAAAAATGGTCTGAGAATCCTCTATACAGATATTTCTCACCTAGAACTATTTCCAGGATAAAAGATGTATTCCAGGAATATTTAATAGCTGCTAAATGGACAATTCAAAGAGGATATACCTAAAATCATGAAATTGGGGTTAGTTTGACCTTGAATGACCTCTAATATCACAACACTATACCCTTACCTAGGTTGGTTGAATGAAATGAAAAATTGTCTTACAGCAAGCATTTTGATACCAAACAATGCCTATGATGTTTGGTTTTCACAACTTCTATGACCTAAACAGTGGTCCCATACTAGCACTTCCTCACCAACCGTCTTTAAACACTTATTATAAGCATGGAATTGCTAAATGCCATATTCCACATCTCCATATTGACTTAAAACTACATCATTTTCACCGGTATATGGTCCAAAATATAAGAGTGGACCATATTTCAGGTGGACCATATCTGTCAGTTATTGTGGTTACCTGTTTTGGACATTATATAATGACGAAAAACAACTACTTTATCAAAATCCCTCATCAAAATTAGAATTTTTAGAGAAAATCTGACATTTTGACCTTTATTTGACCTTCAATGACCGCCTAATTTTACTGTGTTTTTTTCCATCATCTTCCAGATTGAAGAGAAGATTAAACCTGATATTTTGGTGCATCAGCTGCTCCATTCCGACTTGTAGAACTAAATTAACAGTAATTTTGGTTTTCAAATTTGTACCATTTTAGGCATTTTTTGGGGTCTCCAGGTGGGCCTGGTACCCTGCTTTGTACCTTAAATCTCAAAACTAGATTTAACATTCTAATCAATTAACTCTCTAAAATGTTTAACAACTCCACTAGAAAGTATTCCTTCAGAACAAGTGGCTACAAAAAAGAAATACATCCCTTCAAAAAAACTAAGAAGTTCATAAAAGGAAACTAAAGATTATGGGAAAATCCCAGATTCTTGATTTGGCAGCCATTTTGACCTTGAATGACCTTTATTACATCATGGGATAGAGTTAGCCACGTGTTTAGTATTTTACAAGATAAGTCCCTTCCAGACCAACATTCTGATACCAAACCTGTGGCATTTAATGAACTGTGAGCAATCTTATGGTCAATTCCTTTACCCCCCATCCCATTATTCCTCAATATATGTGTGCTTCAGGCGTCCGATCCCCTGATTTGTGGGTGGTCAGTTTGACCAGGCCTAACACAAAACTGACCATGTCCCAAAGTGGGGGCGTGTCATTTTGGTAAGCCCCTGACACTCCCCTATCCATCTGAGGTATAAAATTCCATCTACTTGGAGGGGAGTAATTAAAACCCAAACAAAACACAACTACTTTATCGAAAAATCTTCATCAAAATTTGAATTTCTAGAGAAAAATTGACATTTTGACCTTTATTTGACCTTCAATGACCCCTTAATTTTAGGATTATTTACCATAATCTTCCAGATTGAAGAGAAAATTGAACCTGATATTTTGGTGCATCATCTGCTCCCTTCTGACTTGTAAAACTTAAGATACATGCATTTTAGTTTTCAATTTTTTATCATTTTCGGCACTTTTTGGGGTCTCTAGGTGGGCCTGGTACCCTACTTTTAACCTTAAATCTCAAAATTGGACTAAACATTTTAATCAATGAACTTTCTAAAATGTTGAACAACTCCACTAAAAAGCATTCCTTTGGAAAAAGTGGCTACAGAAATGAAATACACCCCTTCAAAAAAACTGAGAAGTTTATAAATCGAAACTATAGATTATGGGAAAATCCCAGATTCTTGATTTGACAGCCATTTTGACCTTTAATGACCTTTATTACATCATGGAATAGAGTTTGTTATGTGTTTAGTATCTTTAAGGATAAGCCTCCTCCAGACCAACATTTTGATACCAAACTTGTGGAATTCAATGAACTGTGAGCATTTTTATGGTTAATTTCTTTACCCCCCATCCCATTATTCCTCAATATATGTGTGCTTCGAGTGGCCGATTCCCTGCTTTGTGGGTGGTCAGTTTGACCAGGCCTAACGCAAATCTGACCATGTCCCAAAGTGGGGGCACAGCATTTTGGTAGGCCCCATATACTCCCCTATCCATCTAAGGTAAAAAATTCCATCTACATGGGGGGGGTAATTAAAATCCATAATTTGGGTCCCTGGCCGATAGCCTATATATATATATATATATTTGTTTTTGGTCAATAAAGTATGATTTTTTATTTCATATTCATATGATTTAAATCAATATACATATTGGTTACTCGCAGGTGAACAATCCATAACCATGCCATATAAAGTGCACTCTTCATCAGGTTTTACCCTCCTAACATGGTTCCACTCTCATCCATACACCTCTTACATTGTTTCCTTTCTTTGAACCCATACCCTCGCCTTTAAAGTTTTCCAATTTCGGACGTATGGTCTTTACATATAATTTAACTTACACCCGTCTTAACTTTGTCTGTCATGGTCATCACTCGGCTAAATAACAGACCAAGTTTCCGAAGATCTTTATATAGGCTGGCGCACAAGCAGGAACGTTTATTTGGCTCTATTCTTTAAGTTGCATTTCACCACAACATGATAATAACGTATGTAACAACTGCTTATGTAATAACTACAGCTTATGTAATACAACCGCTTGCGTAATAAGAAATTGACTGCTTATGTAATAACACAAAACAGTTAAACGACTGTAACAACTGCTTATGTAATAATCACGGCTTATGTAATATTCAACCAGTCATCCATGAATAATTGATAAAAACACAACTAATTACCATTATTTTGAGTTGTGAATTAAACATCTATCAGTACCAGATTTTCATACCTGTTTTGCTGGAACATTCCCCCCCCCCCCCCCCCCCCCCCGTTGAACATCAAATGTTCACAATGAGAACTGAACGATGATATCCATTTACCAGTCATCCATGACCAATCGAAAAAAAACACACACAACAACTTACAACTTATTTTTCCTGCATTCCTTAAATCACCTCTATCATGTATTAACCAGTATCATAATACATGCATCATCCACATCATCATCATCATCCACATTCAGTGTCATTCATCATCATCATCATTGACCACCCCTGACCCTGTTGAAAAATGATTGGCTAAAATTCTTGCCTGTATTTACTCTTCTGTGTTTCTGATTTTAAATATATTTTTCTTTTTCTACAATGAATTTGGCCCTACTGCGTGGGGCATTGCTGTGTTAGTTATTCTATGTCATGGATGAATAACTAACACAGCAATGCCCCACGGAGTAGGGCCAAATTCATTGTAGAAAAAGAAAAATATATTTAAAATCAGAAACACAGAAGAGTAAATACAGGCAAGACTTTTAGCCAATCATTTTTCAACAGGGTCAGGTATGTTGAGCAAAACCTTGGATTAAGAAAGTGTTTGGTCTTCTAAGGCAAAACTAAATGAAATACCCCGTATCAAATAAAATAAATACAAGCTTACCTACAACTCCTTTCCGTCTGTGCCTGCTTCCATGATACTAATACATGTATGCAGTTGAAAACGGCAGGTCCTTTATTTGTGCATTGCACACCCATAACAAAACTTATTTTCTTTCAATATTTGGTTTATTATTACATAAGCAGATTTTGTTTATTACATAAAGAAGTTGGTGCTACATAAGCGGTTAATTTTTTATTACGCAAGTGGTTGTGTTACACAAGCGGTTAATTTTGTATTACGCAAGCGGTTGTTATTACATAAGCAGTTGATTTTTTATTACGCAAGCGGTTAATATTACATAAACCGTGATTATTACATAAGCAGTTGTTACAAACGTATCTTTGGTATCAAAATGCAAACGTACTTAATGGATCCTCATCTATAGATGAGAGTAACGCGAAAGGAATGGTGTCACTTCTCTTTTTCACAATGATCATCTTTAATTAGATCTTGAAATTTAAACGCCTTAAAGATTTCCAAAAAATGAGTTAATCTTTCCTTCACATACTATACCGCAACCGTGGGAGGCTTTTTTGTAAACTTTCTAAAGGAGGGTGCCACCTCTCCATGAAGACTTGACTAACATTTTGAAATTCAAACGCCTAAAAGATTTCTAAAAAATGGGGAAAATGAGATGTGTTCCCGCCAGGTTAATCTATCCTTCACATACTGAACCGCAACATAGGAGGCTTTTTTGTAAACTTCTCAAAAGAGGGCGCCACCTCTGTCCATGAAGACTTGACTAAAATCTTGAAATTTAAACGCCTCAAAGATTTCCACAAAATGGGGTAAAATGAGATGTGTTCCTGCCAGGTTAATCTATCCTTCACATACTATACCGCAACCGTGGGAGGCTTTTTTGTAAACTTCTTAAAAGAGGGTGCCACCTCTCCATGAAGACTTGACTAAAATTTTGAAATTTAAACGCCTCAAAGATTTCCACAAAATGGGGTAAAATAAGATGTGTTCCCGCCAGGTTAATCTATCCTTCACATACTATACCGCGACCGTGGGAGGCTTTTTTGTAAACTTCTTAAAAGAGGGCGCCACCTCTCCATGAAGACTACGAAACATTCCGTTTCATTCATTGCAATAATAATATGTTTGGACTGTATATTCTCATTTACAAAATATCATATGTGTAATGAAATACAGAAAATATCAAGGGAACAGAATAATGAAAAAATACAGAAAAAACAAGAAAGAAAAATACAGTATTAGATGAGGACATGATACCAGTAACAATACTTCTTGATGATACATAGGAGATGAAAATGTCCTCGTAACTAAACGTATCTTTACATACATGTACATCGTCAAGTGTGTTGATGCAACAAAAATCTGCACAATTTGTGAAAGCAGGCGTTACCCATTGCAACAGTCAGACTATAGGAAAACTTCTCCACATGCAAAACAATTTGCAATTTCTATAGATTCTTTTCTGCTATAAGCTGAACTTAACCCTTATCCTGCTGGTGGCTAATTTGGCCAATACAAAATGATGCAAAAAAACTGAAAAATGACTGAAACCCTGGCAAATGGGTACTCAAATGAGAGAACTCAACGAGAGCTTTCCAATGAATACCAACAAGACAGGGTTAAGATGGTTTTCAAAAATCTTTGTGTCCTTGTGCTTTGGACGAAAGTAGCCTCAGCATTGGAAGGGTTAACCCACACACGGGGAGAACGGTTGATGCATCGGCAAGTCTCCTGCCTACGGATGTTTATGGCATGACCTCAACTTCCGGCAATGTATATCTCTCCAATAAGTACCTTATCAAAATTAGCCAATAATGTGGCCATCGGTACTTGCATGTATTTGCCTAGGTACTGATTAGCAAGATTACAGTGATAGTTAAGCTTGTCATGTGAGTGGGCTTATACGTATGGAATGACGCAATCAAAAATAGTAACTTGTTAATTAGGTTCATTTCCTGAACGTTGAACAACAGTGCCTACACATCATTAGCCTACATATTCACGAAGATCTCACAGTATTGGGCCAGGTGCTGTGTATGGAGGTATGATGTCTGTCTTTAACCCTTAAGCCCCCTTCCCACTGTCAAGAACGTCCCGAAGACCATAGCAAGAGAGACCAAGAATTTGGAAAGTTTCCAGTTCTTGAAAAAATTCTGCATGTTTCTTGTTGATTCTCATATGTTCTTTGTTTGTTCGTCATATGTTGTTGTATGTTCTTGTTATGTTCTGGTAACCCCAAGAAAGTTTTGGAATGTTCAATACTTTCTTGGCAGTTCTTGTAGCACGCTTCAATGATTTGAGTTCCTAGTACAGTTGCAAACCTTCTTAAAATGTTAGTGTTGCATTGTTGTTGATTCCTCTTGATTCTTGTTGATTCTTGTTGATTCTTCCCAGTTCTTGGGCGCCCGGGGGGGGGGGGGGGGCACTTGGGTATTTAGGGGGGTGCATACGTTTGTTATCAAAATTAAAAAATACCCCTAAAGCACTGATTTCTGGCCAAAAAAGCACCCTTCTTTTAATAAAACGCTGATTTTTTCCTCTAAATAAACACCCCTTCTTTTACCAAAACACTGACAATGAATGAACGGGAACACGTATTTCAACTTAAGATTTTATAATCCTCTGCTTGTTTAGCGGCAGCAAGTGGCGGCAGCAAACTCGTAAGCCCTGAGTCATTTCGGGAGTCACTCGGCGTCAGAGCCCCGTATATTTTGTGGATTGTAAGGGGATTTTGACCCCCATACTTCGTACCTGGGTACAAAAAAGTACCCTTCTTATACAAAATTGCGGACATGCGGAGGTCTTAAAAAAAGACCCCTTCTTCCGCGAAATACGTAACGAAGGTGCGGCCCCCTTCTGTACCTGAGTGCCCCCCCTGGGTTGGGCGCATAATTCTTGCTAAAGGTGTTGTATACAGGGGCGGATACAGGCCTGTATTTGACTGGTGCCAAAACTGAAAATGGCCGGGACTACTAGTGACGCTCTGAGATGTATTCTCAGCAACTTGTGGCTCTTAAATTTCTAAATTTTATTAATAGTCAGGTGCAAATTCCAGAAAAGGGGATAGTCCGTGGGCTACCATGGGTTACCGTGCACCCCCCCCCAGGGCAGTACCACCATGGTATGGTTTTGTAGGCAGGAAGGTGAGGATCATGAATCAAGATGTTAACATTGCGTTAACCTCATGCACAACCTCATTTTGGGGCAATTTCTCTCAAAAATGACTAAAAAGCATACTTTTTGGGATTTCTTTATAGAATTTTTATTTTTTGGGACAGAGAAGTCAGACTTGGCACAAGTTTACTTCAGGTGCTGAAGATGAGATATGAATGTTGACCAATGTGATAAATATTCCTTGAAGGTCAATATTGATGACCAATGGTCAGAAAATGGCCAAAACCGGGTGTTTTTAAGAGAAACTCTGTTCTTTTTGTACATTCTACACATTCTTCATAACTACAATGCTGAATTTTGAGTTTTTGAAAACTTCCTTAGAATGTCCTGAAGAGATTGAGTTATGTGAACCATGCATAAATCCATGTGGGGGTTGATGGCAGACCATCAGGAGCCGAAAACCTCTAAAATGGCAAAAATCATAACTCATGGGAGAATTTGATTAAATTCTTGTTTAATGGCCTTCTTACCAATATTTCTCATTCAAATTACTCTCAATATTTAATAAGGTCCTTGTCTAGTGAAAAAACGTAAAATGAAATGTTGAAGTTGTGTCTGCACTAAGTGACCCCGCTTTTAGGGTACACATGTAGAAATGGGTAAAAAGTCACTTTAAATATTTTCTGAAAGTCATATAAAGTTGTTCATGCAGGCAATATATATATTTAAACAGTACACACTATATTAGCTTTCATTTGATGTATTATTAGAGCCCCTTGCACATTTTTTTTATTAAAGAATTGGCTTCATGCAGTGTAGCCTTAGTGATGGGTATATACAGCACATGGTGAAAACTCACCTACTGACCATCTCATTCTAGTATTGTGGCTTCTTAGCATTATTTATCATTCAAATTGCTCTTGACAGTTAATAAGATCCTTGTCTAGTGAAATCATTGAAGACAAATGTTTAAGATGTGTATTGTACTGAGTGACCCCACGTTTAGGGTAAATATGCACTAACAGGAAAAAAACATTGTATTTTTGGAACTTTTTGTTTAATTAAAAGTCATATATGCATACAGGCATACAATAGTTATCTTCATGAAATGGACACTGTGAGGAATCATTTGATTATTGTTAGACCCTTCACATTTTTTTGTATTGAAAATATGTCGTCATACATGTTAGCGATAGTAAGGGCTATATACAGCTACTTGGTATATACTCACCTGATGACAGCATTCATTCTCATTCAACTTACTCTGCCAGTGAAAACAAATGTTAACTTTGTGTTTGCACTGAGTGACCCCATATTTAGAATATATATGCAAAAAGGGTATAAATTTGACATTTTTGACCTTTTTGTTGTAATGAATGACATATTAGTTTCAATAAGGCAACTAATGAATACAATCATTCAGAGGGCCTCAGGGAAGATCCTTACCATTGGACTGAGTTACCCTCTTTAAATAAAGATTATTATTATTATTATTATTATTATTATTATTATTATTAATCTTGAAAGAAGACCCTGTGAGCTTCCATTGTATGTATCATTCACCATGTTATATTACCTAGTGTAAATATGACTCCACATAATAGTTTCAGATCACATCATAATAAGCTTTTCCACAAAATAATAACTGTTATTGCTTCATTTATTTAGTGCTATCTAATCCTGTGATAGTCTAAAATGACTGGTGCCTATGTTGGATAAAAAGAACTACCAAAAGCTGGCCACTGTGATTGCCCTCATTGATCCTTAGTTCAGGGTATATGTGAATAATGCTAGTAAAAACCTTGATTTCCTCAGTGTTGCGAGAGGTAGGATATTATAATGCCAGAGGTGTCTTTCCTGTGAAATGCTTTTGATTGAATAAATAATACAGAGAACTTGAAATGTGACTAGATTAATGATATAAAAAGTAAGATTCTTATTTACATACCTGAACATTTTACAACCTATTTGGAGGGTGAGTATGTGATGCTTAGAATGTGTTCCTCAATAGAAGACCTTTCAGGCAGTATAAACTTTGTATATTTTGCTAACTAGTCAAATAAAAGCAGGGTGGAGGGAGAACTGAATCAGAATAATAAATACAATTGTATCACTATTAAGCTACCTTAACCTAACCATGTTTAAGTTTCTAATATGAGAGAACCATCTGGATCTGAGATACTCTTGATAATAGTTTAGGAATAAAACTAAGCATCAACAACTATCTTATTGAGTTGTGATTTATGCTTCAAATATGCTTTTAGTTGGAATTTTTTTTCAAAATGGGCACTTTGAGGAGGTGCAGGCCTTCATATGTGAAACATCTCACCAGCAATCGGTTGAAAACTACTAATAGAGCTGTATCATACTAGTGGCAGTTCTTTCAATCAATTTAGTTTAATTTCTTTAAACCTCAAAACAAATGTCCAATGACAATTAACATTACTCCTAGTAGATATCTCTGATATACAATCTAATAGACATAGAATGGCAAAATTTATGTATCATTAAACTAGTCAGATTTCTTGTTCTCTGTATTATTTATTCAATTAACTATATTTCACAGGATCGACGCCTCTGGCATTATGATCCTACCTTTAGTAACTGACAAATACTGAGGAAATCAAGGTTTTAACTAGTATTATTCAAACACACCCTGAACTAGGGGTCAATGAAGGCAAGTACCCTTTTTGTGAAAAATAAATATTATGACAAGTTCTGAAACTATTATGTCAAGCCATATATACACTAGGTAATACAACATTATGAATGATACATACGAAGGAAGCTCAAAGGGTCTACTTTTAATATGTCATCCATTAGTTGCCTTTTTAAAACTAATACAACTTTTGTTATAACTATAAGGTCAAAATACCAAATTTACACCCTTTTTATATCATATATCATGTGAACACAAATTTAACATATGTTTTCACTAAACAAGGATCTAAATAAATGACAAGAGTAACAAACAAACACAGAGTGAGATGGCCATCAGGTGAGTATTTAGCAAGTACCTGTATATAGTCCCTACTATCGCTACCATGTATGACGACATATTTTCAATACAAAAATATGCGAGAAGTCTAACAATAATCAAATGATTACTCACAGTGTCCATTTCATGAAGATAACTATTGTATGCCTGCACAATATAATATATGACTTTTAATTAAACAAAAAGTTCCAAAAATACAATGTTTTTTTCTGTTTCTGCATATTTACCCTAAACGTGGGGTCACTCTGTACAATACACATCTTAAACATTTGTCTTCAATGAATTCCCTAGACAAGGATCTTATTAACCTTCAAGAGTAATTTGAATGATAAATAATGCTAGAAAGCCACAAAACTAGAATGAGATGGTCATTAGGTGAGTTTTCACCATGTGCTGTATATAGCTATCACTAAGGCTACACTGCATGAAGCCAATTCTTTAATACAAAAATGTGCAAGGGGCTCTAATAATACATCAAATGAAAGCTAATATAGTGTCTACTGTCTAAATATATATATTGCCTGCATGAACAACTTTATATGACTTTCAGAAAATATTTAAATTGACTTTTTACCCATTTCTACATGTGTACCCTAAAAGCGGGGTCACTTAGTGCAGACACACCTTCAACATTTCATTTTACGTTTTATCACTAGACAAGGACCTTATTAATCATTGAGAGTAATTTGAATGAGAAATATTGGTAAGAAGACCATCAAACAAGAATTTAATCAAATTCTCCCATGAGTTATGATTTTTGCCATTTTAGAGGTTTTCGGCTCCTGATGGTCTGCCATCAACACCCACATGGATATATGCATGGTTCACATAACTCAATCTCTTCAGGACATTCTAAGAAAGTTTTCTAAAACTCAAAATACAGCATTTTAGTTATGAAGAATGTGTAGAATGTACAAAAAGAACAGAGTTTCTCTTAAAAACACCTGGTTTTGGCCATTTTCTGACCATTGGTCATCCATATTGACCTCCAAGGGTTATTTATCACATTGGTTAACATTCATATCTCATCTTCAGCACCTGAAGTAAACTTGTGCCAAGTCTGACTTCTCTGTCCCAAAAAATAAAAATTCTATAAAGAAATCCCAAAAAGTATGCGTTTTTAGTCATTTTTGAGAGAAATTGCCCCAAAATGAGGTGGTGCATGAGGTTAACGCGATGTTAACATCTTGATTCATGATCCTATCCTTCCTGCCTATAAAACCATACCATGGTGGTACTGCCCTGGGGGGGGTGCACTGTAACCTATGGTAGCCCACTGACTAGGAGGCGTTAAGGCTATTGAGGCATTTTGTGTTAAAAGTCGGTATCCAGTGTTTTCAACATAAGCTGAGGTTGCTAAATCTGAAAATGACGGATACTGAATCTTTGGTTTTTAACCTCCTAATCGCCATTTTTTGGTGATTTGGGTACTTTTTTGTATGTTAATCTGCATAATGTGTCATTTTTTCAGATCAGTGTCAGATCACGGCAAATGAGGTATCAAATTGAAGCTCTCCACTGTGGGAGTTCATTCATGTGTAGTTTTAGTACTTTCAATGGTTGCCATGGCAATGGGAGCCAAGAATTAATCAAAAACAAAGAAAAAATGTTCATTTTTGTAATTTGTGTGATATTTAAGTGTGATTTATTCCCAATCAACACATCTAAGGGCATCAGTATGTTTATCAAAAACTTCCTTGCTCTTTTCTTAATCAATTCATGGCAATTTTATATGACCAAGATATTTTGGATCTGAAGTACAGTTTGTTGAAAATGACGATACCGCAAATGCGAAGTCTATCAACAATATGGCTTAAAATGAAACATTTTATCAGATCAGTGTCAGATCATGGTAAATGTGGTATCATATTAAAGCTCTCAACTTTGGGAGTTCATTCATGTGCATTTTGAAATTTTTTAGTGGTTGCCATGGCAACCGGAGCCAAAAATGAATCGAAAACAGAGGGAAAGTGGTCATTTTTGTAATTTTGCGTGATAATTAAGTGCAATTTATCCCCAATCAACAGACCTCAGGGCATCAGTATGGTTATCAAATACTTCCTTGCTCTTTTCTTGAACAATTCATGCCAATTTTATATGATTAAAATATTTTGGGGTTGTTGTACAGTCCTTTGAAAATGACGATTCCACAAATGTGGAGTCTATCCACAATATGGCTTCAAATGAGTCTTCTATTCAGATCAGTGTCAGATCATGACAAATGCAGTATCAAATATAAGGACTAAACCATGGAAGTTTTTAGTATGTAGTAACGGTAGCTTCAGTGGTTGCCATGGCAATGGGAGCCCAAAATTTCACGGATTTGACCGGTGCCAAACATCCACTTTTTGAATTGAGCGGTGATACCTGCCTGTTCACACCACCACTTTTTAGACCGGCGGTTAGAGGGCATCATGCCCCGGATAGATTTCCTTAAAATCCACCTTGGGACAGGTGGATTAAGGAAGAGGTAGCAGTCAACTCAACATTGTTCTCGCGACCGGCCGTCAGACACAATAAGTCTCCATGGGGAATTGATAAGGATGGCAGATATCGGCCGGGGGAGATAGTCAGACAGTCCACCATCAAGACAGGGCGCGTTTTTTCAATCACATTCATGCCAGTGAGCCTGAACATTGACCTGGTTATAACCTTGTGATCAGAGTAATTGTAAACATATGCAAAAGAGAACTGTTGGTCGAGAACTAATGACAACTGTATGAGAACCGTAAACGAATGAAATAATATTTCTTTTCCAAGCCCTATTATTGTACGGCCGAACCTAAGTTTATTTTGGTCACATATAACATCACATTAAAATCTACTGCATCACATAATTTGGAGTGGTTAAAAATCAAATACGAGAAGAGCGATTCAGGAGAAACGGTCCGTTGCGTTCGCATCCTAAGCCAATACTAGTCCTAGTAGGTCACTCGCAATGTCAAATAACCTGGAGTGTAATAGTCAAACAACATTTGGTTTACTGTTGCATAAAACAGACGCAAGTGACTGACAGTGGCAACACTAGATGGCAGCACCAACCTAATACACACGTGTGCTGTTTTGGAAATTTAAGATAAACAACGACTCGAAATTCCAGTTTTATTGACGTGTGATGTATTTTACGTTAATGTGCACAGGCATACCACAATAGTGACTAGTGAGGCATTCGTTAACTCGAGTATGGAGTGATGTAGGGCGTCCTACGACAGGTCAGATAATGCAAATGGCGACCGAATCAATGATTATACTACACTTGGTCACTTCAGGCATGAATTGTATAGAGATGGCAGCATAATATTAGTTTATTTTGTACTATGCCTCAAGGTATGGTTACACAAAAACCCGTAACTACCTTCAAAAATCTTAGTGATGCGTAGTTAGCTCGTCAAATAAAAAGATTTGGATGCTGTCAATTTCCCTCTATTTTGATCAATATTTTCTTTTGTTTTGCATTATCCAGAAGTTAAATGTTATGGTATTCAGACATGTTGGGTGTCTACGTGTCCTGCACCTATGTGTTAAATGGAACCTCTGATAAAATGCGTGATAACAGACATATAAGCTACATTCTATGGATGTCGGATTACACTCTTTAAGCTCCCACTGAAGCACCTTAAGTGCAGACACGCTGATCCGAACACCTCAGGATATATGAGGATTTCAAAAATATAGGTCTCCGAAATTACCCAGGGGCCCGATTACTTATTTCATATGCGATGCCATTCGGTTCATACCATTTATAATGTAGTCAATAGCAAACAACGTATTAGTATGAATATCAGGGTGTGGACATCACTGCCGGCTAGCATGCATCCATGTGTGTACCGGGTATGTGTATGTATGTACGTATGTATATATGTATGTATGTATGTTTGTTTGTGTGTGTGTGTATGCATGTATGTATGTACAATTTTAGTTAGAAATCTCCACACCAACTTCACTTGGTGACCTCACGTGCTCATAGCTAGCACCTATTTATAGCATCCTGACCACAAGCCATTGTCTTGAGATCGTCGATGTGTATCTTTGTGCAACTCTCTTTTGTTTCGAGTGCTCAGGAGTGATCAGCGAGGTATGTCCACTACTATCAAAGGGGTTCCCATGCCTCCACACACGAGATTTCTCACTAGAATTTTCAATGTTATGGCCTGTAAAAATCGTCAGGAGTAAAAAATCAAAAAAATACTTTTTATTGGGCATTAAGTCAATGATATCCCTAAAGTAACTCTGAACCTGCAGTAACCATCACCTGCGTAATTAATGAGAGTATGTCATTTGAAAGAAAAGTTGTAAATTTTGAAATAAAACAGAATATGGATTGAATAATGACAGGTGGCGATGATATTCTCTACCTGATAACACTCAGGAACCATGAGATACACCTAGTTATAGGATTATGCTGCTTTGAGGTGTGTTTTGGGACAGGGCTTTTAACTGGCTTGCAATGGTACCCATCACCTTAACCACGCTTTAGCATTTACTGCAGAAGGATTTTATGGTGTAGAGAGATATAATCTTAAAATCTCGCACAATTAGAATGAAATCATATCCATAGCATGTTTCAGTGTCTAAACGTAAAATCAGGAGTCGTAAACCCAGCAACACCATTTTGTAATAAAGGAGAAGAGGAAGAAGAAGAGGAAGATAGAAGAAGAAAGCATACAGGAAAAGCACTGTTGATATGCCATGTTTAGACAACAAAGAATATACATATTGATAACTGGACTGCCGTGGCATTTTTATTGTAGATATATGTTTTATGTACCTCATAGCGTACTCAATATTAGTATGTTGTTAAGGTCATGCATCACAATAATGAACGCTCCCCCCGAAATAAATGTTAACCCCATCCCATATTATCAGGTTACATTTAACCCTAGGCAGGAAAAGGTTTACCCACTGCACACAAGTAAAGGTCTACCTGCACTGCCAATTTGAAGTCGGAAACGTTAACCTGGTACAAATATGTCAGGGTTAAAGTTTACCCAAATCGGGTGCAGCTCAGTTGCACCCAAATAGGGTAAACGTTTACATATACTTCTTACAGTGTACGGTGTAGCGGTGTATT
Source organism: Maea johnstoni (assembly GCA_963942565.1). Lineage (NCBI taxonomy): Eukaryota > Metazoa > Annelida > Polychaeta > Spionida > Magelonidae > Maea > Maea johnstoni. The sequence goes on along the minus strand of OZ012684.1, from coordinate 45,361,076 downwards.
CTATGCAAGGAACACAGCTGAGGTTTTGTAAGGGCTATTGATAGATCTTATTGGTTGTTCTTTGGTTTCTAAGTTTAAGTACAATGACCCAGAGAAAGTCCGATACAAGGTCATAGGAGTGGAGATAAAAGTAGTGGAAAGTTGTATGAAGCTAGTGGCGCTTGGCGCAACACAGCGCAAAGGTTAGGCTAGTATGGTAGAGGAATGGATCCGTGCGCCAAAATAGGGAGGCCGGCGCACGGATCCATATCTCAGAGGGAATGGATAGAGATGTAACAGTTATGAATATATATATATAAGTTCACCTGGGAAAAGAAAGAATAGGTCTGATTTGGACATATTCTTTACTGAAATACCATGAAGCTGAGAATATGGGGAATTCAAAAACATTCATCAGAATTCCCCCCCCCCCCCCACCCCCACCCCAATATGGTACTGAACTATTAAATGTGATCTGCTACATAAAATTAAAGTGATTTCATACTCATACTGCTATGGTTATCAATTTGCTAACTCCTGTGAAATATAATAGCCCACTTCTAAGCTAATATTTTTTAACCCTGACCCCTGGTCGCGAAAGAAGCCCCAATGGTGAACCGCACGAAATCTCCTGATTTCGGATGGTTGAATTTTGACAGGTATGAATTGGTCAGTCGAGTAGTCCAGGAATAGAAGTGAAACCCCGTTTCACCCGTCAGCTCGGGGACTATAAGAAAGTGTGGTGCGAGCAAAATCTTGTTCTAATTTTAGCTGAACCCAGGCAGCATAACACCCCTTTGGCAACACTTGGTATATCCCATGTTACCCTTATACGCATCTGTATATACATATCTTTCCCAGAAGCCTTTCCAAAGCTATCCAGGTAAGACATGTTACTATACTTTTTATTACCGTCACTTTTCTGCCATATTTAGACTGTTTGGTGACTAACCATATATGTATGCATGCATGCATCCTAGCCGGGGCCGACTCTATTACTTATTTCATATGCGATGCCATTCGGTTCATACCATTTACATTGTAGTCAATAGCAAACAACGAATTAGTATAAATATCAGGGTATGGACATAATTGTCTGCTAGCATGCATCCATGTGTGTACCGGGTATGTATGTATGTATGTATGTATGTATGTATGTATGTATGTATGTATGTATGTACATGTATGTATGTTTGTTTGTGTGTGTATGTATGTATGTATGTATGTATGTACCTACGTATGTTTTTATGAATGTACCTACCTATGTATGTATGTATGTATTACGTTCTTATGTATGTATGCAGGTATGTATGTACATGTATGTATGTACGTATGTATCTATGTGTGTATGTATGTATGTATGTACGTATGTACGTACGGACGTACGTACATGTACATATGTATGTATGTATGTATCTACATCGTAAGTATGTGTGTGTGTATGTATGTATGTGGTTGTATGTATCTACGTCGTACGTATGTGTGTATGTATGTATGTAAAGACGTATAATGGTGTAATTGGACAGTTGCGCGTGTAAGCGGTTGACATACGGTGTAGCGGTGTATTCTATGCAAGGAACACAGCTGATGTTTTGTAAGGGCTAATGATAGATCTTATTGGTTGTTCTTTGGATGCTAAGTTTAAGTACAATGACCCAGGAATAGAAGTGAAAACCAGTTTCATAGCGAAATTTCTTGGTTGCCATAAGCTGTAACGGGCCTAACTGGAAGAGCGTCTCTGCTTCAGATGAAACATTAACCCTTATGAGGGGGTGAAGGGGGGGGGGTGGTTTCACCCGTCAGCTCGGGGACTATAAGAAAGTGTGGTGCGAGCAAGATCTTGTTCTAATTTTAGCGGAACTCAGGCAGCATAACACCCCTTTGGCAACACTTGGTATATCCCATATTACCCTTATACGCATCTTTATATACATATCTTTCCCAGAAGCCTTTCCAAAGCTATCCAGGTAAGACATGTTACTATACTTTTTATTATCGTCACTTTTCTGCCATATTTAGACTGTTTGGTGACTAACCATATATGTATGCATGCATGCATCCTAGCCGGGGCCGACTCTATTACTTATTTCATATGCGATGCCATTCGGTTCATACCATTTACATTGTAGTCAATAGCAAACAACGTATTAGTATAAATATCAGGGTGTGGACATCACTGTCCGCTAGCATGCATCCATGTGTGTACCGGGTATGTGTACGTATGTATGTATGTATGTATGTTTGTTTGTGTGTGTGTGTATGTATGTATGTATGTACCTACGTATGTATGTATGTATGTACCTACGTATGTATTTATGTATGTATTACGTACTTATGTATGTATGCAGGTATGTATATACGTATGTATCTATGTGTGTATGTATGTATGTATGTACGTACGTTCATACATGTATGTATGTATGTATGTGTATGTATGTATCTACGTCGTATACATATATGTGTATGTATGTATGTATGTATGTGGTTGTATGTATCTATGTCGTACGTATGTGTGTATGTATGTATGTAGAGACGTATAATGGTGTAATTGGACAGTTGCGCGTGTAAGCGGTTGACATACGGTGTAGCGGTGTATTCTATGCAAGGAACACAGCTGAGGTTGTGTAAGGGCTATTGATAGATCTTATTGGTTGTTCTTTGGTTTCTAAATTTAAAGGCATAGTAGGGTATTCCAAAACAGTTGCAGAATTTCGTAAAAATCAGGAAATACTTTCCCTATGATATCCTCTACTCGAATATCATATAAAAAGGTGGGTTAACATTTCCATCTTTAAGATAGGGTGCGCCACTTATGGGAGTTGTATTGAAGCAAGCTCTGCGCAAGGAAGTACGTGCAAATAAAACGTGTTCCCACTGTTAGAATTTTCTTGAACATGGCACATTCTTTCCATAGGTAGTCCTCTTCCAGATGAAAAAAAGAAAAGAAATGGGTCACAAGCCCTGCTAACAAGATAGGTGGCGCCAAAGTAGCACTTCTTGAGTAAAAAATGCTAGGTTGGAACCAGAACTTCCAGGTCTCCACAAAACATATCTGACAATAATAATTTTCTCAAACTTGGCAGAATTTATCTTTGGGTTGTCCTCTTCCAAATAAAAGAAGAAAAAAAGGGGGTCACCAGCCCTGCTGACAAGATAGGTGGCGCCAAAGTAGCACCTATTGAGTAAAAAGTGCTAGCTTGGAAGCAAAAATTCCCGGTCTTTACAAAAATACCCCACAATTAGAATTTTCTCAAACTTGGATACAAACAAAGGAAACAAGAAAAAGGGGGTCACCAGCCATACTAACAAGATAGGTGGCGCAAAAGTTGAATGCTTGAACACTTTGATCTAGTTTTGTTTTTGGCGTGCCAATCAGATATAATTTAACAAAATGCAAAGGAATGCGAAGGGTTCAAGCTTGTAGTGGTCAGGGATTGTCAAGATTGACTGCGTGGATGCGGCTAATTTGAAAATTGATAATACAGAATATTTTCCTAACTTGTTACCTGCACATGCACTTATTTGGAGGAATACAGTAATCGGAGAATTTGAGTTTTATATTGATTTTCTTTAAACTGCATGTGACACAGTGAGCATAAGGATCACCCCTTTTGCTCCTAATTTCAGAATATTTTCGAGCCATTTTCTCATTGAATTTGCACAGATTTAGTTGTTTTATTACGAGGTTGGGAACTGCAGGTCTCCCGGAACAACCTGACTGCAGCGAATAGCCTAAAAGTTGCGTCCTGTGCATGTTGGTGCACAACTTTCTCTGTAATGCAAACAATGTGAAAGTCCTAATTGGTCTTTGTCTCCTAGTGATGTAACACTGAGACGAGGTTTGGATAGCCAGGTCTTCACTATAGCTTAGATAATTAAAAACAAGTTGATATGAAACCAGCCCATCAACCTGAGCAGGCTAGCCTCAACGAATAGCCCAAAGTTGTGCTCTGCGCACTCTGGTGCACAGATTTCTCTGTAATGTAAATGATACAAGAGCCCTGATTGGTCCTTGTTTCCTCATAACCTCATGCTGATGCCAAATCAGAGACCCCTGACATGTCCAGCCCTTCACTATAGTGCATATAGTCATTGGTCTCTCGTCACATATCCATTCTTTTCATCATCTAAGACTATACCCACTTATGTCGATCCACCAACATGTCTCCCTGAACAACCTGGCTGTGGCAAATAGCCCTTAAATTGTAGTATGCGTATGTTGGTGCACAGCTTTCTCTGTAACGTAAACGATACAAGAGCCCTCATTGGTCTGTCTCCTAGTGACGTCATACTGAGGCCAGATTCGAGACCCTTTGGGATAGCCATGTAGTAATTGCTATCTCGCTACATATCCATTCTTTTATTCATCTAAGCTATAGCGCATATGGTAATTGGTCTCTTGCTACCTATCCATTGTTTTACTCATCAAAGGTATAAACATGTACAATTCCACCTTTCTTTCCTAATGTTTATGAGGATAGTTATGAGTTTTACACAGGAGAATCCAACATCAAATCATTGAAAACACTCGCCTGATATTCGTCAGCTATGCTTGTTGCCCGGGGATTGTTGATTGCCTGGGTGGGATGCCTAATACCTTATTCAGTTTGTTCTGGACACGCCTGCAAGGAAAAGAACCTTCCTTTGCTGTCCCTACGATTTTGTGGATGCTGTCTCCGTGACTTGTACCGGTCAGGCGGTAAATTATAGAACCAGACACGAGCAAGTGCCGATAATTTTAGCTTTGACCCTGTTTTCCGCGCAGCTGGGCAATGCGTGAAACGGTTTCAATGTTCGGCCGGTGGTGGAGCGCGACGTATTATCCGACTTTGTCCCTTGACCCAATGACCCAGGAATAGAAGTGAAAACCAGTTTGATAGCGAAAATTCTTGGTTGCAATCTGCTTTAAGGTAGAACCCTATGCGATACACGGGTCATTTTTAAAACTTGAATATCTCAAAACTGAGTTTAATGAAGACAGCGACACTTATGCTATTGTAAAGGTTACATCTCATAGTTACAGAATAATGGTAAACTTATCAATAAATGACTATTTTGAGTTAATGCGGCACCCTTAAAGAACATGTCTGGATGTGTTTCGTTTTTTGGCAAAATGTCAAGAATTACCCTTTACTTGAAAATGAGAGTCTACCATATGATTATTCATGTCTTTGGTGAGGTGCAAGGTCCTACCTCAACAGGGGATTTGCACGATTAGTATCTTAAAAACATTTTTGAATGTTCCCATAAGCCTCAAAATTACTAACGGCACGTGGTTTACATAGTAAGTGCTGATTTCCAGGTCCTGTCAGAATTCAAGGTACCTGCGACATGACCTTGCACCTAGACGGGGTTCATATCTGTCATATTCTAAAATACTGGCTTCGGAGACTGTATATTTATTCACTTTGAGCCAAAAAATGAGTTGAAAATTTTGGTCAAAATGGTCTAGCTTGAAGGAATCTGCATGGTTAAATCAGACAGCAAAGTCGCTCGGGAGCAATGTAACGAGGAGAACCCAAAGGGCCCTCTGCCTTTTGTGCTTTCTTTTGTGCTCACAATAGACTGCTGCCGGATCGACATTCGTGGCGAGTGAACACTGCTCATGTGTCAACTTTTGTTTTGATATCCATTCTTAGGGGCCTGCCAATGACACCACCTAGTGGTGAAAATCTTGGTGCACTAGACTATCACCTTAACAGGTCTAACTGGGAGAGCGTCTCTGTTTCAGATGAAACATTAACCCTTATGAGGGGGTGAAGGGGGGGGGGGGAGGTTTCATCCGTCAGCTCGGGGACTATAAGAAAGTGTGAAATAAGAAATAAGAAAGTGTGGTGCGAGCAAGATCTTGTTCTAATTTTAGCTGAACCCAGGCAGCATAACACCCCTTTCATGTTACTATACTTTTTATTATCGTCATGTTTCTGTCATATTTAGACTGTTTGGTGACTAACCATGTATGCATGCATGCATCCTAGCCGGGGCCGACTCTATTACTTATTTCATATGCGATGCCATTTGGTTCATACCATTTACTGTAAAATACATTGTAGTCAATAGCAAACAACGTGTTAGTATAAATATCCGGGTGCGGACATCACTGTCCGCTAGCATGCATCCATGTGTGTACCGGGTATGTGTACGTATGTATGTTTGTTTGTGTGTGTATGTATGTATCTACCTACGTATGTATGTATGTATGTATGTATTACTTTAGATGAGCAACCACAAGTTCAGTTGTATTGGTCCAAGGTAGTACGTACTTATGTATGTATGCATGTATGTATGCACGTATGTAGATATGTATGTATGTATGTATGTACATATGTATGTATGTGTGTATGTATGTATGCACGTATGTATGTATGTATGTATTACGTACTTGGGTATGTATGCACGTATGTAGGTATGTATATAATTCAGGGGCGGATACAGGCCTGAATTTGACTGGTGCCAAAACTGAAAATGGCCGGGACTACTAGTGGCCGGGGCCCAAGGGTTTAAGTTCTTGTCTTGGTTCTTGACAGTGGTGATATAGCATTATGCTGCTGGTGGATAATTTTGCCAAAAACAAAATGATGCAAAAGCCTAAAATGACTGAAACCCTGGCACATGGGTACTGATCTGAGTACTCAGCAAGAGCTATCAAATGAATACCAACATGACAGGATATAGATGGTTTTCAAAAATAGTGTGCTTTGGACGAAAGTAGCCCCAGCATTGGAAGGGTTAAACACGTCAGATTCAGAGAGTATTCACCAAATGAATACCAACATGACAGGGTTTAGATGGTTTTCAAACAATATTTGCGTCTCTGGGCTTTGGGGGAAAGTAGCCTCAGCGTTGGAAGGGTTAAACAATTCTGATTCAGAGCGAATATTTGTGCCGTGCATACCAGATAAGATTATTAGCAGGTGAGTCTGGCTATTACGTATGTGTGGCCACTTTATCTATGTATGGTCTTTATGTTATCAACTATTACCATACATAGAGTTATGATCGGCCATTTCTGCTCATCGTGCACATTTCCGTGGGCAGAGGAAGTGCTACAAGTGCGACCATAGAAAAGGGACTGCCTCGTCGGGCTCACTACCTCTATATAATACCTGGTTACCATAGAGAGATGTGCTAACTGTGAACGAAATTATCAAGGGACTACACAGGGAGGATTTTCAGTACAGTACAAGGATGCACACCTAGTTTTACATTGGATACTTACCTTTCTTTACGAATTTCAACGAGAAACATTGGATTATCATTGAACTTATAGAATTTCAAGTCAGTCTGACTGCGGTTGAGAACAAGTCTTTACGAATTTCGAAGAAAAAAGTTTGGATCATTATTGAACTTATAGAATTTCAAGGCAGTGTGTCTGTGGTTGAGAACAAGTCTTTACGAATTTCGAAGAGAAACGTTTGGAACATTATTGAACTTATAGAATTCCAAGGCAGTGTAACAGTAGTTGATAACAATTCTCTACGAATTTCACCGAGAAGCATTGAATTACTATTAAACGTATAGATTTAAAGAAGGCAGTGTTACTGTGGTATCGAACTACGAACATGGGGTGTGTTGGTTCAAAGAAGAAGAGCAAGGGTAAAGCTTATGAGAAAGCTGTAAAACCTAAGCGAGTGGAGATCGAAGTCACCGACGATTCTGACGGCTGTGAATGCCATAGTATTGATGACATACAGATGAGTGACTTTAAGTTAGAACTGCACATCATGACGGGTGATGATAACCATAATATGCAAATAGATAATTCAATCAATAACAAAGTGATCGATACCGAAAATTACAATGGAAAAGTTACAAATGATGTTGCTGATCAAAAAGAATCATTACTTAAGGTAGATCCACCCATGGATGCTCACGTAGATATGAATAACACTCCACAGAAGGGAACTGTTAAAGACACTGATGCCAACCTCTCAGTGGTGCCATCTATGGTCGTACCAAGGCAAGTTGGTACATCGCTTAAGGAAGTGTCATCCATGGCTTCTCATGTAGATGTGAACAGCACCCAGGAGAGAACAGTTAAAGACACTGATGCCAACCTATCAGAGGTACCATCTATGATCGTGCCAAGGCAAGATGATGATATATGGGAGGCAAAAGATGCACGACATGTTAAAGATGAAAACGATAAAATAACCTATAGTGTATATGTAGATACACACGATGATGATGATGATGATGATAACTGGGCGGACGCGATGGAAGAAGCGTATGTTACGATGATGAAGTCCAGCAGGAGTGATCTTCATCTTCTTGGTACCCGAGAAGATGACGAGAAGAATTACAACGAGGAAAAGGCGGTTGTAGCAAAACCAGTAGAAAAGCAGAACATTATTAACGAGGTGATCGTACGGAATAAAGGAGGAAAGGAGAAAGATGTTAAAGAGGTTATACTTACTTTGTAAGTGCTATTTTGTATTCCCTGAATGCAGTCAATAAAGTATATTACATTACATCGTGCCGAACAAAGTGCATAAGGAGGATGATACTAAGGAGGATGATACTAAAGAGGTGATCGTACCGAACAAAGTGGAAAAGGAGGATGCCACTAAGGAGGTGATCGTACCGAACAAAGTGGAAACGGAGGATGATACTTAAGGAGGTGATCGTACCGAACAAAGTGGAAAAGGAGGATGATACTTAAGGAGGTGATCGTACCGAACAAAGTGGAAAAGGGGATGATACTTAAGGAGGTGATCGTACCGAACAAAGTGGAAAAGGGGGATGATACTAAAGAGGTGATCGTACCGAACAAAGTGGAAAAGGGGGATGATACTAAAGAGGTGATCGTACCGAACAAAGTGGAAAAGGAGGATGATACTTAAGGAGGTGATCGTACCGAACAAAATGGAAAAGGGGGATGATACTTAAGGAGGTGATCGTACCGAACAAAGTGGAAAAGGAGGATGATACTTAAGGAGGTGATCGTACCGAACAAAGTGGAAAAGGAGGATGATACTTGCAAAGAGGTGATCGTACCGAACAAGGTGGGAAAGGAGGATGATACTAAAGAGGTGATCGTACCGAACAAAGTGGAAAAGGAGGATGATACTAAAGAGGTGATCGTCCTGAACAAAGTGGAAAGGAGAGGATAAAGAGATGATCGTATCGAACAAAGAGGAAAAAGAGAAAGATATTATTGAGGTCATCGTACCAAACAAAGTGGAAAAGTAGGATGATGCTAAAGAGGTGATCGTTTCGAACAAAGAGGAAAAACGAGGACAATACAATAGAAGTGATCGTACCGAACATTTGTATCGAAAACTGAACAGAAGGAAGAGGATACGATATAGATCATCGTATTAAAAAGAGAGGAAAGTGTCGATGGCATTTTTGGCATCAATAAGATAAAGTGAACGGATGACGAAGGAGAACTTAAAGGTATACATAGATTAACGGTCTTTAAAAAGTGCATTACCAGAATGTAAGAATACGCAGTAATTATCTGCTTGTGAATGAATATGTGAGTTAATACTCTAACTATAGAGTAATGTATGGACTAACGACAGGAGGGGCTATTGCCGTTTAATTCATTGTTTGAATTTTAAAATCTTGCGTCCTGTTGATATTATACACGTAGAATCCAATTCGATAACTCCTAGACGTTGTTCTATAGTTTCTAATTCAGCAAAATACAAAATGCTTGCTTAATGGAAGTCTTCCTCATGAGAAAGAAAAATGCTGTTTTGCTTTCAACATACTTTCTAGATAAATGAATGAGTGACAAATTGAATGACACTCACTGACCAAATGCATTTAGCGTTCCTAATCATTTGAGAATGCAGGTCGATGACTCGAGCTTATATAGACTTGCTACAAGTCTATGATATCTGGTTCTTTCACTGATATAACCTGAGTCGATTTCACTCGAGGATTAGTTCTGAATATATCCTCAAGGGGGACACACTTGAGCTCTAGTCTGTGTTATCAACCGCAACTCATACAGACAGTGCTTCCATCTATAGTTTGAGAGAGACATGAAAACTACTTAGTATGTATAGTGGTGGAGGCATTATACCTAACACAGCCTGAGAACCTAGTTCAGACATAAACCCTACCTATTTTCCCGTTTCTGTTTATTCTACTGACGCTAGGGTTTAGTTTCCCCTCTTATAAACTACGTTAGCACTGTTCCGCCGAGATTTTGAACGGAAGCAATTTCATAAAATGTTACCATTTAAACCCTACTCATACACATTTCGTCTCTCTATTTGGTAGAGAGATAATAGTTTTATATATTTAGCTATTCAAATCGAAATATAATTTGTTTATTTGTTATATAAATACGAGTTTGTACTAACATTACTTGTTTATAAAATTAAGCTACTCGGAACGGAACCACAATACGCATGTGCAAAATGGGTTTCATGAAAGCCACAGAGGTACATACGGAATGTATGTACACGTATATTCAATGACTGTGCCAGAAGCAAAAAGACTACTATACAATATGATGAACATTAGAAATTTAATAACAATTACCCGGTTATGCTAATGAGTTAAGTTTTCAAAATGGGGGCACAATGCAAATAAATACGTTTTTCACTACTTTTCCAAATATTTACATACTGCCATGCGTGTGCTTCGCAAGCGAATGGTGTATGTTACATATTTGGCAACTTTAGAGGGTCAAAAATTGTACTAGACGATGAGATTTCGGTAGAAATTATATGTTTCATACAGTGCTAAAGCGAATCTACTGGATGTCATTGAACCTTACATGCATCAAAAAGACGTCGGCAGTAAAAACATCAGATGCATACGTAAGGTTCAATATTATTGAACTACCTGAGAACCAGGCTAGAGCTTAAAGAGCCTTCAGAATAACCAATTAAATAGTACAGGTGTGTGACCCTCTGCAGAGCTGGCTCATGTAGGACGTTATAAAGAGCATACATTACCTCAGCAGGAATCACATTTGTTGATATGAAGATACTTGTTACCAGAGAAATACATAACCTTGATCCGCAACCCCATTGGCACTGCAAGCTAGCATCTGGGCATCTGCGCCTCGGGTTATGCGGTGTTGCCTGGGGAAGTATTGGTCACGTGATTTGTTTGTAAGCATGCAGCAGAGAGACTGGCTGACCGACTGGCTGGCTGGGGGATGTCATCCTATCTAGGTCAGATAGGTTGCCAAGGAGATGGGGTCAGCAGGCTGACTCATAGTGGGAGGCAGCGAAGTTTGATGATGCAAGCCCAGTGCCCACTCCCTGTCTACTACTCTCAGTTGTTACTAAATTTCCCAGGATATTCCTAACAACCAGTTATGAGTGCACACTCCTGCATATAGTACAACCACAGCTATTTTAAGGCTAGTTGCCACTGCCGGACGGACCGGACCGGTCAGTTACTTCAGCCAGTGACCTAGATAGCTCTGGCTGTGAGCAACCAGTACACATACACATGGTTTTTTAATGCTGGTTGTCATGGGCAACGAACTGGCCACTTGCTCTGAACCAGTGACATGGTACATTGTGGCCGCCTTGCTAAGTACCAGTATCAAAATGCTTTTTACATTGTAAATAGAGTATATTTTGCAACCTGAGTGTGAAAAAATGATAATTTCTATAATAAAAACATTCTAGTTTTTGTACCTGAAATACTCTCCCCCCCTCCCACCCCTGAACACTGTTGAATGTATAAGATTGCCTTCGTTTCAATGTAATGTACATGGCGACATCTAGTGGATAAAAACTGAACTAAACTTATGGATTTTTGGCGTCAGGAAATAAGTGCGTATCTTGTGTGACGCAAAAAACACTTACACACTATATAATGTTATCTCAGGGAGCTTGAGACGATGACCTATCCCACGTCACCAACTGCTGCGTTGACGTATACGAACCCCACATGAGGCAGTGACTTAGACACATCTATTGTATAATTCTATATCATGTAGCATATGTAGTATATATATATATATATATATATATATATATATATATATATATATATATATATATATATATATATATATATATATATATATATATATATATATATATATATATATATATATATGCACATGTACATGTTTAATAATACTGTCTTAATTAACCGTGATATCCATGGCCCATATTTCTTAATGATTAGTTTTTTCAGAGAAGGGTTCTGTTTTTAATAGGTAGATGGATCAACATACACAGGTTTATAAACGTATGTACACGATGTATCATGTAGATGGCAGTCTGGAGTATAAGCACCTAAATCCCAAGTGTGACATAAAGGTAATAATTTCTTTAAGTTCATACCATTTCCAAAAGTATTTCGTATACATCTTATGTTTAAGTAGTTCTTATCATTGTTACCCATATATATATATATATATATATATATATATATATATATATATATATATATATATATATATATATATATATATATATATATATATATATATATATATATATATATCATCAGCTCCACTCTGATACTAGCAGCTGATTGGTCAATTTCTTTGGTGTACTGGACTGTATTGCATTGCTTTTCATAAATTGTCAATGTTAGGATCCGAATAAATGTTTTATCACCATTCTCCATTTTATATTCCCATTTGCCATGGTGACTATAGGTTTGACCTCAAAGGTGTACAGGTCACAGCCTCGTTTTTTTATTACACAAGAAACACAAAAAAAATCACAAACACAAAACGAAAAAAAAAGTAAATAAATAAATAAATAGATGAATAAAAAATATTTAAAAAATAAATACATTAATAGATAATAAAAAAGAATAATAAAGTAAAATAAAATAAATAAATTAATGATAATTATTTTTTTAAATCTTTTAATTTAAAAAAACAACATGATAAATTGGTTATCCTCCTGGTATCTGCGAGAAGCCAGCCGTATCGCACAAGGCTGGAGGCCGAGTGCGATACGGCTGGTATTTGAGGTAAAACGCTGTAAAATAGAAACTGTTTTTATATCGAGGTCAGCTCAAGCAGCCAAGTTAAAGAAAACTTATATTTGAAACGCCAAGATCTCAGGGAATAGATAACTATTGGTAGAAAGAGGACAGGGGTGCTAAGCTAGAAGTTGTCTTATTTTGAGTGTGTCACCAGCATCACAGCCTTAAAGCCCCTGTACAGTAAGTCACACGTATTAACCTTAGGATGCTAACACTGCCGGCTGCTAAGCCACGAATGATGGGCAATATGAAAAATTGATCTGATTAGCATAGGAATCAGGTCTAATCAAGAAATAATGCATATTTAAACCAACAACCACTTAATTACTACCTACACAGTTATAAGTTCAACACAGGCAAGGTTGGTTTTCTTCTTTGCCAACTTGCAGCATGCGAGGGAAATATTTTTGGACTCATCGACATCATTGTTGGTAATGAACAGGGGTCCTAATGGCCGTATGCACCAATCAAACGTATGTGCACTGATTAGCAATAAATGTGAAGATGATTTGCCAATGGCAAATAGTGGAGGAAACCGGAATACCCGGAGAAAACCACTTCCTAACCCAAAGTCAAAAGCATTATTCTCACATGCCCCAGGAAAGATCACATAAAGTGGGTAAGTTTTGGTTTTAATCACCTCTCGACCAAGCTAAGACCAAGCTACTTCGTCCTAAGCACAGGAACGCAAAGATCTTTGAAAACCATCTCAACCCTGTCATGTTGGTATTCATTGGAAAGCTCTCGTTGAGTACTGTCAGATGGTACCCATCCAGCAGCTTAAGGGTAAGCGCTTACTGTTTAGTGCGCCCACTGCAGGGCCTAAGTCCTACTTAACAGGGGTAGTAAGTAGTACTTAGGGGTTAAGTAGGACCGGTGAATACGGCCATTAGGCTTCTAGACCGTATGTTCTGCTTGCGTCGTCTCAAGCAGAACATAAGGTCTTTATACTTGAATAATGGGGACAAAGTAGCTCAGTTGGTTGGGTGTCAGACTAGTATTCAGTAGGTCGCTGGTTTAATACCCGGCCGAGGCACTTTGGTCTGCCCTTGGGCAAGACAGTCTATTCCATATTGCTTCAGTCTACCCAGCTGGCAAAATTGGGTACCTAGCATAAATAAGGCAGTGCTTATAGCCTGTGTGCTATATGCTGCCAGCTGCTCTGGAATATCCCCCGGGGGATTGAAATGGTTTCCGTGTGTGCAGGCCTGCTAGTGGAGGAAGGTCGTGTAAGCACTTCGGTGGATACAAGACTCTAAACCGAATACCTTTACCTTTAGTTAGGGTTTTGGGCATGTCGTCCCCTGCTGTTTTATTTGCCATGATTTGTGATGGGTTCAAGCCCGACGTAACGAGAACATAAAGCCAAAGTGTTCAACAATCAGGAAGGGGTTTGAATGACGTATGGCGCATACAGACGTCAGTTTAATTTTGGCTGTTCTCTTCGCCATTAACAAGGAAGAGGACACTCTTAGGAGATTGAGGAAAACAGGATATTCGGAGATAGTTGCATAACTCGGAGTTCATCAAAAGATGTTGATATAATGAGGAGATATCGCTTCAATAAATGGTAGTCGTGCATGAAATTTCCAAAACTTTATGTATTTTGTATTAACCATCGTACTTTTTCGGTTTAAAAAATGAAAGGTCAGTTAACTATAAAATTCTTGAAAGAGCTGTTAACAAGTTATGAAGCCTTTTTGATAAAGAAATTTCAATAGAAATTTATCGAAATCGATAGAAAAAGAAAATTTATATATATATATATATATATATATATATATATATATATATATATATATATATATATATATATATATATATATATATATAGTATGTAACTTCTCATAGTTACCGAATAATGATACACTTATCAATAATTAGCTACTTTGATGTGATGTGGTTGTGTGTATTTTTTGGCAAAATATCGAGACTAATCCTTTAGTTGAAAATCAGACTATGATTTCATCATTCATATCTTTGGTAGGGTCTAAAGTCTTACTCCCACAGGGATCTACACGATTAGCATTATAGAGACATTTTTGAATGTTCCCATTCTAACTACGTATACTGCCCTTGTTTCTTACATGTACCTTCTTATGTAATGCCTAAATCTCCCGGCCCCTGAAAATCAATGGAGGAAATTCTCAAAAAGCCCCTCCCCAAAGTTACCCTCTGTAAGTAGATCAGTCAGCTAAGATGAACTCATAATCCATCTTAGCTGTGCCTATTTGTTTAGAAAACTAAATGAAATCTCTAACAAGAAATCGATTCTGTAAAAATCTGTATGTCTGAGTAATTTACAAAACATTTAGGTGGCCAAGTTTGATTTATCACAACTTTGTCTTTCATAACAAATCAAATTTGTAGTTGAACTTATTTCCTGGGAGAAATAAAGGTAAAAGGTGAGGATTACTAACAAATTTTCTGAAAGATTTGATGTGTTAATATCTCTACATCTTGTAGTATACAACACATATTGCAAAGGTCTCTTAAATCATTAACCATATCTTGGCTACACTCATTAGGCATTACCCGGATTAGAGGATATAGCTATTTATTAGTGCAAGCATCACGCAACCAGACCATAAATCCAGCAATTAGCGCAAACCTGTTTTAACCAAGAGCTCCTCTTGTCGCCATTCGTTGCCCATTTGTTTCTAAGAACAAAAGAAATCGCGTGTTTATGCAGCTCAATGTTTAACTGCGCCCAGAGCATAAGACCGAGCAGGTTACAAAAACAACTTGTAGAATTAGAAACAAGTTCTTTTCGTCATTTAAGATAAAAATAAACACCCACTTTCGGATGGTATAAATATATCCCATGTTATATTTAAAACTAGCTGGCGTAGCCAATACATATCACTCCCAGAGTCCTTCCAGAGCGAACCAGGTAAGTAATTGGTGCTGCATTTGGAGTTTCGATTATAGTTACCTTTCTCCCATATCCAGACTTATTCGTGTATAGTTATCCATGAAGAGAGACTTATGATGGTGTATTTGGGCAGTTCCGGGTGTATTAACTTCGTTTTGCGAAGATTGTGTATGTGTGAGTTATACACATGCCTACGGAAAGGGGATCAATTTTTCTTTAAAAAATTGATGTTTCTGCGATAGTCAACTAAGTTTGTTTACTTCTTTCCCCACTTGCATACATTGGACCAAGCGTGAAATAACAAATACAAAACTTTTTTTTATTTTCACCACCGTATTTTCTTTTGGGGGGGGGAGGGGGGGGGGGATTTATAAAATGTTATTTTCACCGTTTTTTGTTCGGAGAAAATAAAAAATATATATTTTAACATTTTTCTTTATCCTCCAAAATACGCGTATTGCGATAAGGCGACTTGCCATTACAGGAAATGTGCACATAGAGTACCGCCGGCGCGACCCTACTTCCTGGGTCGCCGTAATGGTGAGTGGCTGTAGCTGGCTGTGCAACCAGCCAGTTGCTCCCCTGATAATGGTATGCTTCCCGACACGCTGTGGTTATCTTTATAGTTCAGCTTAGTAAGCTGACACGAGGGGGTGTACCAGACAAGACGAATCTCACAGATTTCCATTCGAAAAAAAATGAATGTAATAGCAGTTTTATTTGAAATGACTACAAAAAAGGGTGGTATTTAGGTAAGAAAGTATATAATACACCGGATTGCAGCTTAACAGTTTTAGCATATCGTGCTCTTGAGGGTTGAAAGTTGGGTAACTAGAGACTTTCAAAAGTTCTATGTGACCAAATTTCCTGTCACGGAGACATGGTTATGATAGTGAAGGAATAGTAGCCATGTTAGAAACGCTCATCCTTTAAATAATACAGAGAGAGAGAGAGAGAGAGAGAGAGAGAGAGAGAGAGAGAGAGAGAGAGAGAGAGAGTGCTCCATTTTGCCAGAAAAATGAGCCAGGCAACTTAAGTCAATGCTTGAAATATATGTTCCTTCCTTCTCTAGAGTGGTCGGGAAAAATAGTTTTATTTTCTCTCCCCCAAAGACGGGCCTGAAAATAAATATGTTTATCATCTCCGACCGAAAAACGGTGAGAATAAATAGTTTTTTATGTTCTCATCCCAGAATACGGTGGTGAAATAAAAAGTTTTTTATTTGTTCTTTCACATTTTGGTTCATTGTATATTAATTGCTGCTTTCTTTACGTTCACAGGACAAGATGGCCCCCTCCACAGACTCTCGCTCTCTGTCGGGCAAAGTTTGCTTAGTAACAGGAGCATCTCGAGGAATCGGGAGAGGAATCGCGCTGCAACTGGGAGAGGCGGGCGCTACTGTCTACATCACAGGTGAGAGCCCAACGCCGCATTTCTACACATGATAAACGTCATTTGTTGTCGTCTTCTTCTCCCCTGCATTTGTTTCGTTTTCGTTCAGTATTTATGAGTGGCATTTCCATTTTCATTGGTAGTAGTAGTAGTAGTAGTAGTAGTAGTAGTAGTAGTAGTAGTAGTAGTAGTAGTAGTTAGGGCTGCACGGCGGGTACCTGGTGCCCTAACAGAATGCCGGTTTGGCCCCGTGAAAGAAGTATTTTTCATTATCACTGATGTAAATTGTGTGTAGTGGTGCACAACTAATATTTCCTGACCGCCAAACCGGAACGACGCCTAGACCCGGTTTGTGTCCCTACCCAGGCCAACCTTTCACTTTTGATTACTGATTTGTCTCTGTGGCCTCTCTCGAGACACGGGCCCAAGCTATGTGGCAATTGACCTTTGTACCACAGTTGCTTGCCTTCCACCAATCAGAGGCCTCGAAAAGTGTAGGGTTATAGGACATAACCCACACTTTTCAGGTATTGTTCTCTAAGCTGCCTAAACCCAAAGGTGTTACCCAAGGGTATACTTTTCTCGGCCTGTGATTGGTGGAAGGCAGTCAACTGTGGTACAAGCCACATAGACTCCTCGGAAGCTGTGGTGTATGGGATACCCTTGGGGTTACTCGGCTTCGCCTCGTAACACCTTGGGTATATCCCATACACCACAGCTTCCTTGGGGTCTATCTATCACGTGGTCCTAAGTATAACACTTTACATAGTGCTTGCGAGGTGCTTGCGGTTAGGAATACAATGGAAGAACAAAAGACTTTCGAACCACAAGCACAACGCAAGCATTACGTGGAGTTTATAGTTAGGGCCCCTGTGCTGCGAGTAACACGGCCAGACTTAGTTATGTCATTCAATTATGTACGTGTTTGACGGGGTAATTTCCCAGTTGACAATGCTTAAATGTTTTATCATTTCAAGAAAAGGGTTTTGAAATGGAAGCGTTCGTCATTTTAAAATTCCTACGTATGCTAACGGTCTGAATAATCGATCATCAGCCAAGACGCCATCGCCTGTACGCCATAACAACAGACATTCCTAAAATAACTTGGTATTAAGTCATAAACTAAGGACGGGCCCGTTCAGTTTAAACATATCAACATATTTAACAAGAAATGATTTTGTGAGAAAATTATCATCTAATCTGGGTGGAATGGGTTGACGGTAATTTAATTTAGCATGTGAGTTTAGCATGGATTTACAAACTTTGTCATATGCACCCATTAGCCAGTTTTGGTGATCATGCTAAAACAAATCCTAATCTTAAACGTCATTTAGCTGGTATAAGTAGCAAATAATAAATAAGGCACCGTATCATTTCGTCAAATACCGTGACCATATTATACAGTATGACGTTCGTTCTTGAGGTGGTAGTCTAGTACACCAGGATTATCACCACTAGGTGGTGTCCTTGGCTGGCCCCTTAGAATGGATATCAAAACAAAAGATTACACATGAGTAGTGGTCACCCGCCACGAATCTCCACCTCGCAACTTTGTATTGTGCTACGACCACGAGCACAAAAGGCGGGTCCCATTGGGCCCTCCGTGTTAAATTGGTCCCAAACAACATGAGTGTCTGCTTTGACCATGCAGATTCCTTCGAGATAGACCATTTTGACCAATATTTTCATCTCATTTTTTGGCTTAAAGTGGTGAATAACGATACGGTCTTCGAAGCCATTGTTTTAGAATATGACAGATATGAATCCCCTCTAGGTGCAAGGTCATGTCATAAGTACCTCATAGTATGACAGGACCTGAAAATCGGCATTAACTACGTAAACCACGTGCTGTTAGTAATCTTGAGGCATATTGGAACATTCAAAAATGTTTTGCACATACTTATCGTGCAGATTCCCGGTTTAGGTAGGACCTTGCACCTTACCAAAGACATGAAGGATCTAACGGTAGAGTTTGGTTTTCAAGGAAAGGCTGAGTCTTGACAGTTTGCCAAAAAACGATACACAGCCAGATATGTTGGTAAAGTGTGCCACATCAACTCAAAAGTAGCAATAGTAGTGGTGGTAGGAGTAGTATGATTGTTATCATTATCATTATTATTATTATTATTATTATTAGTAGTAGTAGTAGTAGTAGTAGTAGTAGTAGTAGTAGTAGTAGTAGTAGTAATATCATCGTTGTTATACTTATTATTATTATTATTATTATTATCATTATTATTATTATTATTATTATTATTATTATTATTTACATGACTATCATTATCGGTATTATTATTAGTAGTAGTAGAAGTAGTAGTGTGTGTATTGTCGTAGTTAGTAGTGTGAGTATCATTTTCATATTTATCATTATTATAGTTATTATTATTATCAATATTATTATTATTATTATTATTATTATTATTATTATTATTATTTTTATTTCAGGAAGAACATTGCACCCACCAAAAAAAACTAAGCTTGGAGGATCACTTCAAGAGACAAAACTTGAGGTAAATAGGAATAGGCATTTCTGTTTTGGGAATTAAGTTCTTAAAATGATGGTAACAAATTCTCGAACGCCCTGGGAACTAGGGAGAGCTGTGTTTGATGATAACATAATTCTTGAAATAACTAATTAAGATTTATAATTTGAGTCGAGTTCTTGTTATAAGTGGTATGCATGCTTTGTATTCTCGTTAAATGAAACGTGAAATTTTCTTTCTAGTAGTATGATTTTCATCTCAAATTTCGAATTGTTGTAACGAGATTATACAATCTTATGTAGCCATATATAACAATTTACTTGCACGGGATCCATGCTCTCGTAGAAAGTGGGAAACACTACTTCATAAAATCCCAATTCTTGTGATGCGAGGCAAACGTCATTCTAGTTTCGTTATTTGAAACGAACGTTAAATCATTGCATAATGATAGATGCTTTGTTTCATTGTAGAGCAATGTGTTGGGAAGAAATTCTATCGTAGATATTCATCATACAGGGCTATTGGCCAGGTTTCTTATCCCATTAACATATGTAGCCTATACATGTTCTGACACTATTGAAATATCTAATTAACAAAGC
>OZ012684.1:45273082-45340618 GCA_963942565.1 Maea johnstoni | reverse complement strand
ATTTCTCTGGAATTTGAAGCATGTAGAAGCCAACAATCTCAATTAAAGTATTCACCGAACACATTTTTGATTAATATCTTTTATTTAAAGGAAATTGCCTTTGAGTAGGTTTAATTTCAGAATTACGCAACTATTTGTTACACGGAAATGTGCATATTTCAAATGAGCCAATCAGCGCACTGTATGAAATCACGTGATTTTATTCAGAGAGACAGAGAGACAGAAAAAATGCGGGAAATTCCTGCATGGTCCAAATGATTTTTTATCAACCTTTTTCCCCATTTATCAACGTTATTTTATAGAGGATTTTAATAACCGTTATCGGGGCTTAAACTGTACACAACAGGAATCTTCTATTTTAGTACGTTCTGTTAGAAAACAGAACATTTAACAGACATAGTTGAACGACAGATCGAGGGATTCCCACATGACGTCATGAGGAGAATCCCACGATCTGCGGACAAAAACAGAACACTCTTGGCAAGCGCGGACGCACACCAGTTTGCATCGATGCACGTGCATCCTGATTAAAGGGCAAATGCACCATCATGATGATTTAGGTTCAAAATGTGCCTATACGTCTCACCTTTCAAATAAGACCACCCGCAAGTCTGTCCTCCTCAGCACTCCTCAGATATGGCTTATGAAAGTTAGTAAAAAACTAGCCTGAGTCTGGGCATGGAGGCTGACATTGCAGGCCAATTAAGCACAATTAAGCACAATCAGTGGTATGGAGTGACTGCCAGTCTTGCTTCTGATTGGTTGAGAGATATCAGTGGCAGTCACTGATATCTCTCAACCAATCAGAAGCAGGGCTGGCAGTCACTTCATAAGCACCACTTCTGATAATGTCAGCCTCCATGCCCAGACTCAGGCCAGCTTTTTACTAACTTTCATAAGCCATATCTGAGGAGTGCTGAGGAGGACAGACTTGCGGGTGGTCTTATTTAAAAGGTGACACGTATAGGCACATTTTGAACCTAAATCATCATGATGGTGCATTTGCCCTTTAAGATAACATATTCCAAAACATCAATCTCTTTGTAACTATAGACAAGCATGCCATCTTTCAATTAAAACTTATGCTGCTGAGGGCTAATTTCGTCATTACAAAATGATGCAAAAAGCTGAAAAATGACTGAAACCCTAGCAAATGCGTACTCATCTCAGAGTGCTCAGCAATTGCTATCCAATGAACACCAACATGACAGGATTCAGATGATCTTCAAAATGTTTGCGTCCTTGTTCTTTGGACAAAAGTAGCCTCAGCATTTGAAGGTTTAAACAAACTAGCATTAAGGGTGAAGTAAAACATCGAAATCGTCATATACTTGAAATTGACACATTTTTGAAAATCCTCACTGTAACATGTTCTTTTCACATGCTTTCAGAGCCTCGAGCTTAAGTATGATGTGTACCTGTCGTACCACGAAAGTGACGAGGAGAGGGTAAAGGGGGTCCAGGCATTGCTGAAGAAGGAGCGAGGAGACATCAAGATTTTCGCTGAGAGGCAGGAAATCAATGAGGAGGAGGCGTGGCAGGAGGGCATCTTCAAGGTCATGGTCATCTGTGCAAAGTGAGTGGCAATATATATATATATATATATATATATATATATGTATATATATATATATATATATATATATATATACATATATATACATATATATATATATATATATATATATATATAAATATATATATATATGTATATATGTATATATATACATATGTATATATATGTATATATGTATGTATATATATATATATGTATATATATATATATATATATGTATATATATATATACATATATAATATATATATATATATATATATATATATATATATATATATATATATATATATATATATATATATATATATATATATATGTATATATATATATGTATATATATATATATATATATGTACATATATATATATATATATATATATATATGTATATATATATATATATATATATATATATATATATATATATATATATATATATATATATATATATATATATATATATATACGTATATATATAAATATATATATATATAAAAAAAAGTATATATATATATAAATATATATATATATATAAAAAAGTATATATATATACATATATATATATATATATTTATATATATATATATATATATATATATATATATATATATATATATAGAGAGAGAGAGAGAGAGAGAGAGAGAGAGAGAGAGAGAGAGAGAGAGAGAGAGAGAGAGAGAGAGAGAGAGAGAGAGAGAGAGAGAGAGAGAGAGAGATTTACATGTATATATGCATCATTCATTTAGTCATTTAACATTTTGCATTATTTAGTCGGTATGGAAAATGTTTAGACATGCATATTTGATCAAAATTACCAGTGTGACTTTTTATCTTCCATTGATCATCTGCTTTAATAACATATTTTTTCTCAGGGTCCTTACATTCCTGAGTCCAGCCTACCTAGAATCCAGGTCTTGTGTTGAGCAATATAACATAGCGCTCTGCTGTAACAGACGAGAAGGGCGCCACCTTTTGTCACCATTTTACATCGAGACTATCCCAACGATGCCTACGTACATGTGTCTTGTACAGTATGTGGATTGTAGGTGAGTGAAGACAATATGTTATTTAAATATAGTGCAGTTTGATAATCATCGTTTGGCTTTTTTCTGCCAAAAATAGAAAGCAACATGGAGGACCTTTTTAAATATCTTTCGAGTGTCAGGATAAGCAAGCCTTAATTGGGAATCTTCTTTAATTATAGAAACTCAAGAAATATATATTTTTGTGCAGGGTTCTACTATCTTTTTATGTTTTGGGATTTATTTTTGAAAAAAAAATATATAAAATATTGCAGTACACATTGTCAATTGTGGCAAAAGTTAGTTTGTGACCAAGGATATCTTGTGTTTATGAAAGAAACATATCTCTTTCTAGGACATATATTTCAAACTGAAATGTATAATTGAGCTTGATAACATTGCACCGAATCTGCACATACACTTTTGATAAATAAAGGTGATAAATTTGAAATGTTTTTACAGAAAACCTTTTTTGCAAGTACCACCTATGGAAGTAGAACTTGCTTCTGCACCCGCTGATGCAATTGAAAAGAAGTAAGATTGACGAGTCAAATGAAAGCTCTCTTGCTTCCATGAATTTTCTACTTATAAACCCAATAATGCTTAAGAGGTACTCTTGAAATTTTCGTCTGGATCATTGAGACTTTTGATAATCACTTGGAAGTGAGGAACGATTTTAAAAACAGTTTGAAGGAGAGTTGTTGATAATGTTCTGTTTAACATTTCTCCTTCAAATATATTTCAAATTTTGCTTTATTCTCAGAGATTCCATCAAAATTGTTAGGCCACTTTTGGCTGCTGTAAACATTAATGGGTCAACCCATTTATTCTGCAGCGTCCGACATTGCCTGGTCATGTGGTGATAACTCTCTAACAAACGCTTCTATCACGAAAAAATATTTGAAGGAGAGATACTTATTCCAAAAACAATAAATAAATGTACTACACATATTTTACATATTCACAATTAATACAAAAATAATTTTCAAAATTATCATAGATCCAGACTACACAATTTTCACAGAGATCTCTAGGCATGAGTGGGTTAAAGTACTGAAAATGAAAAGGCTCTACTTGAGGGCAAGTCAAAACCCTGCATGGTCTTTTTTCTGTGCCAATGATATTTACTATGCGATAACTGGAAATTGATGTGACTGATTCATGACAATGTGATTCCCTATACTGCCTTCTTATATTCCTCTATTTGTATTTGCTAAGACTACCTGATATCTATACACTGCCTTCTTTAACCATATGCTGGTGGTGGCTAACTTGGCAATTACAAAATGGTGCAAAAAACCGTAAAAAAAATACTGAAACCCTGGCATATGGGTACTCATCTGAGAGTACTAAGTGAGAGCTATCCAA
The DNA here is from genome assembly GCA_963942565.1 of Maea johnstoni. Lineage (NCBI taxonomy): Eukaryota > Metazoa > Annelida > Polychaeta > Spionida > Magelonidae > Maea > Maea johnstoni. The sequence continues at coordinate 45,336,652 of OZ012684.1, read as the reverse complement.
TGAATACCAACATGACAGGGTTTAGAAGATTTTTCGAAAGAAAATCTTTGTGTGCTTGTGCTTTCGACGAAAATAGCCTCAGCGTTGTAAGATTTAATGCAACTAGACCATATACCAAATGATGGTGGCAATGATGTAATATGCTTTCTGTAATTTAAAAACACATCTGAAACTGAAAACTGCCATTTCCGTTTCTTCTTTATGGAAGTCTTGAATACTTTATACATGCTTCTTGAGCTCCCACTTATCGCATGGCTTACTTTAAATATGAACTAATACCAAATAGAAGCCACTAAAGTATGAAGACATCTAATGTATAAACTGCATTGACACAAAATGTAAATGGTCACCTGCCTGCAGCTTCAGCTGAACCCTATACTCTTTTCTCTCACTATAACGTGCATATTTTGCTGTAGGAGAAAGAGGCTCAATGCCCGCAATAAACATAGGTAAGGGGTTGTAAGTTCCTATTAAAGCCCTAGGTAAGCAGTAGCCTTAGGCTAGCTATGCTAGTTTGTACATAAGTTGTTGCCCAAAATTGCTTTAATATCACCATTTGTATGTATTTATCATGTAACTGAGATCTTGCAACCCTGTAGTATAAGTCAGTGGCAAACCCAATTAGGTTCCTATAATCTACAGCAAATGAATAATATTGCACTCACTGCTACCCTGCTGCTTATTCTGCTTGCTTTGCATTAAGGCCAAGACGTTATTTCTTATGATAAAGATTTGAAAAGTAAACTGACCACCAGGGCCTCTGCTGTTTTCCTATATGCAAACCAACAAATCAAAATATCAACCTGTTTATTCCCATATTACAGTACAGACATTTAATTCCTACACCAGTTGACCGGGCGCCTGTCTGTGCCTGGTTGTACAGACACCCATGAATGACATGTCAAAAAAATATGCCAAGCACATCAATGACCTACATACCTTGCAAATCAAACTATTTCGGAATCTTTTAGGTTTTGAGTGTAAAAAGGCCATAGCCCAGTTTATTAACATAACAAAACTGAAAAGCAATTAATAATGACTTTTCAAGGGCTCATTACAGGGTGATGTGATTGACACTGGGTGTCAATATCAAATGGTTGGCAATATCAAATGACTATATTATTATTATTATTATTATTATTATTATTATTATTATTATTATTATTATCATTATTATTATTATTTTTATTATCATTATTATTATTATTATTATTATTATTATTATTATTATTATTATTATTATTATTATTATTATTATTATCAAATGACAATATTATTATTATTATTATTATTATTATTATTATTATTATTATTATTATTATTATCATTATTACTATTATCATTATCATTATTATTATTATTATTATTTTTATTATTATTATTTATATTATTATTATTATTATAACTGGGTACACTAAGCTAGCTGCTTTCTCCCTGCTTCTTCTGCTTGCTTTGCTTAAAGGCCTAATGAAATATTTTTTCCAACTAAAATTCAAAGAAAATGAGGCACTAGGGTGTTTTTATGTAGCCTAACCAACCAATCAAACTTGTTATTCAGTATATATCTTTTTAAGTACATTTTTATATTTTTATATTTTTATATTATATACTAGTTAATTACTACTATCTCTTCAGTCCAGATCCCTATATTCATGTATAAAAGGGTTGTCCAGTTTATTGTAACCACATACATTAGGTAAAATAGCTAGGAAACAGGGATTAGTATATTTGCCCAAAGTGCTGTTTTTCTCCTTTAAAGCTATGTTGAATTTAAGGTATGTAGAGTTGATCGTATCTAATTTTTTCTTCATTGATTTCAGATCAGAAAGCCATGTTTCACACTTGTTGATATCATTTAAAATTCATAATCTTGAATAAAAATGGTCAAATTTCTCTAAAATTGATACAAATATTAGGGGCTTGTTTTGTTTTATTGGGATTATCCATTGTATCTATATTATTTTGGATTACATGCATCCACTATTTGAAGGATCTTTAAATACTGTGGAAAATAATTAAATATTTTAAAAATTTTGATAAACAAGATATGTATCTTGGCAACAATGCACTATCTTGTTGGTCCTTGACAGTTTGCCAACTCGATCCTCTTCAAATATTTTTAAGTATAAATACTTTATTTGAAGAGCTATGTTTTAAGTATACAGACAACATGCACACGCCGTATGTGAAAGGTTTAAAACTTTATTGTTCAAACATTTTTAAGTTACTGTTAGTTGTATAACAGCTTTAATTCGTCTTTTACATTCGAAGAACTATGGATGATGGCTCAGATAAGAATATGCTCACTGTATGCGGCTTTAATTTGGACTGCTAAGATCTTTGCTTTACAGCCCTACTGGAGGGTATTTGTGCTACTTTAAATTTCCGCATTCAATCACTCAAACCACATATTTATTACTATATGAATATTTATTTGAAGGATGTTATTTTGGGGCTATCATGGAGAGCGGGAAAATAGCGAAAATTAAATGCCTGCAAAAATACAAGTTATACAGTATCAGTCACAACTAATTGTCTGATAGCTTTTGTCTTATTCATTTGAAGAATTAAGGATGACACCTCGGACAAGAAAATGCTTGTTGGTGTTCACAACTTCATGGTGTTACTGGAACAGAGCAAAAATCAGCCACGCCCCTCCACAGCGACCAGGCGGGCACAGAACAGAGTCAAATACGACGTCTTCATTTCCTACTGTCACAAAGATGGCGCCAAGGCAGCTAAGATTCTGGAGATCTTTGAGCAGGCACACCCTGAATGGAAGATATTCTTTGACAGGGTAGAGCTTAAAACAGGTAAAATGACTTTGGACTTGGTAAAAAGTCTCCTTTTTCATGTTGTAATTTAAATAGAACTTTATTATAAATTCTCAGTAATTTGGGACACTTTTTAATAAATACAATTTTCTTGTTTTGAGGGTGGCCCATTTTTCTGGAGATACTGACGATCGAAGCATTTTTTTTGTATCAGGGAGTTTTACAGTGGGGTCCATGGCAATCAGCAGTAGATCGAGGGTGGCCTAGATTTCCCAATAGTAGGTCCAGTGTAGAAGATACACATTGGCAACTTCAATCCCTTTGCAGTTATTATTATAAAATCAAGGTCTTAATTCAATTAATGGTGATTAGATATTTCCATATCAGCATATACAGGCTTAATAGTTACTAGTAAGAAAGAACAAGAAAGAAAAGTCAAGTGTTCAATGGATCACTTAATGATTTTATGTCATCAGGTAGGCATACAGAATACAATATTTATTATATTTTATGTCTCTCCTTATTAGATAATGTGAAATGGTGAGGACAAATGTAGTTTAATAACCACAAATTGTTGACTTCTTATTTTTTGTTTTATTTTTCCGCCACTAGCAGTGTCCAAAGAATTATCTTGACAGGACCAATTAAGTGATCTATTTTTTCTTTTATCTTGTCATAAGGAAATATTAATGATACTGACTGATTATGAACTTCTAAAATTGACATTGACAATTTTATTTTCAGGAACATCATGGCAACAGACGTTGTATCATGCTATAGATGGCACGTCTGTGGTGGTGGCACTTTTGTCACCGAGTTACTTGGCATCCACAGTGTGTACAGAGGAATATAACCTTTCACTGGCCAAACATCTGAGTCAGGTAGGTGACCTACAGATTAATAACAGTGAAAATTATAATTATACACGCAAATGCGCACACACACACAAACATATATATATATATATATATATATATATATAATATATATATATATATATATATATATATATAAATATATATATATATATATATATATATATATATATATATATATATATATATATATATATTCATAAATTGCATCTGTCCTTAGAAATATCCGACCTAGCTTTATGTATGAGTTCTACTTTCCAACAACATTATAATCAGCATACATTTCAGTATACTGCGCATTCATTCCAATGTGAAATATTGCAAGCAGGAATACCACCATGTGGTGGTTCCAGGATTCGTGCAAGATCACTTAACTAAGCAGGTTATAGTATTTTGATGCTATTATTTTGACATTTTAGGACCACGACCTGGAACTTGTTCCTCTTCTGATTGAACCGATTTTTGAAATCCCCAAATGGGCCTCGCTGGTGCCAGCCCTGGACACCGTTGAGTACCTGGGCCTCGTGGCAAGACATCTCTGCAAAGCACTAGGAGACTTCCTCGATACAGACACGAAAGATTATGACGTATTCAATACTGAAATGGTTAGTTTTGGGTTTGCGATTAGTAAATAGATACGATAAGTTTATTGACATTGCAATCAAAAGATTGAGGTTTAAAAAGATAATAGAAATGGTGTAGACAAATAGGATTGAAGATAACTTATTATCCTATATATTGATATAAGAATTACGGGTAAAGGCCGGTGAGGGTTAAAATGTAGCCTCTATCAACCTTTTTATATCTTTTCAACTAGGACTTTTAATTGTTTTTAGCACACTTTTCTTTGATTTCGTTATGGAACTCATGAGCACCCATTTCTTAAAAAACAAACCCACTTAACTCAAATCATGTATTTACGCTTGTTAATCTGAATGACATAAGCAATTGTATCAGTCTGCTTATAATTGTCCTCAAGCAGTCCAATGTTGTGTATGATTTCATTATTCATTCTTATTTCCCTCTTGGGATTTTTCCTTAATAGCAATGTTCTCATCATTTGGCACTGAATCAGGTGTTTCTTCAAGAAACTCGTTGTTAATCCCATTAATGCTCACGATGGCTAAAACTGCCTGACAATTTTGGTGAAATCTCAGAGGCAAAAGCATGTTTGGGAAATTATTTCAAGGGGGAATGTTTGTCAGAACACTACCAACAACTCTCCTTCAAATATTTTGTAAAATCATCAATTTCACTACTCATCAAAATGATTTATATTTGAAAAAATACTTGAAGAGTTGTTAAACCCCCAAAATTCACAAAATATTTTGTTATCAAGATTTTCCATACAATTTTTTTCCACAAAATCAACAAAAATCTTTTTCCACAAAATCAACATTTTTTTTCAAACATAAGGAAGGTTCTTCCAAACATGTCAGATGCGAATAATTGATCTGTTCTTATTTTAAATCTCATTTTGCACACTAGGTGGCAGTAGATATTGAGAAGGTGCATGAAGAGCAGCGAAAACAGTTCTTCACCAACAACTTTGATGTGCACGAGGGAAAAGTGATCAAGATGCTAGCAACTGAAAAATCCACCGACAAAGAAAAAGGAAATGGCACATCTGAATTCGATATCGCCTTCAGTTTTCATAAAGATGACGATGCAGCTGCCATGTTTCTCGATAAACTAGTCAAGAAAAAGCTGCCGAATATTACCACTAATTATGGCGTGGACTCTGTAACTGACCGCTTGAAATCGTTGGACAGTGTGAAATTGATCATTACTTTGCTGTCGCCTTCGTACGTTGATTCGCCTGAACACATGGAGGAGTTTCATGTCGCTCTCTGCCGAGAACGCTTCTCCAAGAAAAAGGTCCTCTACCCGATACACATGTTCAGTTTGCCGACACTTCCCACCTTCCTCCATCTCATACCATGTGATGTATCTTTAGCCGACAGCTTCTGGAAGGATTGGGTCGTATCGTTGGCTGTTGGGTCAGCGTTTTTGAATTTCGCTTCCGCAGATGTTCTCGACGTTTACCACGAGATGACCAATGCAAACAGAGGTGGTGTGTAAGTTCAGAATACTTTTAACCCTTTCAATGCTGAGGCTACTTTCATCCAAAGGAAAGTGACACTAAGATTTTTGAAAACCATCTAAACCCTGTCATGTTGGTATTCATTGGAAAGCTCTTGCTGAGTACTTTCAGATGAGTACCCATTTGCCCAGGTTTCAATACTTTTTCAGGATTTTTGCATAATTTTGTATTGGCAAACTTAGCCACCAGCAGCATAAAGGTTAATCAGACCTCTTACTCCTTTCATGCTTGAGGCATGAGAGAAAGTTGTCAGTCATTTGGGGTTAGGCAGTGTTTTTTGCTGGGTACTCCGGGTTTCTTCTCCACTTACAACTGGCTAGTCACAAATTAGGTGCAATATGGCAGAAAAAGGGACAAAATATGAAATTCCAAATTCCATAATTCATGCCTGAGGATCCTCTAGACGAGTGCTTGCTAGACCTAGGGTATTTTTAGAAAATAACTTTAAAACTGATTGCAATTTAACATAATTTTTAAAGGTGATTTGTGAGTTGGGATCCAATCAAAAGTTCTCCTTCAAATATTTTCTAAAAAACATCATGGTTCAATAGATATCACATAGTTAGTCAGACCATTTTTAGCCACTACGGTCATGAATTGGTTAACTTATCTCTGTTTAGACGGAATAATTGGATCATCATTGCTTTTTCTGACATTCATGGTTAAAATCAGGACTAGTGTTTACATGATGGTGAGGGAATAAGGTGTTCCTGGGGGAAAATCATAGACTAACTTCAAGTAACTGGCAACTTTCTTACATGGCTCAAGTGGGAGTGAAACTAATACCTTGTGCAGTGATGAGACAGTACTTTATTATGTTCAATGCATTAGACTACTTGGCCAGAGAGGCAGCCCCATCATTACCCCATAACCCCTTAACACTCAGAGCGGCCAAAATGGGCCTGACAATTTTGGTAATATTTTTCTAACAAAATTACTTTTTGGAAAATGTTTGAAGGGCAAATGTCAACCAGAAGTCACACAACAACTCTCCTTCAAATATTTAGTGAAATTTCGCTCAATTTCGAAGTTATTGTCAAAAGTATGCAAGTAGCAGACGATGCTCTCTAGAGGAGCTCTCAGTGTGAATGGGTTAAAAACCATGATGATCCATGCAATTAATTAAATGGTAGTAAAACTGTGTATTCTAAGTGGATAAATATTTTCCTTTTAATAATTAAGTTAAATATTGACCGTTTTCTTTAGCCATTTTCCATTGTCATGGTGATCTGACTATATACTACATTAAGTTGTCATTGGAAGTTTTCAATTGAATCAAATATGAGCATATGATTGAAATTATTTACCAATTGATTTATTATGTAAATTGGTATTTAATAACACTATTCCAAAACATTACTTGCCAAGTGGGGCAAGCTGCCCCTAAAGTTTACTTGCCACACCAGCACTTCTACTTGCCCTGCCACTCTGTTAAACAAAAGTGAGTTACATTGCAAGCTAGGACTCTGCCGGAAATGTTAATGGGCGAGCGGGGCAAGTTAGGGTCTTATTATGCTTGCCTGATTGCTGTTTTTTTTCGAATTCACTTGCAACTTGCAACAGCGCAAGTGGTTATGTTGCAAGCTGTATTAAAGCAATTTCAAGATGAGTTCATGGAGATTAAAATTCCTGTTTTTGTAATTGCAAATCTATTTTGCTGACAGCTTATGTTTGGAAAATCTTATATAGGGCACCTTGCTATTTAAATCATTTGATTATTCCCATATCACTTCACTGTGACTGGTTACAGGAAATTGGCAAATGTCTGCAGAATATTTTCATTATTGAAGATCCTGCATGTAATCTGAAATTATTGGCAGGAATGTTTATAAGTTTTTCTTTTTGTAGTGACATCGCAAATATGAGCATGTTGAAACGCCAAGACACTGTCCTTGCCCTGTCCACTGCAGGTGATCACATTGTCTCCATACTACAACATGGGTGAGTGACATAAGGGTACGGTTTAACCCATCCACTTCTGCATCATGTTGCTCACGGTCTGACACATGGAAATTACTAATATGAATGCAATATATTTTGAGAAATGTTCAACTGAAAGCTGGATGCTCCCGTTTGTGACATAAATTTAAGGTTTAGCCCATCCACTTCTGGATAATACTCATGGTCTGAAAGGCATGGAAATGTCTTGATATGAAAGCAATACTTTCAGAAATATCCTACTGAAAGCTTCATTTTCCCATTGGGTTCACCATTTCCTCTTCAATTAGTGTTCAATTACTACTCCATTTGATGAGATGTGATCAGTGTTGTCAGACTTAGTGTGTACCCCAAATGCTAATGGGTTAATAATTGCAGAGATGCTATACTGTGGATTGGTAAGTCTTAAGTTATGCAAGAGTATGATATGCATAAGGAGCAGGTGGTCTGACTAAAGAACCTTCTTATGCTGCATGCTCTGAATAGGGGTGGATCAAGGGTTTCTGTATGGGGTACATACTGTAAGAGGGGTGCTCACTTTAATTGAAATATATGGCACCTCTGTGCTTTAACTGTTAACAAAAAATCAACATTTTGGATTGCAACGGGAAGTTGAAGTTTTAGGAGTTTAATACCTAGAGTTTGGTGGAATGAAAACGAATGCTGTCTAATTTTTCTTAAGATTTTATTTGCTAAAAGATAGGCAATTAAAATACAGAAATTAATACCTAAAGTCTATATATAGGCAATTAAAATACAAAACTCATGTAGAATATCAATAAACTTTCACTTAAGTAATTAATACATTGGGCAGCTTAACCTAAGATATTGGTCAAATGAAGGGATAGGTCATGATTACTTCTAGGTAATCCAAAATCTTTGTTTTCTTCAAAGAACACACGTGGTAAAGAAAGGATCTGTGCTGAACAATATCTACCAAGTCCAGAGTTTAGAAGAATCATCGCAACAGGTGGTCCCCATCGGGAAGGTAAGAACTAGTCTAGATTGAAAACTTGTTAATATACTTAATAATTATGTTATAATTAATCACATTATTGATTAAGGGCTTCACAATGTATGCTTGTGTTAATCATGGTTTGAAAGAATCTATAGTATTATTTAATTTTCTTGAAAACTTTTTTTTTTGGATTCAGTAAATGATACTATCATATTTATGTCTTTTATTCAATTCTTGATGATTCAGATTTTAATGAAGTGTGGCAAAAGGTCATTAGCTCCCTGAAAATAGCTGAAATTCATCTATTTCAATTTAATTTGTATCAACCTAAGATAGTTGATGATAATCTGATTAAAGGAAGGACAATACAACAACGATATCAAAGATCTAGCCCATCATATATTTCATTGTATTAAAGTATATCACTACAAATTACTTAACCCATAACCTTATTTTCTTATTTTGATCAGCAGTAATATATTCCCAAATTGCTGAGTTTGAGATCCTCATTCCTTTACAGATTCTAAGGTCACTTCCTGAAATTGCTGAGGAAGAAACCCTTAATGAAAAGGAAGAGGAAGAGAATAAAGACAATGATAAGAAGGAGAAGGAAGAGGAGACCGAAATGAGTAAGACAGCCAGTGCCTCAGCAGAAACTGCACAGCAGGAATCTAAAGAAACCACAAGAGGTAGTGAATCTCCTGATAAACCACAACAGAATGGTTCTGCTTCGGAAAAACAGAAGGATGATCCTTTACCAGAGAAAGGTCCACATGATCCTACGCAGGATGAAACTGTGGATGAGAATGAAGAGGAAAGGAAAGACAAGATTAAAGAAACACCAGAAACTGTGGATGAGAATGAAGAGGAAGGGAAAGAGGAGCCTCAAAAAACACCAGAAATCAAGAAAGCAAAGGATGGACAGAAAAGCAACCTTTGTAGCATGCAATGATGTATGGTTCACCTTATATAACTAATCTCTAATTTGAAAAGACAAGATGGGAGGCTCTTCGTAATTAAGTTTGCTTTAACAAATGTAGACTGCAAACTTTTCCAATGCAAATTAAGGTAGAGCTACGTATTTTAGAAAAGAATTACATTTGAATATATGATTCTAGGCGTTTGTGATTTATGCCTGTCAATCAGAAAATTGCCAAATATTAATTTGTTTTTCAGAAATTTTTAATAGTATGTCTCAATCCGCCCTACCAATAATAGGACAGCCAATAGGCATGCATTAAATAGACATTGCATGGTCCTCTATTGGCCTTAAAGGATGAATACAAGATATTTATTGTGGGATGAAAAATTGGATTTCTTCAGAAATCAATTTTGTTTAATATAAATTCAGTATTGTATTCAAGCAACTATGTTTGGCAGAGTGCAAAATGCATCTGTGGATGACTGTAAGTTAAATAATCCATTGAAATTCCATGAGCTAGCACCATTAGTATAGCAAAACACTTTAACATAACAATGGCACCGTGCAGAACTAGTAACATTCAACTAGTCACTACTGGTTATAATTGTAAGTGAGGAAAGATTTATATTTTTTTACAAATATGACATCCCTGTGGGGTGTACAGCAGGAATAACTTCCCCGAGACAGGATTGTCGCCTTGAGGGCGTAGCTGAGGGTGACAATCCTCTTTCGGGGAAGTTATTCCTGGTGTACACCCCACAGGGATGTCATATCTGTTTTATTATACCGAACAAAATGCAAAACACAAAAGGGGAAAAAATTACAAACAGAGATTTTGGATAAATACTTGTCTAACTATTCTTCCGGCTATAATAAATAACCATGTGCCATCACACACAGTCGCAGAAGACACAAGAGACACTCTGTTAGGGGCACATTAGAATGCCTAACAGTGCCAGTCATACCTCCTCATGAGAAGTGAGTCAGAGTCTATTACGTCAGCTAGCCTTATCAGAAGACTGGATGCATACGACTCACATACAAACAGACATACACACACAAGCATGCATTTACATACTTGCATACATACATATCATTCATACACACTTCTATACACACATACACGCAATGAATGTAACTGTGTAAACGGTCAGCCTATAATGAGATGTTAATATACATATTGATTTAGTCACCTAGATTTCACTCCTGAGCATGTGCTGGTCATTACTGAGTGCCCGGGCAACAGGTTGCCTGGATGCCTCTGTCTGTCTGTGTGATTAAGATATTTAAGTAACTATGTAATTGTAGCAGGAATTGAATGTTGGTACTGGAGTATCTTATTGAGATTACATAGTGGATTTATCATAACATATTCAAGAACACATGCAAGTTTCGTTGCATTTCACTATTCTACAGTGACATTCGACTACATGTATATGTACACAACACAGCAAATCTAATATATTACTAGATCTTGATGTATAGTTTAGAAGATCCATGTGTTTGCACTAACGCGGGCTAGCCGGGCCAACCCAGATTTCTTTTTGGGGGAAACGACCAGTTGAACTCGATATTCCAGAGTTACTACCGTAAATTCTCGAAAATATCAACAACTTCATTTTCTTTTCAATCATTGCTTAGTGGCACAAAATCTCAAAAAGATTGATAGTTTACCATCACTTGATACACATGCTAGAATATTTTACAGTAGATCAAAGGTGGCTGAGATTTCCCAATAATTATTATGTAGAATAATTATAGTGGCCCATATTCCAAGGATGGCCAATGTTTCCGAGAATTTATGGAAGTTACAGAATCTGGGTGTGAGAGATGTGCTCAACCAGAGACTTGATTTTTAGATTTGTACCTCCTTTGCAGCCCTCAGACCCTGAGGTTATTCTGGTGGAAGATTACATCTGTGGGACTGAGTGATCTGCAGTTTTAACCCTTTGGCTGCTGATGAATACCTTGGTTAACCCTAATGCTGGTGGTGGCTATTTGGCCAAAACAAAATGATGCAATATCCTAAAAAAATGACTGGTACCCTAGCACATTGGAAATTATTTGAGAGTATTCAGCGAGAGCCATCCCATGAATACCAACATGACAGGGTTTCAATATCTTTGCGCCCTTGTGCTTTTGATGGAAGTAGCCTCAGCATTGGAAGGGTTAATACAAAATAATGCAAAAAAGCTGAAAAATAACTAGTTATCTGGCATATGGGTACTTATTAGTTAGTACTCAGGTACCAACATGACAGGGTTTATATGATTTTCGAAAATGTTTTGCGTTCTTGTGCCTTAGAAGAAAGTAGCCTCAGCATCAAAAGGTTTATCTTGCTGCATAGCAGGTCAAGCTGCTGACCCTCCAAGACAGGGACCTACATAAGTACAGGGTCTTCCCATTGATTAGTGGAATACTACAGTAAATCAATTAACATCATATACTTACTCTTAAAAAGTTGGTTATCTATAAAGAAAATTACATATCTTAATTTACTATTGATGTTGATAAACTAATTAATTAATAATTCATTCTAGATATGAAAGAAAAATCTTTAAATTGGTCCTATTGGTAATTTACATTTGACTCAACTATTCTGGGCATTTTATGCATAAGGCAATAATTGATATGGACAGGGCCTGGATATGTCTGTGTATCTGGGGGTTTATAGCATTGACATAAATAACGTATATGTACTTCTATGTGTGTAGTAATAATTCTATTTACCAATGTGGAGTTACCACCCTGGTATATGCAGGCCCCCTACATAGGTAGGCACCTGTCTGCATAAGTCACTGGCTAGTCAGGATTTAGTTATAATATGGCAGTAAAAAAGATCAAAAATCCAAATCCTGTGCTAACATGCTGTTCCTTAGAGTTGTGGACCTGGAAGTGGCCGTACTGGGCTGAACTTCACGAATCTACAATGATGTTAGATACCTACCATATGATTCTTGCCTTTTTTACCTATTTGTACTCTGGAAATTTGAGACACTTTACATATTGCAGATTCAGAGAAAAACTAGTTTTACAAGTGTTGATACTCTCCTACAGATTCTAACATGCATTTTTAGTTTGTGTAATGTATATACCTTACCACTGGAAATTAATTAATTACTGTTGTGATATATTAGTGGCACAGAACAGATCACTATATTGCAATATGTCGGCAAATAAAACACTGAAGACATAAGTTGTTTGTTGTTCTGATTATAGTTATTGTTATCAATCGGGGGAGGTTCTTAAAATAATTTCGAAATGGGTGGACGGAGGAGGAACAGGAAATTTTAGAATTTCACTTAACCTCCATATTTTTCAAAGTGTTTTAAACATGGACTGCCTATATGTCATTCATTGCATGCAGTAATACCTCAGCTGACAGGGGTTCTTAGGGACTCTCTCAGAATTATTTACAGCAGCTGTTTTGACTGACCCATGTTGAAGATAGTCATAAGGTGCAGAAATACAAGGAAAATCCAAAGGTTGGCAGCTGTGTTCTCACTGGCTTGGCCCAATTGGTAGCACAAATATGGCATGCTGAAATAATATTAATTAAACTTCACAAAATATCATGCAAATTGCAATTTCAAAAAATGCATGGTGCAACCTTTAAATTATAACATGCAACTCAGGAAGGATGTATACTTTTTGGGAACATGTATATTGACCTCAGAAGAACCATGTAATTCATGTATTTCTCTTTTCATAGGTTCATATCCTGCTCATATTGTACTTATTGGATTTGACATTAAGATATTCTTTAGCTATGCTTCAGATAACCCACTTCCATTTGTTATAATACCATCTGCATCCTTTCACATTTCTATTCTTTTTCTTTTCATTTTTGTAAATGTATGCAGTACAGATGATTACAAATTTTCATCTAACCTCTTACTAATCTGAATATGATACATGCATGCATAATTATTCATTTCATGTAGTTTATTGTTCACCCTTTTATTTGATCATATTTCATTTTTCAGTTATACACACACTTGCACATTTCACCCTGTGTCTTTGTATTTCGCAGGTATTTTTGCATGCAGCTTCCATTCTCTGCAGTCTGTAGATCTGCCTAGACCTTCCACACCCGTTGTAGCATTTTAGTTTCAGGCTCTGGCTTTGGTTTCTGGTTTTGCTTGGGATTTCTTTTACCATTTATCAATCATCACAATCATAAATGTAATGAATTACACAATTTAATTCTCACTTCCTTTAAGTGTTTTGAGCAGAACTTAAATAGCTTAGAACAGTTTCGTTGGGCCAGTCAAAAGCCTGGGAAAGTGCACCAACTAGTGCCCATAAGGTGAATAGCCAATAAGGTTAAGTTTAGTGGAAACTTAAAAAATGTTGAAATTTAGAGTATGGGGTAATGACCTCAAAACCACAGTAAATGAAGCACAACAGGAGTTTTTCACTAGCATCTACAAATGTTGAAAAAAATAAATAAATCAGACAATTTTATGAGAAGTGCATATAGTATTCACAAATATGATTACATAGCGTATTCTTCCGATTAAGTGAGCAATGCGGGTAGAGTTTGGGAATTTTTTCTGAAGTAGGGGTGTTGGCGATCTTCCGTTTTACCGCACACCTCAATGATTGCCAATCGGAGAATATTGGCTGTTATTGCACCTTAGCGCTCTCGCTGTTCAGTTTGCTTAGACGTTTGCAGCTACAATCCCGCTTATGAAAAGATCATTAATTGGTAAATAGTACGATCATGCGGCGAATATGAACAGTGAGAGCGAGAAGGAACTGCTGAAATTCAGCGCTGGTTTCCAGACACGGCATGAGGAAAGGTATGTGATTTCGCTTTTCTTACTTCTTCTGGGGGGAAGTTCTACGAGTTTTTCATGACGTTTGGGCTGGTCATTCCCCCTCAAACCTTGAAAAATAGGCCCTGTGCGCTTATTTAGGCCTGTGTGCTTAATCGGAAGAATACGGTATATAACTAAAATTGCATTCAATAATGAGAAATATGAACATTACCTACATCCATAAATGTACACATTCATACATAATGGAAACTATCTTTATTTTAATAATAACATATACACATTCATACTTATGAAATATTTCACACTCTAATAAACTTCTGAACTTAAATATTGAATTCATGTCTCACATAACACAATAACACATTTAATGATGCATGAACAGACAAAAGTTTTGTCATAAATTTAAGTAAAACAATACAGTGCAGAAAACAATGAATGAAATGTTTATGATTTATGAATAATTTCATGCTGAGCAATACTTACTTCAACAGCATGTTTTCTCTTACAGACAATGGAAGGCGGTGGCAAACAAATTGGCACAGAGTGGAGTTTTGACAACATCTTCAGTCTTGCACAAACACCATTTGTAAATCCTGTCATGACCTATGCCCCATCTGTGCCAAGACGCATCACCTTTCATTCATCAAGACCAAAATAATAAATGAAAATGATAAGTAATAAAAATCCCACCATGGCTGGCTGGGTTGTATCAGCACTTCAACAACATATGGCTACTCTCTCTCAGTCTTTCTCCACTGTCCTGTCATTCGATCATCTCCTTCTCCTTGGCAGTGGTGTGGGCAGTTTGGTAATTGACGGGGTTAATGATTCCCTGTGGTGAAATTGGATCCAAATCAGCATTTTTCCTTACTGTGTTTATCACATGTCTTCAGCCAATTAAATTGGGAGGTTTACTATTTGTTGGCGGCAGAAGTGTGTAATATCAATTACTGGAATAGTTGGTACTGAAGGGATGACAAACAGACATGTTTTGTGGCAGTGAAACAGCGCGGATTTGGGAGGACCCCGTCACTAAGGTAATACCTTCTTATTTCCTCCCTGTCTTTAAATGTATGTTTTGGACAGGATTGAGGCATCATTTATGAGGTTCTAGAAGGACCACCCATCCACCATTTCAACGTATTTTAATTATTCTTCCCGTCTAAATGATGGGTAGATGGGTCGCTGGGAAAGTGCCTGCCCAACAGTGCATACTTGTAAATTGGATCTGGGTTGTGTTTTCCTATATGCATATGATTATATTAATCTGAGAGGAACCTCAAAAGGCAGGTATCACTCCAGACTGTTAGTTTGTCAAGGTTGTGTTGTAACATGATTTTATCCTCTGTTTACTTTATAGGATTGTATATTTTTGTACCATCCTCAACTAAAAATACAATTGAGTCCACTAGGTAAGGGAGGTTGTTTATGAAAATCATGAACAGTAAGGGGGCCTAACACTGACCATTGGGGTATTCCCGAGGTGACCTTGTGCCATGTTAATTTTGCTTCATTTATGGATACCTGTTGGGTTTGTCCCTTCAAATAATGCTCTGCCCATTCATTGATTTCACTTCCTATGCCACACATCCCTAGTTTTTAGTAATAGCCTTTTGTGGTGGACTGTCAACAGCGGGGTATCTAATATATACAGATTGTAGGTTGGAAGAAAGAAAAATATTTTAGAGGAAGCTGCATTAAAATGGAATGAGAAATGTGATCTACATTTAGACACTTTTTCTTTAGATAAGTAGTTTGTTAAAATAAGTATGGTAGATGATATCTACTTGAGATATATAAGTTTAGAGTATTACATAGAAGGTTCTACACAAGTAATATTATTTGAAATGGGAAGAAAAGAATCTGTGATCTGCAATATGTGCAATGAGACAGAAGAGTCTTGTAAACATATGCTACTGAATTGTGTAAAAGTCACATCTTAGTGGGAAAATGTTGCTGGTTCGATAAGGGAAATTAGTATAAGTGAATTCTGTGATCTGCAATTTGTGCAATGAGACAAGATTCTAATGAACGTATGCTATTGAATTGTGTTATTTAAAGTCATATCTTTGTGGCAAAATGTTGTTGGTTAGATAAGGGAAATTGGTATAGTTTAATACAAAGAAAAGTATTTTTAATGTTAAGATTACAGGTCCAACCCCAGTTTTGTTCTCAGTCAAGAATAATGTCTTACAGATGTATAATTTTGAATCATTTAAATTTAAACTATTAGATAAAGAAGAGTTCTTAGACAAAAAATGGTTAATGTACAGAGCTATATTAGATGAATACCATCTTTGCTATGATTTTGCTTAGTGTTTGGTCCAAGAATTTTCAAGCTTTTTACTCAGAAGAAGATTGGAAATAATTTGAGTTGAGATTTTATTTTTTCAACTTTAATGTTATAATTGCTTGTAGTAATATAATAGGTCTTTGTAAGATATGAGGGTAATATCTTGCCTTTGTAATATATGCATGAAAACAACTAATGTATATTGTTGTTAAGTAACTTTATTTACATACCTTCATCTATGTACAGCATGGCCATGATGATTGGCACGTAGAAAAATAAACAAAAACTTTTAAAATAAAAAAACACTAATTAAGGTGGGTCCAGCACTAAGGACATTAGCTAGCATTTGCTTCATTGACAGCTTGTAAGGGATTGTAAAACCAGTAAATTATATAAGACCTTTTCAGCTACCTCACAATGCTAATTTGATTTATCTTTTCTTGAAATTCAGAGTTTTATTGAGAAAAATGTAAAAGGGTATTTTTTCAATTAAATCACTCTTAGCCCACAGCAGAAGGTCAGAACACCCATTTAACTTGGATGGATTTTAAGTTCATACATGTGCCTAGTGTACAGCGTCTTGGATTTATATCATTTGCAATCCTATGGGAGATATTTAGTGTCAAAGCTAATTGGGAGTGGTCTTTCTATAGAAATGAGTTAATTTCCCCCTTATCTCAGGAAGTGGGTATCCTATTGAAAATCTCAGACACCAATCAGTTGCTCTATTAGTGGTGATGACCACGGGGGTGAATGTGTCATTTTGTGTCATTTCAATGGGAAGGGGCAACTTCAGACAGCAACCCACTTTTGCTATAAATCAATTCTTCAGAAAAGCCAATTTTCCACCCCTACATGAAAATGGTCCAATGACAGGGAAATGGGAGGAGTTAAGTAGATTCTGTCATGGTAGTTGACATATTTATGATGTTGACATGACATCTGCATCATAAATCACAAAATTGCTTTCATCATTTCTGAGATTTGATTGGTTTTATCACAGCTACTTGAGGGAACCTCCTAAGATAGCTTAGGCTGCACTTTCCCGCCAAGTGACGTAGTTGTGTTGCGTGGTGATAATACACAGGCTATTCATGCATGAGTGATGAGAGTCTAGTCAAGAGACCACACACTGAAAGAATGGCCATTTATTAACAGAGGGATGGTTTCTTCTTTAGTTCTGAAGGGATCCTTCCAGCATGTTTGACTAGCTTGATACACTTACACTAGGATATACTGTCAAAGATAGTCATCAATTTATCTAGAAATGCCTAAAGAGAAAGTTTCTAAAGGTGAATGTGATAGGAAGAAAGTTAGGGCTAGGAAATGTAATATTACCTCAAGCTCTGCTGCTGACAATAAAGGGGCTGTGGTAAAAGAGGCTGAAGTGGAACAGAGACCACTCACCCAAGATATTAACCAATTCGGACAAGTACAATATCAGTTCATTTTATCAAATTGAATTCACATAAACATTCGTGAAAATTAGCTTTATTTCACAATGTAGTTTTGATGATTTATTCCAAATATATTTCCTCTGCAGTATCTAAAAAAAGCACAGGCCTCGACGCTAAGAGTGAACCTATGGCCCCAGGCCAGTAAAAATTCCCCAAAACAGCTTCGGGCCAGTAAAAAAAGACCTCAACTGGTCCTACAAGGCTAGTAAACATTTGGAGACATTCTTGTTAAAAAGTTTCCCCAACTGAGAATGTCCCCAATTGTTTTTGAAATAAATGAAGATAAGATTTATAAAGATAAATGTTTTGGTGAATCTTATGCAATGTTCTTTCTTGTTATGCTAAAGAAAAAATGTAGGACCAGTAAACCTTTTGCAGGACCAGTAGATGCTAGATGGTACTGGTCCTACAGGGCCAGTATCACTTTGAGTTAGCGTTGAGGCCTGAAGCATAACTTTTCCTTCAGGTATAAAGAGAAAAATTTGTTCAAAATTAGAGGCTAGTACAACATCACGCAACGTTAGATTTGCACCAAGGAGGAACAATTCAGTGTGTCGAGTCCAAATGTGAGAAGGGTAGTCTAAGTACTATTCAGTAAATATGCTAATTGAGAGTTCACGGGTATACAGGTGGGGGGTAGCTCACTCATTATATATTCAGACTCCAGAAGCTGAGAGGGTAATTAGCTGAAACCCCTGCAAGGATGTTAGTAAATAAACCCACGTGGAAGTTGGCACTTACCATGTGCCTACACATTCCAAAATGGCACTTAGCAAGGGAATCGCATAATTTGAGTTGACACAACTTATGAGAAACTTTAACCTGAGATTAGAAATGCCAAAAAACAATTTTGGCTATCCGACAGTAAGAAAAGTGCTGGACCCACTTTAACACTAATTAATTTTATAGCCGTCAATCTTCCAGCCATGAATCCATATAGTTTTGTTTTTGTCCATATGATCAATGATTTGATCCCTGACTAGTCATGATTTTACCTACTATGGAGGTTGAGCTGACCGGTCTATAATTTCTTTCCTTTTTTGAATGTGGCACTATTTTTTCTCTTTTCCAATCCTCTGGCACTTAACTCTACTGGGTGGATTTATTGAATAAAATGCATAGAGTACTGCTAATTCCTCAGACAATTCCTGAGGTAAGTGAAGATGCAAATTCCCTTGCCAAATCTAACCAAGGAGATTTCTCCAGTCTTAATGTATTTAAGTAACTTAAATCCCTCCTCTTCATCTATTTCAATGTGAGACCATGCAAATGATTAATTCTCTCCTCTCCGGAGCTCTTATGTCATTGTCTAGTTCCACAGTGAATACGCTACTGAAAAATTATGCTAGTATATTCACTTTTTCACCTTTCCTGATTCGTGGGTTGAGTGGATCAATGCACAAGTTGCCTATGCCTGTTCTTGTTTTACTCTTGGAGTCTATCTATTTTCATATCTTTTGGGGATTTGTTTTTGTTTCAAGATTTCTTTGCTCTATTTGTGACCTTCCTCACCTGGTTTCTAATCCTGCTCTACTTTTTTTCAAGCAGCCGGATCCTTGGTTCTTATGACGTTGCATGATTTTACCTAAAGTGTCCTGGTCTACTGGGTTATGCTCATTTTTCTTTCCTCCGGTCTTGACCAGTGGTACATATCTAGTTTCCAGATCATGGACTGTCTGACAACATTTTGTTCACGTGTCATCTATTGTACTACCCTCTAGATTTTCTCCCAACTGGTGGTTCTGAGGTTGCCTTTCATTGCAGTTTAGTTTGCTTTATTATATATTGGTGAGTCGAATTGAGACACATACTATTAATGTTTTGTAAAAAGCATAGATTGTCTGCAACAAGTCCATAAGTCAAAGATACCTGGAATTATACATTCAAATGTATTTCTTTTCTAAGATGCATGTACGTAGCTTTAACTTAATTTGTGTTTGAGTCTAACGAAAAAGCCTTTTATCTTGTTTTTTCAAATTTGAATTTGGTTATATAGGGTGAACCATACATTATTCAATCCCACAACGGTTGCGTTTCTGTCCTTTACTTGCTTGCTTGATTTCTGGAGGTTTTTGAGTTGTTTTCCCTTCCTCTTTATTCCCATCCACAGTTTCTGGTGTTTTTTTATTTTCATCTTTCCCTTCCTCTTTATGCTCATCCACAGATTCTGGTGGCTTTTGATTCTCCTCTTTCCCTTCCTCTTTATTCCCATCCGCAGTTTCTAGTGTTTTTTTAATTTCATCTTTCTCTTCCTCTTTATGCTCATCCACAGTTTCTGGTGGTTTTTGAATCTTCTCCTTCCCTTCTTCTTTGTTACCATCTACATATTCTGGTGGTTTTGTAGTCTCCTCGTCTCCTTCCTCGGTTTTTCCATCCACAGTTACATCCTGTGTAGGTTCATATGGACCTTTCTCCAGTTTAGGATCATCCTTCGTGTTTTCCCAAGCAAACTCATGCTGTTGAGGTTTATTTGGAGATTTACTTCCTGCCATACTTTCTTGTGATTCCTGCTGTGTAGTTTTTGCTGAGGCACTGTCTGTCTTACTCGGTGTGGTCTCATGTTCCTTCTCCTCAACAACCCTTTTCTTTCCCTTCTCATCTTCAGCTTTATTCTCTTCCTCTTCACTACAGGTTTCTCTGTTATCCATTTCAGGAAGGGACCTAAGAATCTGTAAAAGAATGAGGAACTCATACTAAGCAAATTGGGAGGATATTACCACTGATGAAAATGAGAAAATACGATTTGTTTATCATTTGATAAGATTATGATAAACTTTCTTAGGTTGGTACAACTTAAATTGAAACATGAATTTCACATTTAAAAACAGAACTGTTCTTTCTCAGTTGCTATAGAGTACAGAAGTTGCTGTCTTTGCGCAACTTCTGTACTCTTTAACAACTGAGAAAGAACAGTGCTGTTTTTAAATGTGAAATTCATATGTTTCAATTTAAGTTGTACCAACCGAAGAAAGTTTATCATAATCTTATCCAATGATAAACATTGGTGGACAAAGTGAGATATGGCGTGAATGGCTATTTTCGGGAACATGATAAGCTGTCCCACTCCACAAAAATCTGAATTAAGAAGAATCGAATAAAACATGATTATGAAGTATTATTCACTGAATCAAACAAAAGAAAAAGGGTTTTGAAAAAATCAAATAGTACCTGAGATTATTTTTAACCATAATTAACACAAGCATGCACATTGAACCCCTCATTAAATAACTTAATTGACATATTAATAAGTGTTCAATCTAAAACAGTTCGTACCTCCCCAATTGGGATCGCCTGTTCACATGATTCCTCTAAACTCTGGACTTGGTAGATATTGTTCAGCACAGATACATTCTTCACCAAGTGTGTTCTTCAAAGAAAATAAAGATTTTGGATTACCTATTAATAATCAGGATCTATTCTTTCATTTGACCAATACGATCCCATTATGCTTAAAAAGGCATACAAAGATACAAACAAAATACACATTGCTTATTTGAACTCTAATCGTAATGAACACGCCAGCTCTTTTGGTTGTCAATTCCCAATGCCCATTAACCATCTAGAAAGAATAGGAATGGGATATCAAGGCTGCTTGTCTCAGTTTAAACCACACAGGGTAAAATAAGATGAGTGTATATTCTATTGTATCGGAAACGAATAATGTGAATTGTCTGCCTACAGCCTCCCATTGGCTGAGGACTGACATCAGTCTTCTTCTTTAGAATATAAACAAATCCAAACTCCCCTTTGCAATCCAAAATGATGATTTTTTTGCTTTGAGTTGTGAGCAACATCTATCTCAATCAAAGCCAGCTTAACTAAACCCAGTATGTAGGAGGGTTTTAGTTACGCAGAAACCTTGGATCCAACATTATTCAGAGCATGTACAGCATAGGAATTAATTCCCTTTAATCAAACACCTTGCTCTTTATGTATATCATACTCTTCCATAACTTACGTCTTTCCAATCCATAGTATAACATCTTTGCTAATATTAACACATTAGCATTTGGGGTGCACACTCACTCTGACAAACTTGATCACAAGCCATCAAATGAAATAGTAGTTAAACAATACTGTAAATTTTGAGATATTAACGTGGAAGTAATATTAGTGACTTTAATGAGTGGGTCCGATTTGCTTATAGTACGATCCGTTAATATTTGTTATTTTTTGTATTCAAAATGCATATCTAGTCACAATTTCACATGGTCAGTTGATAACCGTACGTACATACATAGACACATGTACGTGCGTTTTGTGATATTTAAATGTCTCACGGTGTACGAAAAAATTTGAATGATGCGTGCAATCACGGTGGATCTGAGTTCCTTATTTGCAATATACCAAACAGGATGGACCTTCAATGACACGTGAGTTTGATAAACAGACGCATTCTACGCTAGTTTTGAGCGTAAAATCAGCGTGGTTCTAAAATATTACAATTGCAATAGACCCATTTTGATGATGACTAGTACCGTTCACAGCCCTACCTGATTATATTGAACCCTTTACTTCAATTGTTCCGGTCCGGAGTATTCAGAACTTGGGGTAATGGGGGTTGTTAAATAAAGAAAGAGATAATACGATCCGTTATTATATATGTGGTTGCATCATAATGAAACGAGGTCTAGTCAGTATCGTCGGGCATGAGTGGTAGATAAGTACATGAATTAAAATACCTCTTTTGGAGATGGTTTACACGCAAATATTACGATCCACTATTATGTGAAAACGGATCGATTCCCTAAATATAGATTCGCTAATATTTCAAACCTTACAGTATTTGGAGAGGTGAATGATGAACCCAACGCGAACATGAAGCTTTCAGTCGAAGTGAATGGGTTAAACCTTATTTTTATGCCACTCACCCATGTTGTAGTATGGAGACAATGTGATCACCTGCAGTGGACAGGGCGAGGACAGTGTCTTGGCGTTTCAACATGCTCATGTTGCGGATGTCACTACAAAAAAAAAAAAAAATTCCCACCAATAATTTCAGTTTACATGCAGGACCTTCAATAATGAGAATATTCTGCAGACATTTGCCAATTTCCTGCCACCAGTCATAGTGAAGTTATATGGGAAAAATCAAATAATTTGAATAGCAAGATACACTATATAAGATTTTCCTAACATAAGCTGTTAGTGTGTAACCTTGATTTTCAATAGGAAAAACAGGGATTTTAACTTCCATGAACTCATCTTTGTACTGCTCTAAAAATGTTATCAAATTCCAACTTAAATCAATCATTTGCTCATATTCCTGTTAATTGGAAATATACAAAAACTTCCTGTGACAACCTAATGTTGTATAAAATCAGATCACGATGAAATGGGTAATGGCTATTTGTCAATATCTTACTAAATTGCTAAAAGGAAACTGCCTAGCCACTTAGGGTATACACTTTACTATTATTTAATTAAATGCATGGATCATCATGGTTTTCAAAAATATGGGGGAGTGATGGGGCTGCTTCCCTTGCCAAGCAGTCTAATGCATTGAGCATGATAAAGTTCCACTCCCACTTGAGTTATGTATGAAAGTTGCCATTGATTTGAAGTTAGTCTGTGATTTTCCCCCAAGGAATCCCCTATTTCCTCAACAATAAGTACACGCTACTTCTGGTTTAGCCTTGAATGTCAGAAAATGTCATAATAATCAAATTGATTAATCTAAGCAGAGATTAATGAACTAATTTATGACTGTAGTGGCCAGATATGACCTAATTATGTGATATCTGTTGCATCATAGTGTTTTATGCAAAATATCTGAAGGAGAAATTAGGATCAGATCCCAACTCATAGGCCTAGGCAAAGAAAGCACTTGACTGTAGGACTATTGAACTTACACACCACTCCTGTTTAAATTGGTCATTTCTTGATGAACGGCAAGAACATCTTCAGAGGCGAAACTCAAAAACTTCAAACCAACAGCCAACGATATGACCCAATCCTTCCAGAAGCTGTCAGCTAAAGATATATCACATGGGATGAGATGGAGGAAGGTTGGAAGTGTCGGCAAATTGAACAAGTGTATTGGGTAGAGGACCTTTTTCTTGGAGAAGCGCTCTCTGCAGAGGGCAACATGAAACTCCTCCATGTGTTCAGGCGAATTAAAGTACGATGGCGACAGCAGCGTAACGATCAATTTAACAGTGTCCAACGATTTCAAGCCGTCAGTTGCAGATTCCACGCCATAATTACTGGAAATATTGGGCAGCTTTTTCTTGAGTAGTTTATCGAGAAACATGGCAGCTGCATCGTCGTCTTTATGAAAACTGAAAGCAATTTCGAACTCAGATGTGTCGATTCCTTTTTCTTTTGCTGTGGATTTTTCAGTTTCGAGCATACCCATCATGAACACTTTTTTCTCGTGCACATCGAAGTTGTTGGTGAAGAAATGTTTTCGCTGCTCTTCATGTGCCTTCTCAATATCCACTGCCACCTAGTAGGCAAAATGAGATAAAAAATAAGCAACAGATTAGCCCATTCGCATCTGACAAGTTGGGGAAAATCTTAAAAAAATACATTTTGTGAATTTTTTGAGTAGACGTTGTTGTACAAGTTGGGTTTAACAACTCCCCTTCAGGTATATTTTCAAATATCACTCGTTTTGATGAGTATAATGCTCTAGGTTATCAGCCCTTTGTGTGCACTCCAGATGGAAGTGGGTTAAATGTGACTACAATGCTTAAGAGTTTCAGCAGTAATTGTCGTCTGGACCTATGATAAATAAAATGCTTTTGCTTTTAGCATTTATGAGATAAAAAAAACAAAAGAGTTTTTGCAAGACTTGCAGAAACAACTGATTCAGATCCCAATCATGAGAACATTGCTATTTAGGGGAAATTGGAAGAGGAAAAATGTAAACAAAAATTGAAATCATAAACAACAAGGGACTGCTTGCAGACCGTCAATAAGCAGACTGATACAATTGCCTACGTCATTCTGATTAACAGGCCTAAATACATGTAGTCAGGCAGCTTATGTAGGAAAATAGGGGGTCCGTGGGAAACTCATGTTAATTGTTGGAGACGTAATGTTTCTAGACCAATTTTGAATGAGGACTTCAAAAAAATATGTCTCCATTTTTTCGACAATTTTTTCAAGGTCAAATGGTTAATGTCAAAGGTCAAAATCATTAAAATGCCTTGTTTGGACCTGTAACAAGCTGCATTTGGTAGAAAACTCGATTTTTAGGGTGACATATACTCAACAAATAAATTTCATACACAAACATTTAGTATTTTACACAGTAAAGTTTAAATCTGAGGTCAATAAGTACATTTTAAAGTAAAGGTTAAAGGTCAAATCAGTGAAAAATGCCTTGTTTAGACAGGAAATGCACTGCATTTGATAAAAGTTGGTTAGAAACCATATTTTATGATGAGACACACTTCTCCTGTAAATTTCATTAAAATACACTTTATATTTTCCATCGCAAATATTTTATCTGAGGTCAATGAGTCCATTCAAAGGTCAAGATCAACAGTCAAAATGCAGGAAAATGCCTTGCATGGACCGGATACAAGCTGCATTTGATGCAATATGGTTAAAAATCAGCTGTTTAGGATAAAATGTACACTTAATACGTGAATTTCATACACACAGCTGTAGTTTTGAACTCAGTATTTTTTAGTGAGGTCAATAAGTACATGTAAAGGTCAAAGGTCAAATCTGTGGAAATGCCTTGTATGGACAGGAAATGAGCTGCATTTGATAAAAGTTGGTTAGAAACCAGATTTTATGATGTCAGATGCAATATTCTATGATGAGACACACTTTTTCAGTAAATTTCATTAAAGCACACTTCATATTTTCCACCTCAAAGATTATATCTAAGGTCAATGAGTCCATTCAAAGGTCAAAATCAACAGTCAAAATGCAGGAAAATTGCTTGAACGGACCCGATACAAGCTGCATTTCATTCAATATGGTTAGAAACCAGCTGTTTAGGATGAAATACACTTAATACGTGAATTTCACACATACAGCATCAGTATTTTACTCAGTAATTTTTAAATCCATAAGTACATATAAAGGTCAAGATCAAAGGTCAAATAAGTGAAAATGCCTTGTAATGACAGGAAATGAGCTGCATTTGATAAAAGTTAGTTAGAAACCAGATTTTATGATGTCAGATGCGATACACTTTTCAAGCAAATTTCATTACACTTCATATTTTCCACCTCAAAGATTATATGTAAGGTCAATGAGTTCATTCAAAGGTCAAGATCAACAGTCAAAATGCAGGAAAATGTCTTGCATGGACCAGAGACAAGCTGCATTTGATTCAATATGGTTAGAAACTGGCTGTTTAGGATGAAATACTCTTTTCCAGTAAAACTATATCCACACACACTTGACGATTGATTCAATACTCTGGACAATACTAATTAGTGTGTGTGGATATAGTTTTACTGGAAAAGAGTATTTCATCCTAAACAACTGGTTTCTAACCAAATTTAATTAAATATAGCCTGAACCTGGTCCATGCAAGAGATTTTCCTGCATTCTGACTGTTGATCTTGACCTTTGAATGAACTCCTTGACCTTACATATTATCTTTGAGGTGGAAAATATGAAGTGTAATGAAATTTGCTTGAAAAGTGTATCGCATCTGACATCATAAAATCTGGTTTCTAACTAAATTTTATCAAATGCAGCTCATTTCCTGTCCATACAAGGCATTTCCACACATTAGAGATTTTACCTTTACATGTACTTATTGACCTCAGATTTTAAAAATACTGGGTTCAATACTGAATCAGTGTGTATGAAATTCATGTATTAAATGTACATTTCATCCTTTACAGCTGGTTTCTAACCATATTGAATCAAATGCAGCTTGAATCCGGTCCATGCAAGACATTTTCCTGCATTTTGACTGTTGATCTTGACCTTTGAATGGACTCATTGACCTTAGATAACATCGTTGAGGTGGAACATATGAAGTGTGCTTCAATGAAATTTACTGAAGAAGTGTGTCTCATCATAAAATATGGTTTCTAACCGACTTTTATCAAATGCAGCTCATTCCTTGTCTGTACAAGGCACTTTTCACTGATTTGACCTTAAACCTTTACTTTAAAATGTACTTATTGACCTTTGATTTAAACTTTACTGTGTAAAATACTAAATGTTTGTGTATGAAATTTATTTGTTGAGTATATGTCACCCTAAAAATCGAGTTTCCTACCAAATGCAGCTTGTTACAGGTCCAAACAAGGCATTTTAATGATTTTGACCTTTGACATTGACCATTTGACCTTGAAAAAATTGTCGAAAAAATTGGAGACATATTTTTTTGAAGTCCTCATCCAAAATTGGTCTAGAAAAATTATGTCTCCAACAATTAACATGAACTTCCCACGGAAACTACATAAGCTGCCAGACTAATGATTAAAGTTGAGAGGTTTTCTTTTTAAGAAATGGGTGTCTAAGAGTTAATTATCAAAATAAATGAAAAGTGTACTAGAAACAATTAAAAGTCCTAGATGAAAAGATATTATTTACAAATATTAATAGCTTAACGAAGCCTGCATTTCAAACTTAGCTGGTCCGTAATTCTTATATCAATGTAGTTATAACGAATCCTTACAATTCTGAGGCTCCATTCGTCAAAAGCTCAAAGACGCTAAGATTAAAAACTATCTAAACCCTGTAATGTTGGTAATCCATTGGATAGCTATTGCTAAGTACCCCCAAATGAGTACCCATGTACAAGGGTTTCAGTCATTTTACAGGTTTTTCTGACTTCATTTTTAATGGCCGAGATTGCCACCGCAGGCGTCATAAATTTACCGGTAATTCTAATATCTAAGTACAGGATGATGACACTAACCTAATCCTATTTGGCTACAGCATTCTCTTTTAACTTTGCAATCTTTAATTGCAATGTCAATAAACTTATCTTTTTTATTAAATAATCACAAACCCAAAATTAACCTTTTCAGTATCGAATACATCTTGATCTCTTGTGTCCATATCAAGGAAGTCTCCTAGTGCTTTGCAGAGATGTCTTGCCACGAGGCCCAGGTACTCAGTGGTGTCCAGAGCTGGCACCAGCGAGGCCCATTTGGGGATTTCAGAGATCGGTTCAATCAGAATAGGAACAAGTTCTAGATCATGGTCCTAAAATGTTAAGATCTTGTATCAAAATACTATACATAGAACGAAATATCAGTTTTTTTCATATATTAAAATGTTTTTGTGGGACAGTATTTATGACAGTTTATATATATATATATATATATATATATATATATATATATATATATATATATATATATATATATATATATATATATATATATATATATATATATATATGTGTGTGTGTGTGTATATATTTGGTGTGTGTGTGTTTAATTACAATATTCATTGTTATTAATCTACATGCCAGTATATAGAACCTACCTGACTTAGATGTTTGGCCAGTGAAAGGTTATATTCCTCTGTACATACTGTGGATGCCAAGTAACTCGATGACAAAAGTGCTACCACGACCGACGTGCCATCTATAGCATGATACAACGTCTGCTGCCATGATGTTCCTAAACGTAAATATCAAATTCATGTTTAGAAGTTCGTAATCACTCATTATGATTAACATTTTCTTAAAAGATAATAATACGTTACTTAATTCGTTAATTTGTTGTTATCAAGCCACATCTTCCGTCACCATTCTCATTATCTTATATGACTAGACTAAACACATAATGATGTTTTGTGTATTCCTACCTGATGACATAAAATCATCAAGTGATCCATTGAACTCTCAATATTTGCTCTCTGGTTCCTTCTAACTGGTACCTAATGACCCTATATATGCTGATATGAAAATTTCTAATGACAGTTCAGTGAATTGAGACCTTAATTTCATAATGATAACTGCAGAGGGATTTAAGTGATCAATGTGTTTTTCTTATCCTACAGTTCTAATGAAATCACCACACGAAGGGGACCATTTACCAAGTCCAAAGTCATTCTACCTGTTTTAAGCTCTACCCTGTCAAAGAATATCTTCCATTCTGGGTGTGCTTGCTCAAAGATCTCCAGAATCGTAGCTGCCTTGGCGCCATCCTTATGACAGTAGGAAATGAAGACATCGTATTTGACTTTGTTCTGTGCCCTCCTTGTTGCAGTCAAGGGGCATGGCTGATTTTTGCTCTGTTCCAGTAACACCGTGAAGTTGTGAACACCAACAGGCATGTTTTTATCTGAGCCATCATCGTCAATTCTTCAAATAAAAAAAGGCAAAAGCTGTCAGACAACTAATTGTGAACACCGATAAGCATTTTCTCATTAGTGTCATCACCCTTAATTCTTCAAATGACTTAAAAATGTTTATTCAATATGATTTTAAAACTTTTTCATATGAAGTGTGCATAGGTGTGACAACTTTGAACAGAGAACTTCAGATAAAGTATCTATTCTTGAAAATATTTGAAGAGGTGTTGTAGTTATTTTTTCAAAAATAAATCCCCTAACATAATAAGCTAGTAGTGCCCCTAATAAAAGTATTCATTTCTTAAGTTTCCATAATTACAGAAGATTTCCAAGGCTTGCTTATCCTAATACTTGAAAGATATATAAACATATACTCCATGTTACTTTCTGAATTTCGGCAGAAAACACCTTGTAGAACAAAAGATGATTATCAAACTGCACCATATTTGACATACTGTCCTCACTCACCTACAATCAACATACTGTACAAGACACATGTACGTAGGCATCGTTGGGATGGTCTCAATGTAGAATGGTGACAAAAGGTGGCGCCCTTCTCGTCTGTTACAGCAAAGGGCTATGTTGTATTGCTCAACACAAGACCTGGATTCTAGGTAGGCTGGACTCAGGAATGTAAGGACCCTGAGAAAAAAACATATGATTTAGTCAACCTGGTACTTTTGATCAAATATACACATTTTCAATACTAACCAAATAATGCAAAGAAAAATTGAAAATGACTTAAACCCAGCCAATTGGTTCCTAATCTACAAGTCATTAGCAAAAGCTTTACATTGAATATATATACATATATGTATATATACTGTATAACGGGTAATGTGTTCTTAAGGTTCCCGAATTTACCTAATGGGTTTGAGACGGGAAAAATAAAAACGTTATCTGAAATCATTTTTGTTGGTATGGTATTGCAGAAGATGTGTCGGAGTCTGAACTACTAGTAGTGTGTTAATTTGTTACGTTATGCATACTAGTTTTTTTGCCAATAAATGGATGTTTAAACTGTATGAACATGAATTTACTTATACATGAATAATTATGAAATAGATAAAACACAATAGAAGTACTCAGATCGAGTAGTATAGCCGTACCTTTAAAGTACTCGCTTGTCCTGATACCGGTACATGTTTGTAGTCCTCACTATCCCTCATATCAACCTGTCCACAAACCAGTCCGCATATTTATACAGGTGGGTATGTTGCACTAAGTGCTATTAATGTGCAGAACAGTAGAGCCTGCCTTGCCAGCTCATGACTGGCTTTTTTGTTCTGCACATACACATTCAGCACACCACGGGCGTCTGCAATAAACGTTCAGGAGCCAAAACGCTTGGTAGCATTAACGCTAAATTTAGTATCAGTGCAGCCATGTGCAGGCCGGGAAAGTAAAAAACGGGAAAAAGTTTAAATCATCATTTTTCGGCAAATAAAGGTCCCGGGAAATATACCGGTTATACAGTATTTTCTTAAGGGGTAAGGCAGCCTGACTCATACCCTGTCTTCACCCTTATCTGAAAAACTGCCACTCACTTTGCACAGACAACCATGGTCTTGAAGATGCCCTCCTGCCACGCCTCCTCCTCATTGATTTCCTGCCTCTCAGCGAAGATTTTGATGTCTCCTCGCTCCTTCTCCAGCAAGGCCTGAACCTCCTTCACCCTCTCCTCGTCACTTTCATGGTACGAGAGATACACGTCATACCTAAGCTCAAGGCCCTGAAAGCCACGTGAAAATAACATGATAATCAAATGTTACAGTGAGGAATTTCAAAAATATGTCAGTTTCAAGTAAATGATGGTAATGTTTCACTTCACCCTTAATGCCAGCTTGTTAATTGAAAGATGTCGTGCTTTTCTATAGTCACAAGAGATTCATTGTATTTTCTTCGTTTGAGGCTCTTACCAGACCGGTCAAATTCACACAATATTGCCGTTTACAGTTAACCAACTGCAAATTGAATTGATTCTATTTGCGGTGCGAACAATTTCATTAATTTTTCAAAATATTTATCATTCTGATAACTATCAACATACACATATATGTATGTTGATAATTGATCAAATATTTACATCGGAACAGCCGTCTCCCTTTCTAATGTACGATGGCGACATAATCAGTTGGCTGCCATTTTGATTTTCGCTGATACGATCAACTACTCAGGGGTTTCCTCAAAATTCGACCGGTAAGTATGCTAATTATAATATGATATCTTGGTAACTTATTCATAAGTTACCAATGTATCATACAATAATGGTTATTGCATCGATTTTTCTAAGTTTCAGCCGCGACCGCCAAGAGGTGAAATTCATGCTACGCTACCACCCGTAGCTCCCCCAGCGGCCATGAAAGACACTAAAACTGTGATTTTATGCGATCTTTAATTTGGCGTTGATTGGCATTCGCCAGAAAACGCCAAATTAAAGACCACGCCAAACTAACCAGTTATACAGTATCTGACCGTTTCAATGTCAAATTTTAAAAAGTTTGATCACTACTGTAATTGGACATTTTGGAAAGTAAAAATAAGACAACATACCTAAAACTAGTATTGTCATGCAGGGCAAGTATAATGCCGGAATTTAACTAGTTAAGGATTTGAAAGGTGACTAAGGAACAAAATGACATATTAATCACTTTCAGTGGGTGAAGTTTAGTTTTGGTATATGTACATGTACATCTTGAAGAGGGTTACTTTGATACTAAACTGATAACCAATGCACAACTAAAACTTAGGTACGCAGGTAATAAAATAATCCCCCTATTTTACAACAAAATTAAGCATAAAATAAAATACAGGCTCAAAATATATATGCATAAATGCATCAATAATTCTCATCTAGATAAAGCTATCATTTTAGCAACTATAACACCTTCAGCAGCATGACCATGCAGAATTGCAAAGGTTCTTAAACCTCAATCATGAAGTTCACAATGTCAGTTGGGCATTTTATGGAAAGAAATCGACAAAACTTCAGACATAATGCGAATATAGTTGACTTTATATGATGGGTATTAATTGAATTAGAAAACAAGGCACTCAGCTAATCATTTTTGTATTGTATTGTTACTGTTATAATTATTATTATGTTACTATCACCTTCATAACGATTATCAACATCATTTCATCATCATCTTCATTATCACTATCACCTTCATCAAAATCGTCATTATTATCAGAGCTATATCATATTAAATAGCACCCCCATTATTATCATCGCCGTCATCATCATCATCATATTTATCATCGCATTTATCATAATTCATTATCGTCATATCCGTATGCTTACCCTTGATTCCATTGCCATTTTCTCATAGTGCTCTTTCATCTTAAGGAATAATTTGACACACTCGTCCCCTCTGGAAGCTTCGGTTGTGTGGTCTAGGAGAAGGGGGTCCGTTGAGTAGAGTACTATTTTGAGGTTAAGCATTGGTAAACCTGCCTTGATCCAGTGAACTGCTGCATCTATCATGGCAGTCAACATCATTGTGCGACTATATGCCTGAAATCAAATCAGTTATTCAGTTATATATATATATATATATATATATATATATATATATATATATATATATATATATATATATATATATATATATATATATATATATATATATATATATATATAAAATGATGCAAACAGCAGATAACCACATTTGATGCGCAGTTTAATTATTGCGCATTGATAATCTCAGCTCAAGCTGTGTGAGGGGGCCAAGTGTATGCAACCTACCCGGCTTTTGAGAAGGGTGGTGCTGCTATATTCAAGCCGGCCAGCCCCTTTAGTGAGGGATGCCTGATGCTGCCTGTATTATAAACAAGTGCAATCGTATTTCGTCAACAACCAAAAACAGCGTAATATTGGTTGCAATCAGTAACTCTGATTAGTGGTTACGGCATGTTCAGTTCAGTTCAGTTCAATTTGAAGCGCACGCCCTATTACTGAGGGCCTCTTTTACATTTGAATATCACAATCAATTACTACATTAACTACTTTTTTGCTATTAACTATAACTACATTAACTACTATTGCTATTAACTATAACTACGTCAAACACGCATGCACAAGACTCCTTGCCGCGACTGCTCGCAACTAGGCGCCATCTACTGGTGGACTATACAACTACTGAAATTACATATATCTATCAATTACTATTCTAAATCAATTACTATTCTATATTTACAACGAACGTGCATGTACACACTTGCCCAGGACACCTAGCTGCAACTTCTCGCAACCAGACGCCATGGTGGTGACTTGTTCGTAGGGAGAGGCCATATTTACCCTCCCGCCATCTCAAGGAGTTGGGGTCTGAAGGAGGAGAGGATCTCATGTCAGTCAACTTTCCAACAAGGATCGTTCTTTTACGCTCCCTCAAGACATAGACATCATGAGAGACGGGACCAACGGCTTTAAGTGCCTTCCGAAGCACTAGGCAATGAGAAGTAAACTGTTTTGCCTAAGAACAGAACGCGGTCACTGCTGTATGGGTGATTCGAACCACTAACCCTTGGGTCGACAGTCCGATGCTCTAACCATTATGCTACGCGTCTTTGATCACGCGTGTTTGATCACACTCGAGGGTACAAGTCGTCTACATCGTAATTGAACTTAGTACCAGCAGAGGCCGTGAAGGGTCTTTATGTTGAATGACAAGCTATCATATCAGTGTGTTGAACGGTACAAGCATAGGGATCCAATATCCAAATAATAGTGCGCAGTTTGATTAATGCGGGCTCCATGGGTGCGCAAAGTATGCATTAATTAAACTGCCGCAATGATAACATGGTATACAGTATATATAAAGGTTCACTGTTTTTACTACACAATGTATTCATTTCAGCATGTACATGTAACAAGGTATTTTTGGATTTGCATTATTAGCGACTGCACGTTTCTCCATCCTACCTGATCTCCAGTAGCTAGGAGAGGTGTTATGACACTATTCTCAGTATCGCCAAATGCTGGAACCAAGGCTCGAAACACATCGCCCACTATGGTTGCCGGATGCTTCACATTCATGCCTACCTCTGTCTCAAAGCATAATAACCGCCTTAACAAAAAAAAATGAAAGTAAGAGAAGTACGATAAGTATCATCATTACATTTATAAGGTAGTTTCTTACAGAAATATGTATCCCTAAACAGGATATTGTCCTAATGCAGTTTCTCAAAAGGTTTATGTGTGGGCCGTGTGAGAATTTCGTTCTGGGCTTTGATTATTTCATTATGATGTGCCAAATATTAAAACTCCCTCGGCCAGAGCGCCATAGACTCAGAGGAGGGGACCATTATCTGCCTGGTCAATTGGAAATATCAATTGTTAAGAGCTTTTACTTCCACAATCTTCCGTCGTTTTTCATTATAATCTTTTGATGTGTGTTTAGATATGGACTCTGTTTCATGAAATAGATGTACGATTTATTCTAGAATATTTGGAGGATATCCATCGACCCATTCATGCCCAAGGGCTTAATGCTCTGATGCTGATGGATACGTATCACAAAGTAAGAGTATATATGAAAAAAAATAAAGATTTCTTTTACACAACGAGCAATATTCATACCGGGTGATTAATAATCCTCACTATGAGGCTCTCCTTCAAATGCTTTTTACAGATTACGCTTTAAAGAAGCATAGATCAGAGGAGAATTTAAAGATGAATGCCAGTATAAGTCAGTATTCCCTGTGGGTTATGTAAGACCAAATTAAGTGACAGGTTTCAGTGTTAGGGGAATATGGGTTAATTTTTACTAATGTAAACCATCCTGATGTAATGAGGCCACACTATCATACTTGCTGCAAAAAAATACCACATAACATTCCAGCTATATGCTGACCTATATATCCTTGCAGCAGACATACATCCACACTATTTAGATAAAATATGTGCTTTTTGAAGA
Organism: Maea johnstoni; assembly: GCA_963942565.1. NCBI lineage: Eukaryota > Metazoa > Annelida > Polychaeta > Spionida > Magelonidae > Maea > Maea johnstoni. The sequence goes on along the minus strand of OZ012684.1, from coordinate 45,301,394 downwards.
TAGCAATATATATACCAGCATTCTTACAAATGTCAATCAAAAATATTCTTTTGGAATATATTCACTTACATGCTAAAAATGCACATTAATCATTATAAGTAATGTATTGTCCTAACAAAGCTTCTGAAGGGTGGCACAGATCATGAGTGGCTTAACTATTAGCCATGACACATCTAGACTGAAACCAATCTCAGGGCCTTCATTAAACCCTAAATTCTTGTCATTCAGGATATAATTTTATCAAACCAAAACTAAAGAAAGATAACATCCCGGGGAGAATCGTAAATTGACATCCAGCTTAAAACCATGATTTAAATTAACCAATCATGTATCATTGATCCAGAAGATACTTTCCATAGGGAACTCTGACCAAGAATATGTTAAATTTCATCCTCTAATCTCGGCCATGCATGCTACAAATGAGCCTGAAAATGCAATGGCAAAAGCTCTTAGTTAATCTGTGGCAAGCATGATACATCTAGAAAGCTATGTTTGGTTGTCTAAATGACAAAAGTGACCATGAAAATGCAATGGTAACAGCAGTTAGAAATTTTGTGCCAAGAATGGTAAATCATAAATGCCATGTTTGGCTCTTTAAATGCCAAAGGTGAGCTTGAAAAATGCAATGGTAACAGCTTGTAGTTAATGTGTACCAAGCATGGTACATATGCACATCACATATACAATAGGTTCTGAACCTTTAACATTAGGTTCCTGAATTCAATTCTTCAAATACCATTAATGAGAGTGCACAAAAACAAATAATATATACAAAAGTGTTAAGGTTGATCAATACATAAAACAAATAGATAGTTATAGGAGGCCACAAATCAGAAATCCTATCCCCACCAATAGCACAAACGATCAGTTGAATACATTCTCATTCCAAAAGGAACAGGGGGAAATTCATAACTGTGATGGCAGAAGAATATAAACGTAACAATAGATAAATAATATTGTCTATGATTGCTTACCTGTAGGGCAGGTGTGCTGGCAGTGGTTTGGACCACCAACAGTGGAAGTATCTTCTCAAGTCCTCAGCCTTGTCTCTTGCTAGCTTCATAACGCTCAGGTCCAGGTTATGTTTCAGGGCACCAATCAGTGAAGACCTAGTTGGAGCATAGCCCCCTAAAAATAGAATTATAATCAAAAGATTGATTATATTATCACTATTTCTTTGTAATGTCTCTTGGTAAGATCTCTAACACTAGGGTCTAGATTGTTTCAGGGTACTGATTAACGTAGTCCTGGTTGCAGTATTGTCACTAAAATAAATTAAAAAAACATAAAATGAATCATATCATCACTATTTTATTGTAGGGTCTCTAGCTAGGTCTCTAAAACTTTGGTCTTGTTATATTTCAGGGCATCGCCCAGTTGCAACATAGTTCCCTAAAAATAAAACAAGATGCCTTTAATAATTGCTTTTACATATGACGTCTCATTCCATATCCTTAAAATTACCCCCGGGGGGGGGGGGGGGGGGGGTGGGGGCACTCAGGTACAGAGGGGGGCCGCACCTTAGTTACGTATTTCGCGGAAGAAGGGGTCTTTTTTTAAGACCTCCGCATGTCCGCGATTTTGTAAAAGAAGGGTACTTTTTTGTACCAAGGTACGAAGTATGGGGGTCAAAATCCCCTTACAATCCACGAAATATACGCGGCTGTGACGCCGAGTGACTCCCGAAGTGACTAGGCTTCCGAGTTTGCTGCCGCCACTTGCTGCCGCTAGACACGCAGAGGATTATAAAATCTTAAGTTAAAATACGTGTTCCCGTTCATCCAATGTCAGTGTTTTGATAAAAGAAGGGGTGTTTATTTAGTGGAAAAAATCAGCGTTTTATTAAAATAAGGGTGCTTTTTTGGCCAGAAATCAGTGCTTTAGGGGTATTTTTTAATTTTGATAACGAACGTATGCGCCCCCCTAAATACCCAAGTGCCCCCCCCCCCGGGAAAATTACATCATCTAAGATAGGAAGATAATCAAAAAGATGAATTTGATGATTGCTAATACAGTCTCACAGGTGCAGCATAGTCGCCTGAAATAGAAATATACCGGTATACAAAAGGATGATTTTCATTTTTGCTTTTGCAATGTATCGTTTCTTGTGAATTCCTGAAGGTTCGCATATATCGCAAAAGCTAGGAAGCAATAAGTTTTTTTCAGTAACAATCTTGACATGCATAGTGTCGGGGTCAGGTTTTATCACAATTCTGTAAAGCCACACCCCATGGCAGCTTTGAGCTTGAACCTTTGCATGCTTGCTTGATGTATGATCCTCCTTTGAGTAGACGTTTTAACTGTCTATAATATACATGAAAAATCCATGTATGATAGGCATAGCTTAGTTGAGAGAGGTTTTTGAAATATATACATGCACACACAATGGAGATTTACATTGTTTGGTTAAACCCTACTTTGACTCTAATGAGGAGTATGAACTCCCGTTGTCTTTACCTTAGGATTTCATCCTGCCCGTGTGCACTGAGAAGCACAATGCCCGTAACAGCATCTCCAGTTTGTGCATAGCTTTGGTGGTCAGTTGGATCCTGTCCATTAAGTAATTAATAAGTTGTTCTATCTCTTGCAGCAGGTTTACTCTGTGAACAGAAAGTTTCACAAAGCAGCAGGAGGTGCGGCACATCCTCATCTCCTTTGTTACACATGGGACATGTAGTTTGTTTTGTTTAGTTAAATCTCACTAGATTGCTTTGCAGTACGTAAGTGCCTATAAGGATTCTTGATTTTACAGCAGCTTGATCGATGTACTTCTGTGGTATTCGGATTTACAGAGTGTCCTAATGAGTGTGGCTAAATCCTTTTCATGTCTGTACAGAGATATCTTAAGAATGATTTATCCATGGCATGAGCATGGATAGTATCTACCCAAAATATTTCGATAGTTCTGGAGACAAGGGTTTTCCATTTTCTCTCTTGCTGTTTATGTATTGCCATAACTAAGTCTGGAAGGCGATATTTCTTTAGTATAGCCTGTGTCTGATTAAATTACAAGCCTAGGACTGATAGCGTGAAGTATTCAAGCGCTTGAAAGCATAATTAATATAAGGCCTAAAGTAGTCCCACATATGAAGGTAAGGAAACATTTACATTTGCGAGTGAAGATTGGGGAAGTTCCGAAGGTCAGAAAATAATGTCTGATGACTTGCCCCTTATTTTGAGCCTGTGCGGTTAAACGCAGTGTTGATAACAATTAATACGTTCACCCTTGCTCAGAGCGGGCAGGTGTTCTGAATATTCCATAGTCATCTTGGGTTCCATTTAAAAGGTATTTGAAAATATTTACATTATCCAAAGAAAAGTTGAAGAAAATTAAATTAGTTTTTTCTAACGAAAAACACAAACCTTTTTATCAATAAGTTTACCTATATTGACATTGGGTTTCATGTTACTCGGATATATTCATTGATATATGCAATACTTTGTTATGGCATACATTGGGGCACTATATTCAGATCAGGTCTGGTGTAACAAGTTCATATCTAGGAACCTTATTTTACTCTTGGTGTCATATTTGTATTATGAACCTAATTTATTCAATACAGTGAATTTGGGAAATAATTAGAAGAGGGGATATCAAACCCAAAATGAACAACACATATACATTTTTCATTAAACATTTTCCCAAAATATTGCTTTGCCTTTAATTAGATATGTCTATATATATGATATGTGCACTCCATACTTGCATGGTTTAACTCTGTCATCAAATAGCACACTGATCAATTAATTGAATAGCAACTATAGATACTTAATCTTGGCAAATGACAAAAGGGCAGATTGGACATTCACAGAAACAGATTTGGTTTGATTGCGTAAATGTTATCCGCAAATTGTGTTGGGATTCTAGTATGAAAAGATTATGTGAGACCAGCCCAATTTGCCTCATATTTTTGCTCTCTGAAAAAAATCTGATTTAAAAAGACCAACAGAAAAATAGGATACATTATGAAATATATCTATAGAGGGGTTGTTTAAGGCTTAATTATCAAGGTATTGCGTAATTTTATTTCTATAACAATTCGGCTGTAGTCTTTAGATGTAAATTGTCTGAGCATCACTATTTCTCTTGGTAGAGACAGGTAATATAACATATACATGTTTTGTTTGCCTCAGACTGTGTCCTCCTGTTGCTGGGTAACAGTGTGATGTGCGTGTATATCGTTTCAGTAAGGAACAGAAGAAGCATCCAGACCACAACTCAGGGGTGTCCGACTATGTTAGTCCCGGAGGACAATCAATAAGTCCACAGCATCCTTTGGTGACAAAAGTATCCCGTCATACCAACTGCTGCATGCAACAATATCATTTGACCACCATCAACTACCAATGCATCCTTTATTATTGATACAACTATATGGCATGATCAGATTTGGTAGAATATATGATGCCTATGAGTGTAACCTAAATGTAGTAATTAGTACCCTAACAGCAGCCGGTTGAATTGATTCCTCAGAGTATCATACACTGTGTTGAATCAGTATTATCAGCATCCCATTATAGGGTTAGCTATACCAGTGGAATATAGGCTGGTTGGGACGATTTTAACCCATAGTCCCACTTCTGGCCCTACACTAGTAGAGATGGGGGAAAATTATAGCCAGTTGGCCATCAGCTTAATTTAGATAACTCAAACATAGTTCTATTATTATATCCAGATTTCCAGACTGCCATGGTTCCTTATCGCCTGCTCTACTAAGTTTCTCGATGCTGATTGGTCAATAGTTGTCAGACATGCAGTCGTTCACATTATATACATTTTATATCAACATCTGAATTTAATATCATCTCTTGGCACACAGCCATAATCTATTAGCCAGCAATGTGATGCATGTTTTTTTTCTTACCACGGAAGAGCAGTAGTTAAATTTGTTACACCCTGTTAGGAAGTCTAGCCTGGCCTACTATCCACACTCAGTCACCCATATCCCACGAGGTGGAGCATACCCTTCAGATTTCAATGGATTAGCACTTTGAAAATTTGATGTCATAACAACCTGCTACTGTTTTTCCTTGAAGGTATATCTTACCCTAACTAATAAATATACTGTAAAACTGGTAATGATTGCGTGATTTTAATTATTGCGGTTTAATGCGAATGCATGAGGACGCAATAATTAAAACACGCATAAATCTGTCCCTTCTGTTTCAGATATCTGACGTCTGGTCTGATTCGCATTAATTAAAACACGCATAAAAGAGAAAATGAAAAAAACGCAATATTTACTACACGCAAACATTACCAGTTTTACAGTACCTGATCAAATGATTGAAAAATACTAACCCTGAAATGCTGAGACCATTACGACATCCACCTTGTCCCTGGTAGAGAGCATGGTAATATCTCCAAACATCAGCTCGATGAAGCGCGGCCCATCCTCCGTTTGTATGGTGATAGAGGAGACAGTTTTCAACCCATCCTTTCTGGCAGCCATTTTTCTGTAGTATTAAGTATAGTGCGGTGTTTGATGGTGACCTCCTACTTCATAGGAGCGAATAGATGTACTGGTGGACCCAGTAGAGAGGCTGTTGATATAAGGTTTGGAACCAGGATGTTGGATGCAATCACAATGACATCAGTTATACCCTATATATTAGTGACTAGATACGGGCTGGTTTGGATTAACAATCACAATGACATCAGTTATACCCTATATATTAGTGACTAGATACGGGCTGGTTTGGATTAACAATCACACTGACATCAGTTATACCCTATATATTAGTGACTAGATACGGGCTGGTTTGGATTAACAATCACACTGACATCAGTTATACCCTATATATTAGTGACTAGATAGGGCTGTTTTGGATTAACAATCACAATTACATCAGTTATACCCTATATATTAGTGACTAGATATGGGCTGGTTTGGATTAACAATCACAACGACATCAGTTATACCCTATATATTAGTGACTAGATACGGGCTGGTTTGGATTAACAACCACACTGACATCAGTTATACCCTATATATTAGTGACTAGATAGGGCTATTTTGGATTAACAATCATAATGACATCAGTTATACCCTATATATTAGTGACTAAATACGGGCTGGTTTGGATTAACAATCACAACGACATCAGTTATACCCTATATATTAGTGACTAGATACGGGCTGGTTTGGATTAACAATCACAACGACATCAGTTATACCCTATATATTAGTGACTAGATACGGGCTGGTTTGGATTAACAATCACAATGACATCAGTTATACCCTATATATTAGTGACTAGATACGGGCTGGTTTGGATTAATAATCACAATGACATCAGTTATACCCTATATATTTGTGACTAGATACAGGCTGGTTTGGATTAACAATCACAATGACATCAGTTATACCCTATATATTAGTGACTAGATACGGGCTGGTTTGGATTAACAATCACAATGACATCAGTTATACCCTATATATTAGTGACTAGATACGGGCTGGTTTGGATTACCAATCACAATGACATCAGTTATACCCTATATATTGCTTCAGTCATCATGTGAAACTTACTCATTTACTGCATCTAATAAACTTTAAACAATTGTATTATCAAGTGTGTATCCATACACTAATTTTCTGTTCCATTCTTTGAACTGTTAGAGTTATAATGCGTCAATGTGATGACAGAGATGTGGGTGATACAGATAGATAGAAACATGTAAAAGGTTACTCATGATAAAGCCTATATCCTGTCCTCATATTCAGAACATCCGGAAAACTCAGCAGAATAATGGACCAAATATTAGCGAATCTGTAGGGGCTCGATATAAGAGATCCCGAAAAACACGAACACTACAAACACACCACTGGGGATCAAAGGCTCGAAATGTGACACATTCATAGATTAGAGTATAATTATGTAGAGAATGGGATGTCGTATTTTACAATGGTTTCTAAGATATCTTCCCTTTTATTAGGATATGCAATGTAGAAATTGAAAAACAATTCTCACTTTTCGTAAAAAAAACATCGAAACTAAAACATTATAGAAATTAAAAAAGGAACGAGAAAGTGAGATACCCTCCATCCATATTGTACGACGGTGCATACGTGACACCTAAATAAACTTCAACGAACGTTTATTTTTAACACTATTTTCAGAAAAATGCTAGAAAAATAAGTAAACAAAGGTTTATTTTGAGCAAGAATATATGAAAGTGCTAAAAAAATTAATTGAGGAACGTTTATTTTTAGCAAACCATTCATAAGATTGCTGAAAATAAACCTGCACGAACGTTTATTTGTAGCAAAATTTCAGAAAAAGTGCTGAAAATCAACTTTTACGAATGTTTATTTGTAGCAAGATTTCAGGAAATTGCTGAAAATAAGCCTTCACGAACGTTTATTTGTAGCATTTTATTGAGAAAAATGTTAGAAAAATAAATAAACGAACATTTATTTTGAACAAAAATGTCAAAAAATGTTGTAAATAAATGCGGACGAGCATTTAAATACAGTGTCACATTTGCACCGTCACGGTGCATACGTGACATCTAAACAAATCTAAACGAACATTTATTTTTCAGCACAATATTGAGAAAAATGTTAGAAAAATAAATAAACGAACATTTATTTTCAGCACTATATTGAGAAAAATGTTAGAAAAATAAATAAACGAACATTTATTATGAGCAAAATCGAGGTGGAGATGCTGTGTTTTAAAACGGAAAATGTCATAGCATCAATCATTTATGGGGGCGTGTCCTAGAAGGGCGGGCCTAATTTCACGTATTGGGGAATTGAGACACAACACCATTGTCATTCTGGCGGGTATTGTCATTCTGGCGGGTGAATGGACCGCAACAACACGAGGTGGGCCTATGAATTCAATCAAAATGTAAGTTCAAGAAAGGCTGTCTAGCCTGTCGTATCGTCGTCAAATTTGGCAAAAGAGCGGGGCTTGCCCTACCTGTCCTACACCAGGAGATGAACGGATAGGCAATAGTCTAGAGTAGAGCGACCTACCCGAAATGTGTAGGTTTATAGCGTACTAGTAGACCGAGACGTTGAAATGACTGATAATCATGTGTTTAGGACATAAAAACAACAACACTTTTTAAATTTTAATTGTCTGGCTAACTTTTGGTTGGTAGGTTTTTGAGGGAGAGTGTGTGTTTTGTGAAAATTTGCCTTCATTAACCCTTCTAGACCTAGTGCTGCCCTGCGACCGGAATATTTCGGAGTTGCCTCTAAGTAGACCAAGGTACTCTGTCGCCTTAAAAACGATTTTTACAGTGTTTTATTGCTATTTGGATACTTGTTCACATTTTGTGGTGTTTACTGCCAGCGGCAACAGCCGAGAGCTGCCAGTGTGAATAGCATTTGCATTTGAGATGGTCGCGAGTGGTGCGCATGTGCAAGTTTTAAAAATGGCACGGCGAGGACTGAAGTTCTGGAGTTCTCGCTTCAGAACTTTACAGGTGCATATTAACTCTTTTATTGTAGGACAACGGATAGATTCAATAGAACACTACAGGTATGCAGGAATTAGGTAATGTTGGTTTGGGGTTGTTATTCGCGGTCTAAATGATCCAAATCGCTGGTTCTCAGAACCACTCGCGACCATCTCAAGCTAATCATGCTCAGCCTCAGAGCTGTGTAATCGGCAGGCTGCCGAGTACCGTGACATACAGCTCTGTCGCCGCTGGCAGTAGAGACCATAAAATGTAATTTGCTATGGCAATGACTAGGCTTGGAAAACCCTATGTTCAATGAAAAGCTGTTTCTGTGGCTCTGAAGTGGTCCTGGTTCACCACACTGATCCGGGACCAAATCCCGGCTCAGTGCCATAGCCAGCATAAGAAAACATGATTTGTAATTGTATGATAATTTTTCATTACATGCAAATTCTCCCATAAGTAAGTTATTGCAGTTTTTATCACTCAAACCCGCTATAATAGCCATTAATATCCTCCGCTGAGCTTTGGTGCAGATTTATAGCCTGGGCGAGGGTGTTTTGTTGCCAAAGCAGAGGCCGCTAAGGCGGAAGCTTAGATCTTGATCCCTGTAGAAAAAATCGTCAAAATGCCATCAAGGCGACAGAGTACCTCGACAGTCTAGCCTCAACAGTCCCTATGGGATATATCTGGAATATTTGAGACAGAGCAGATGATCGATACCACATCTTGAAGTTTCTGGAAGTGCGTTGAACTGCACGATACACTTCAACTCATGAAAGCATTCTCTTCCTGTGTATGAAATACACAACATGAGATGGACTGAGAATGGTCAATTTAATTTTAAGTGGTCTTATTAAACACTATAATACAACGTTCCCCACCAAAAAAACATTCTGCCGTGGTGTAATTTGTCACACAAGAGCAGTGTATGACTCGAACTGTAAATTATAACGCGTCGCCATGGTAATATAGTGCCATTATTTCCCAACACATGAGTGTCTGGTCTAACTCGGCCTCTCAACCTTGTTCGTTGTCATAGCAACAGTAATGAAAATCCTGTATGAAGCCATATCACCTCAATGGCTGCTTTCTCAACCAAGAGATAAATTCTTCATTCTACATGTTAATTTTGAGTGCTATTATGTTGATTTACAGACTGACTATAATAATAATTGTTTTTCTTTTCTATTATTGATGCAAGAATTCTGTCTATGCAATCACCAGTCTGTCACTAGTTTCTTCCTGTAAACATTGGTAGTGTAGCTGTTGCTGGATCAGATTACTTCATTAAAACCCCTTAATGTGTTATAATAGTCATTAAGACCTCGCCAAGTATTTGAAAACTCAAAGCGTTGAGGCAGTCTGACAGTAGTTGGAGCCTCAGCTCTACAGGCCTCGGCTACTACAACTTAGGGACTGCCTTCTGCTTCGAGTTTTCCAACACAGCCATCTGGTTTGGTCTTAATCCCTATAATATGCCTGTTCCTGTTATTTTAAAGGAATGAAAGTTTACTTTTTGTTTATAAATGTTTTATTTTTTCTTTGATTTGGTGAGTTAAAGACTCAGCCAGTTATTGATTTTTTGCATTTTTGTTTCTGCAATAACACCTCAGAAAACAAATCTGCAACTTATACATAAATTTAGGTGTTATTTTGATAATAAAAATACAAAAATATTATGTTGCTACAGAAGCTGATAATTTGTTTTCTTATTGGGGCAAAATGGTGATTACAGGGAGAAATCTTCCAGGAGTATATTCCAGACAACACCATCATCCACCGCTGTCCAACCCTGCAGCAGTGTAAAAAACAAATAAAAAAAAAAACAGTTTTGCGTCACTGGAAGCTAAAAGTGTATTATACTTATAGGTCTACAGATATATTAACTGTGTGCGCCTTTCATGAATACTCAATAAAGTTGAAACTAACTAACTCCAGGGCTAAATCTTAACAGTAACCCACTAAATTCCATTGTAGAATTGTAGGACATTGTAACTGCAAAATACAAATTTGCCTGCAAACCTGCTTGCCTTCCGATGGTAAAATTACTATGGTTATATATTGTGGTAAATGCAGTCACATCAAGTTCAAGTTAAATTTTTAGCAACAGATCTTTCACTTTCAGAGGATGAACCAGTAGAACCCGAAGCGGATGGTGCTTGTGCTGCTAGTACACATGTCAAACTGGATACTCCTACCATTCAGTTCAAACGAGAGCCCAGAGTAAGTCAGTAATAAATATTTTTATTGTTAAAAATTCAAAAAATGCTGGCATAGACTAAAATCTGCTGAAATTAGAATTATATTTTGAATAAATTTGCTGTTTTTCCAAGTCTGGTTCACAGGTAGAGGTAGCCTATCTGCGCCCATGTTCTTGCGATAAGGGGTTAGTCACTCAAGCTAGGCATTGTTCCACCCCTGTCCAGGCGAACTTCCACTGGCAAGATCCCGTTCGAATCCCACCTTGGGTAAGTGGGAAGACGGCCAGTGGCCTGGCGAAAGGTAGTGGTTAACTTAGGGTGCTCTGGTTTTCTCTACCAATACCAACTGGCTAGTCACAGTTTGGCCTTTAATTAACTGCAGAAAAAAAGTGACAATAATCAAAACTCAAAATTCCAAGTTCCTGACTTTCACAACAAACTCACTCATGATGCTCTCACAGGAACACTATACAGTTCATTTAGGTCTCATTTCAAAGAGGACACTTTTGAGTCCAACAAGGTTAGTGGATTTCAAAAAATTTCCTCCATCCTCCATTAGCAAATGACGGCCATTTTGATTTTAGGTAATATTCATTGTTTCTTGTTAGACATCTCAAACTGACCTACAATTCTCAGCACTGGAAATGTGTACAGATGCAAATGAGGTCTCAATTGAAGGAAGACACTTAGGGGTTGAATGAGTTTAAAAACGTTGATTTCTTGTTATGAAGTGGTGGCTGTCTTAAAAATTTTAAATAGATATGGAATGAACTTTCGTTAAATGGTGGTTAAAGTGTATAGATGTAATGATTGATTGAACAATTGCTTGTTGGAGGGCAGAGATTGATATGATATGATATGTAATTCTGGCTCACAGGCCTATTTTGATTTTCCGCACATCAGAGTAAATAGCATGGATCTTCAAAACCATGAAAATCCCCATGATGTTCCTACTTGATAGATACTGAAGAATAAATCTGTCTTTTTATGTTCACAAACTTATGTATGTGAACATACAGGTGAACTTGGATATAACGGACTCAATGGGACCAGGAAAATTGGTCTGTCATATGCAAAATCCGTCGTATACATATGACGAATACTTGATATGCATCAGACTGGGACCAAGCATATCGTCAGTCATATGCAAAAATCCGTCGCACAGTGGTCCATCATATCCAAGTTCACCTGTATAGATGGCAAGTTTCTGTCCGCTGTCGGCGGCGGCGTCACACTTGACATATGTACAACGAGCCACTGGATCTTGGCGCTGGAAAGAGTTACAGATCCGTATGAGGTGTGAAATGAAAGAGGACAAATGGGGCCAGATGAAGTTTTTCGTTGTGACATAGCGGCCAACTTGATTTTATGTAAATCTTGCACATTACCACAAATTACATGACCAATGTTTCTCAACACTTGCATAGATTACCCATCCATAAGAGAATTGTTGCCCTATGAATTCGCACCTCGAGTACACTACTGAAGGAATGTGCAAGTTTAGTAGTGAACATATGTCACGTCCATGTGACCTTCTAGTTTGATAAAATTTGTGAGATGACTGCATATTTTTTTCAATTTGCTTGTCAAAATCCACTTACTGGAGGTTATTATAAAATGAGGAATGGTAACTTTATTGTGCACAGAAAATTATGGCGATTATTAGATTATGCAAAGGTTAGTGTTCAAGCTAAAAAAAATGTCTGGGTTGTGAATAAATTAGCATACTGAGGTATAAATTATGAATATTTTTCTGTTTCAGTTGAAAATCAAACCCAAGAAGTAGTACGAATTATACAATAAGTACACTGAGATTGTTGATCTTTGCTCAGACAGCAGCGATGATGAATTTGAAATACCTGACTTACCAGAGAGTACCATAGAGGATGAGTAAGTACATGTTAATTTTCCAAGCTTGGTATTTTCTGTCTTTTGTCCTTTGAGTGAGCTCAAAAATTGTTAACCCTAATACTGCCATGTCTGATTAGCCCAATTTCCTGGTCCATCCAGGGGATAATTGGTTAACCGAAACATTGGTATGCGTATGCATCTCTCAACAACTTTCAATTGACAATTTCTCTCAAATTGAATGTTTGCTGTGGAGGTCTCAACACAGGTTCAAAGTGGTTATTGGGAGAGAAAACAGTGGTCTCTGGTCAGATTGAGCTGTGGTCTCTTAATGTAGGTCAATATAATATATTTTTTGTCAGGGGGAATTCAAAGCCGTCTCTTCTGCTGGTGGTCTCTCAAGCAGGTTTGACTGTATATTTTATTTACAGAGAAATTACATTTAATTTCTAATATGTGTAGGCATCCTACCAATTTGGATGTACTGATAAGCAACTTTCAAGCCATCAGTAAAACAGAAAATACTGTCCAGCTCTTGATTCAGAGAGGCAGGCTATTGCACACTACAAAGCAATCAGTGAAGGACGGGTTTGATTGGGGAGCTCACGTGAAAATATAATTTTCTGGAGAAATGGCTGAGGACTTGGGTGGCCCAACCAGAGAGTACTTCTGGTAAGATTGCGTTTATGTTTATCCCAGTGGCAGCAACGTTGGCACTATCATGGCAGCAAAACTTCAGGATAACTGCCAGAAAAACATTTTCACAAGAAAAGATCGGCACCAGATCTCCATAACTGTGATGATAAGGAACAACAAACCATATCAAGTCAATCATTAGCTATCAGGCTGAGGAGGAACAATCTTTTTTCTGATTTGTGACTTTCTGTCTGCTGAAAAATGAATAGCATTCTGCAATGATCCCTACCAATGATGAAATTGAACCCTGACCTTGACCAAGTGCTAAGAATGCTGAAATGACCCTATACACTTCACTGTTTTCACCAAGCCAGGAGGTTCCTATGCGAAAAAAGAAAATTCACTTGTTTTAAGATATAAACCTGAAACACAAGTATACCCCTGACCGTCATGTCCCAACGAACTAAAAATTTTGATTGAGGAAACACTCACTCGCATCATCAGCTCTCTTTCATCTGACATGTCATACGGGTCTGTAACTTTCTAGTGCCAATATCCAGTGGCTCGATGTGGTCATGTAATATGTGCTGATGCACAAAATCAAGCTGGCCGCCATGTTGCGACAAACAAAACTTTTTGATTTCCAAGAAAAAACTTGATCTGGTCCTCTTTCATTTGACTCCTCATAAGGATCTGTAACGCTTTCCAGTGCCGAGATCCAGTGGCTCATTGTCATGTCCTCAAGTTTGACGCCGCCGACAGCGAACACGAAGGCAGACGTAAAGTGGCCGGCTCTATGTTCACAAACTCAAAGTTTGTGAATATAAAAGTGACCCCCTGTCTGCTGTGTGTACATTGGTGATTTCACTATAGAATATTACTTTATCTATATGGGAGATATCGACTTACTACACCTGTGGGGAGATTTGGCTATTTTGCATAGGGTCCTTTGAGTCGTCTGAGATTGTCATGCATTTGATAAACCCCAAGGTACCATTAGACAATCTTATGTTACTCCCTTCTTGAGAAACCCCTTTACATCAACTGTGGCGGCAGTAATGTGTGTTGAGTCAGGTGATGGGTACTATGAGTCAAAGTGTGTTGTTGTATTTTCAGGCTGCTCATGGAGGAAGTTGTTACCAAGCTGGGGATATTCGAGGGCAGTGGTCCTTATGTGATAACTCACTCTTTATCTCACCTGTCTGAGAAGACATTATTTTGCTGGTCAACTCATGGCTTGGAGCATCTTGCATGGTGGGCCAGGTTGTCCTGTCTTACCAAATGCAGTATTCTGAATGATGCATGGGATGGAGCCCAAGATAACAGTTAAGGTACTGGACATCATCCCAGACCATGAGAATGGAGAAAACACTAGGAAGGTAGGATCATTCAAAGAGAGTAGGGAATAATTCCCGGTCCCGGGTTTCTACCTCATCGCGATATGACCAAAGCTGTTGAAAGCAATGTAAATCCTCAAACCTCAGCCTCACTCTCACTTGAACAGAAGCTTACCTCCTGACAATTAGTGTTCGTTTTATAATCATGAAACTTTGCAGAGGCATGAAAATCTGTCCTTGTATTTTGACATGGAAAAAATGATACAATATCTTGAACATGCGGCTTCTAACTTAAGAAACTTAGGAGCCAGGGTGGCTGCTTCAAAAAAAAGGAAGCTTGCACTCTGAGTATAAGTACCCTAATTTTAATAACACAGACTGGTGTGTTGGTAAAACTTTCCTGTGGAAGACAAAGTTAATTCTAAAAACACTTGTTGTAAATTGATAACTGCAAGACCCAAGACTGCTGATGACTTGAACAGGTGTGTGCTGGAGATTGCCAATTGGTTTTTTGATGTGGGCATCACTCAAGCAAGATGACGCAGTGAAAATCAGAAATACCCTTACTTAAAGTAATTTTTGTTAATCCTTGCTTCACTGGGGAATGCATGGTTCTTAAGTTGCATTTGATCATTCAGTGTTATCCTTTGTATTTGTCATTATTTTGCAGCAAAAGGAAAAGACTTCTCCAGCGAAAATAACAGCATACACTCACTGGTGTTATTAACTGATGCCCCGTTACTGGATAAGCTAGGTTTGTTGAAAGAAACTTGTAGTTTGTCTTTTGTCAATTTATTAGGTGTGTTTGTTCAGTATAATAGACCAAATATGACAGGGCTGGAGTAGTGACAGATGGAAAAGTGTACCCCTTGGAAGCAATATTGCCCTCAGGCAATATTACTATCACCCCCCAGCCCTGTCTTACTTGTATTATGTAAATATGAAATAGGATTAGTAATGATTGTTTACTTCACTGTCAATAACATTTAATTGAGTCTGGGGTATCCACATGCAGGGTATTTATGAAATTTTATAGCCACATTTGAATGGGGTACCTATTTATACCCACAGCAAATGTGCATGTTGTCTATTTCTTATTTAGTTCTTATTTCTACACTTCTATTTGCAAATGTATTGCAGAATATTCCCAGTTCATTGATGGCATAGCTTCTTTGAGCCTGTGACAGATATTCAAAGAAAACATAACGACTATGGTTTCAATGTTGGTTCACAGTGACAACTACTTATGTACAAATGAGATGAAGAGTCTGTGAATTGTGAAATGGAACAGCAATAAAGGGCGTAAGTGGAAAGAAGAGGATGTAACTTTCTGCTGGGAGTCATTCTTGAAAAGCTGTGAGAAAGCTATGTCTAGTAGATATGGCACCACATCACTCTCTTCTTGCAGATTCCAAATAAAACCGAATGGCATGCAGTGTCCTACGCCCTTTGCAGATTTTGACCTGTGACCTTGAAAAGTGGGGGTCAAAGTGATTGTGATACGAATTTGATGAGAATTTCATTTGATACAACTGTGGTGTGGATATGAACATCCTGCGTGACTTCCTACTCCTGCTATTGTGGTAATTTACCGGACGGACATCACAGATGAACAGACAGCTGTTATTTCTATGTCGCCCGCCCCCCCCCCCCCCTTCATGGGGGGATACAAGAAGTACTGTTGCCATTCAGGATTTGTGTGGCAACACCAAATATTTCAGTGGTCAACAACCCCCTACCATACCTGGAAATTGACAAATTGATATGGTTCAGCTTTTTGATAAACTGAAAATCGCGATTGATTGCTCATCATCACTAACCATACTTGACTGTGAGATATCTGGCTTTTTATGGAAGAATGCTGTCACCATAACAACCGAAAGATAAAGAAAATAGCAATTTGGCATTAGGATTTTCCATGTCTCTTATTTGCAATTGGGTCATATAATAATAAATTTCAGGTTTTGGGGTAGGAAATGGATCTACTGAGGTGTATTCAGGCTATATGGTTGACTATGCAGAATCTAGAGCACCTTATGCGGGGCAACTCTTACACAGTGGCAATATTTCTGACTTCTGACCCCTTGTCTTATCTTTGCTGAAAGAAAAATCACACTTGTCATTGCAGATGATATTTCTTATTTTTGTTTATAGGTGAATAACCTGTAGACTTGGCAGCATTCCTCACTTTTTGGACAGGTGCAAATAAGGTTCCACCAGCAGGTTTTGGACGGAAACTAACAATCAAATTCTATGAGATGGGAGATGTCAGACCATTTCCATTTGCAAGAACATATGCTTTGGAGCTGGAACTTCCATACAACACCAATACAACAAGCACCGACGACTGCAATGAATTAATGGTAACAGCTATCCTTGGCTGCCATGGATTTGATAAAGTCTAGGCGGTAATTTATCAAATCCCTGGCACCAAAGGATGTGATACAGTCCAGATGGTACTTTGCAAGGACAAAGCAACTGTTGGGAATTCCCCCCTGCTGGATTTTAATATCAACCCCTCACAGTTTAGGGTGACACTCCACTGATTATGGATGTCCTTGGCAACTTTAGGCTAAGTGTACTCTTGCTGTCTCAGAAATAGGACCTTTTGAGAATGATGTTTAAAACCTACTGCTGCTATAAACAATTCTTGCATGTGAAAGTTTCTTATAGTGCAAAGGAGTTTGAGTTGGGAAATTTGATACCACTCTGTTCCAAATTGATTCACTTATGATTGCTCGGATTTCATTTGACCAGTCCACCTGTATGTACTTTGCAAGATTTGGGAATAAGAGCGGTTGTTTCTTTGAAAAAGAGTGGAGTGAAGCTGAAGTCAGGCCTTGCCAATAAGGGTAGCCCAGGGCTAGTTGTTGAGGGTCAGGGCTGGTAAATTATATCAATATAGCATGGAGGGGCTAGATAAACTTGTTGACTGTAATATTATCCTACCTTCCTTGCTTAATTCGATATTCTATGGTCATTTTCTGCTGAGATTAAATTCTCCTTATCATTGTTTCCATCCATTATATCCATGTACATTAGTGATGAAGATTATCAATTATAATCGAAGATTACTCATTTGTGAACTGGCTTTGATGATCGATAACGTTTCACACTAGATTGATTGTTTGAAATTTAACGCCATCTGGTGGGGGTAGTAAAAACTAAAACTTTAAAGAATGGATCGTGTTTCTTGTCATGATGGTGACCAGCCGTAAACAGATAATAAAAGATACAAGCATGTCGTGGTTCAAGCTCTCATCAAAGTACCCAGCCACAGTGAGCTGTTATATTAAATAATCAACACCTCTGCTGACTCTTGTGCTTTGTACCACAATCAGTGTTGCCTTGTGACATTGACACCGTTTTATCTAATTTTTGGTCTGTGTACCCTCCCTGATTCAGTACTGTAGTTTTGTGTAAGGCCAGCCACTTTTAATTGAATGCAACCAATTATAATTGATCATCGATCGGTTGCACCCAACCCGTTATCAATTGCTAAAATTCCAATCAATTCCCACCACAAATGTACATACCAGCCTGCTGTGTCATGACTATTCATGATTGCATGTGGAAACATTTTTGTTTTTAACAATGAAAAATGATCTTGCCCCGTGCCTCTTGAAAGTCAGGAAAAAGCTCATAGACATGTCAGCAAAACTCAGGATAGCCCCATACAACTATGACACAAAACTGCATGACAGCCCACACGATGTATGGCTATTGGTCAAAAAACCAAGAGAAACAGAATGGCAACGATGGGAAGGCGAAGTATATGATGCATATGAATCCTGGAGCGGAAAAGATAATCCGCAAATAGGATGAATTCACTATAATATAGTGGGACAAGATCCCTCTTTTAGTACTAACTGTATTCATTATGTTGCCCGTTATTTTTTATTAATATTTGTTCTCTGTTTGCCCTTATATACCAAAGGTCGCTAAAAAAATTGTTCTGATTCTATTCCAAATTTAGAAGAGTCTCTATCTACCATTAAAAATCATCCCTGGCTCGGAAATTAATATAGTATCCTTAAACTGTAGAGGACTGGCTAGTAGAGAAAAACGAATGGATATTTTCGCAAAGATAAAAGAAGAAAAATATGATATAGCACTATTTCAAGACACTCACTGGGATTCCAGAATAGTACTTAACACTAAAGATGAATGGGGATATAAACTGATCTGTGCCCCGTTTAACACTCACTCTAGGGTTAACGGCCATCCTATTTAACAATACTTTTGAGTTCACACTAGGAGAATGTATTAATGATGAAGGGGGAAATTTCTCCCTTACTGAAATACACCTACACACCGGTCTCTCCTTAGTACTAGGGTCAGTTTATACTCCTAATCAGGACAAGCAAGACTTCATTATCTCTCTCATAGAGGCAATTCAAAACTTTGAGAATCCAAACATCCTGTTAGCAGGAGACTGGAACACTACAAGAAACTTCCAACTAGACAATGAAAATTATGTCTCTCAAAATAATCTTAAAATGACTCAAGAAATACAAAATATGATGCAGACATTCTCCCTAAGAGACGTATGGAGAGTCAACAATCCAAAAAAAAACAGTTCACTTGGTCACAAGGACTATCCAATAAACAAGCAAGGTTAGACTACTTTCTATGCGATGATAAACTACTATCACCCAAAAACAAAAAATATAGATCTGACCATTCACCCATCAGCTGTAAACTAAAGATATCAAACGAAGACAGAGGGCCAGGGGTATGGCGTTTCAACAATGCCCTATTAACAGAGAAAGACTTCGAAATATTAATTTAAAAAGAAATAAATAATTTCAAGCTAACCTATGCTGCTACCCCCTACAACCAGGATTACATCACCTCCATTTCTCATGAATTTGAACTAATGATTTCACCTATATTATTCTGGGAAACCCTTTTAGTTACCCTCAGAGGTACAATTATCTACTATAGTAAGCAGCAGCCAAAAAAGTGAAGATAGGATTAGAGAATGAAATTAGGGACTCAGACCAAAATGTAAACCATGGCAAAGCAACAATATTAGAGATGACACAATTGGTCAACTTAAATTCCCAGCTTATTAACATGAGGAAGGAAGATTTAAAAGGGACTTAGACCAAAAGCAACAATATTAGAGATGACACAATTGGTCAACTTAAATTCCCAGCTTATTAACATGAGGAAGGAAGATTTAAAAGGGACTTAGACCAAAAAGTAAACCATGGCAAAGCAACAATATTAGAGATGACACAAGTGGTCAACTTAAATTCCCAGCTTATTAACATGAGGAAGGAAGATTTAAAAGGAGCATATGTCAGATCTAGGGCTGAATGCTGGAATTAGAGGAAAAGCCAAGTAGATTCTTTTTAAATTTAGAAAATAGAAATAGAGTTAATAAAAGTATTACTGAAATTTTGAAAGAGGACCAGACGACAATAAACAATCAAACTGCTATCCTACAGGAAGTAAAACTATTTTACAAAAATTTGTATAAAGAAAACAAGCATATAGGAGAGGCTGAAGACATTAACCTACAACCTACACCTCTAACCCAAATGGAAAAAGAACTGCTAGACTCTCCACTAACAAAGGCTGAAATTGATACTGCATTAACGCAGCAAAAAAACACCGGGCTTGGATGGATACAATGGGGAATTTTAAAAAGAAATTCTGGCCACAGCTAGGTGACTTCTTCTTTGCTTGTGTGAATGAATGTTATACTGTAGGAGCCTTAACACATTCTCAGTCCCAAGGTCTAATCACTTGCTTGCCAAAAGGGGGAAAACTAGTAACCAACTAAAAAACTGGCGGCCCATTTCATTATTAGACACAACTTACAAAATAATCTCACTCTGCATCACAAATAGACTTAGACCTATTCTGAACAGGGTAATAAGCAAAGAACAACATGGTTTCCTACAGGGTAGAACTATATCCGATTGTACACGACTCATGTACGATTTTATTTGGGACTGTGAAGTAAACAATCAAGGTGGTCTCATTCTCTTGGTCGATTTTGAAAAGGCGTTCGACAGCCTATCTTGGAAATTCATACATGAAAGTCTTCAAAAATTTAATTTTTGGCAAAATTTCAGAAAATGGATAACAATGTTCCAAAATAACTCCAATTCTAGAATCATTCTAAATGGCCATCTCTCAGAACCCTTTGACCTGTGCAGGGGATGTCGTCAGGGAGATCCGATCTCCCCTTACCTCTTTATTCTATGTACCGAAATTTTAACATTGGCTTTTAAAACTAACAGAAACAATGAAGGTATAACTATTAGAGGTAAAGAACATAAAACTAGTCAATACGCAGACGACACCTCTGCATTCTAAAAGGCTTCTGAGGAAAATTTAAGGCACAGTCTCGAAACATTAACATGGTTCTACAAACAATCTGGTTTAAAGATAAACTTTTCCAAAACAAAAATGATTAAAATCAGACCCATCAGAGAAACTGATAGAAGGTTCTGTCGAGAAAATGACCTAGACTGGGTTTCGAATTTCAAAGCTCTTGGAATAAATTATGATGTCAAAAACCTACGCAATATCACAGTCAAAAATATTGAAGATAAAATAGATTCAATGAGAAAAATCATACAACTATGGATGTTTAGAAACATTACGCCGATGGGTAGGTTTGTATCGCAAAAAGTCTCATTCTATCCAAAATCACTCATATTCTGCAAGCATTACCAACTCCTCCAAATACATGCTATAAAAGAAATGAAAAAATGATAATTGACTTTATATGGAAATAGAAACGACATGAAATCAGTAAACAAACACTGTATTTCAACTATATAAAAGGAGGCTTGAATATGATTGACATTGCAGACTTTGACTTTAGTCTTAAACTCACTTGGGTAAGAAAAACCATACAAAGTGACCATGAATGGTCACATTTTGCCCTAGAAAACAAGATTGATAAACTTGTTTGGACAGGTGAAAATTATCACAATCAGACCTATTTGGAAACTTCCAACCCATTCTGGCGGAGTGTAATCTACTCATATAAGAAGTGGTACATAGCATTAAAAGAAATTACCACCATTGAAATTGGCGAAGAACCACTTTGGGGTAACCCAAAAATACAAATCCCATTTAACAAGGCTCTATTTACATCAAATATCATCCATGTCCATGATCTATATACCCAGCAAGGCCAAAAACTATCTAAGGAACAACTAGAATTCAAAACAGGTAAAAACATCATGTTGACTACTTATTTTGAACTCTGGAAAGCTCTCCCCAGGAACTGGAAAATCGAATTACAAAATAAAGTTAAAATGATAGGGGTACGAAGACCATTTCCCATTGAATGGCTCACAAAAGATAAAAAGGGTACCTCCAACATCAGAAAGGTATTTAGAGAAAACAAAAAACCAAACATACGAGCCATGGCAAAATGGGAAGAAGAACTGGACATGGATGATAATGAAGAATGGACCTTCCTTTTCTATTTACCAATCAAAAGTAAACTTAACGCCAGGTGTACCTACTTCCAAATACAAATTCTCCATAGAACAATTATCACTAACAGAAAACTCAAACAATTCAACATTAGAGACAATGAAATGTGGGATATCTGTGGGGAAATTGAAACAATTTCTCATATGCTTATTGACTGTGAACCGGTGTTAGAGCTGTGGATAGAATTCGGACTATGGTTAGAAGGTTTATTTCCTAATCATCTGTACTTAGATAAAATATCAATTTTATTGGGAAATAGCAAAAATGAAATGATTGTAAACAATTTAATAACTATCACAAAACATGAAATCTATAAAAACATATGGATGAATCATAAGCTAAATCTCTTTAAACTAAAAACGATTTTCAAAATACAGATGGAATTGGAGATATACCTAGAAACCATTAAGAAAAACCTACCAAAAGTTTTGGGAAAGTGGGCAACTGTCTACTACAGGTGAACTTGGATATGACGGACCACTGTACGATGGATTTTTGCATATGACGGACGATATGCTTGGTCCCAGTTGGGTGCAGATCAATTATTTGTCATATGTATATGACGGATTTTGCATATGACGGACCAATTTTCCTGGTCCCATTGAGTCCGTCATATCCAAGTTCACCTGTACTACTTTAAATCCTTTTAGACACCATACAGACTCTACAGTTCTATTATCCGAAAATATTATCTACCTTTACTGTCAAATGATGTATGCACTGAAAAAACTCTGTATGTATATATATTTATATGCAAGGAACAATAAAATTATAATTTTTTACTGATCATTACTTGGTTATAAGAAGTGATCAGTCCTGAAAATTTTTATGGATTCCGAACTCTAGGTATTTTGGTGCACTCATGCGAAAATACAACTAAAGTTGGTAAAAAAAAATGAAGGCTAGAAACATCTGAGCTAGGCTAGTAAATTTTCTGGCAGCTAGTCCTGGTGAGTTAGTTAAAATTTTCGTTATTGTTTAGCTCTGTAAGTGCTGGTGATTTCTGAATGCAATGAATGATCTCTATAGCCATGTACTTCAAGTTGATGTTTCACCTCTGTTGTGCAGGGCACTCCCTTCCACAGTTTCCTTTTATCAGAACATTTGCATTACAAAATGTTCAGTACTGCATATTAACAGAGTCTGATGGCTTATGAACACTGCATTAAAAAGTTATGGTGTGTAATTATATACACAAACTGACCTCTCAGAATGCAAGTTGGTTCATGCATTTTTAGTAAGCGTTTATGGTAATTTGACCAAGAAAAATAATATGTCTGGCAAGGAACACTTCTGACAACATGCCCTTGTGATGAGGGTTTAAAACCAGCTTGGGAGTTGCTAGGCTTAAAGTAAGAAGAGCAAGTAACGATTTTATTCTAGAAAATCATTCATTTACCAGTACCTGTATACCAACGCATCTAAACTGTTTGTTACCAAGTTAAGTCAATAACGTTTAAATTGAAGGGACAAGTTGCTGATACATTATAACTTAATATTCTATCTGTAACAAGGTTTGTAATAGGTTAAGTATAATTTTTGTTGTTGACCTTGAACAACTTTTATAGTCAAGTGAGCAGATATTCTGCAACATGCTTTTCTGTTGTTACACATTACAGGATCAATAAAATGTTGGTGTTCTGTCTTCCTACTGTTTCCCTTTACTTTCTGAATTTGGTTTATACCGGTTTTGTACTGAATTCACCTTAAATGTAAAATCCACTGTTTATAGGAATGTACAGAAGTATAGTCATCATGGCACATGCCTAAATCGTAACTGTTGCATTACCAAAAAGGCCAGGAATTCCTGGGTAAAAGCTAGCTTTTCTCGGCTTTAAAGAGCTTGGAATTCCTAGGAATAGCTGAGAAAAGCCCTGAAAAGCTTAGATTAACTGGAACTAGGTCACACGGTATTCGAACGGGAAAAGCTAGGAATTCCAAGCTAATTCCAGGTAGGTGGGAAAAGCTGGAACTAGGTCACACGGTATTTGGACGGGAAAAGCTAGGAATTCCTAGGTTTGCAGTGGTGTGAACTTGGGTTTTAGTTTAGAATACTATTAGAAAGTATTTTGACCTATGGTTTATTCATGGTGTAAACGTCCTTTCACCCCAAGTTGTGAACCATATTTTCTAGCCATGTGGGCATTAACAAATTGAAAAAGGAATTTGAAAATAAACTTTTATTGTGTTGATTTGGACAAGATCTAATTTCATTTGTTTTCCCACTGTTTGATGGCTGATTGGGCTAATCAAGTAATTGGGATATTTTAAGGAGGGTTTTGGAGGTATTCACTATCCCCGCCCTGTGGCAAGTGGCAACTTCGATTTCTGTTTGCAGGCATTGATTGCGAATTATGCATAATAATGGTTATTGAATGGTCACATCTTCTAGATTACCAGATTACTACCGTTTACATGTGACCGATTATTTGGAGTATAAATGAATTATTGTTATTGCATGTTTAAGAAGCCATCACTAAATTCCACCGACGTACGCGTTCAACTTGAGAGGATCAGAATATTCGGTCGATACCACAACTCCTTCGTACACGAGCCTTTTATGTGCGTGGAGGGGGGGGGGGGGGGGTGGGGTAGAGGTGTGGTTGAAGTACTTCAGCACGAAAAAACTACGTCCTATCGCGCCAATTGAGAAAACGATTTACAAACTAAATAGAATGATGTATAAACTACTGTAAAGCTATCATTATTCGTCAAATATAACACACATGGCATTAAACATTTATGGTGGTTTCAACTTCAAAACAAAACAGCGCGCGCCATCTTTCTCTAAATTAGGATAATACACAGAGGACGTCATAGTGTCCTTGACTGCACAATACCAGTGACTTATAAGCTTGGATGAAGAAAAGAATGGATATGTAGCGTGAGACCAATAACTATATGTCCTATAGTTAAGTGCTAGACTCATGCCAGGAGTACCAGATAAGCCAACAGCAGGAGGTCACGTGGGAACAAGGACCAGTCCGGGCTCTCGCGCTGATTACATTTCTGAGAAACCTTATCTCCACCACCAGCCGGGGGTGCCCAGATCACCCTTTCTTTGGCCTATTAGCGGCTATTAGTTGACACTGGTTGAGGCTAGCATGTTCAGGTTGACCGGCTGGTTTCGAATCCACTTGTGTTTGGTCATCTAAGTTTATAAGTAATTAGAATCTCCCTGACAGTCAGCTTTCGCCCGCCATGTGTACATATGTCATTAAGTATGCCAACTCTGAACTCAGGCTGAAATACGAGGATTCGCCATGACTACCCGTGGAGAGGTTAGTGGGAGTTCTGACCGCTACGTGGCGCTGCTGCCAATTTACGAAGCACAACCTGAAGAAGGCTTTCTTCAGCTCCATCACTTCCAGCCACACCTGCGTCCGCGTTCAGAGCTCATCAACCGCACAGGAAACTCGTGAATAACAAGACCAGAAAATGCCACTCGTCAGTTTGACAACAGAGGTAAGAATCATAGAATCACTAAATTAGGATTTTCTTATCTAGTTAATGTCTTATTCAAGTAGTTATTGTATAAGGTTGGGATGCTTTACAACCTAAAATGGGTTTCACAGGTGGGCAAATATCTCCTTGCTAGGCGACGCTCAGCTGTAGATGACGGATTTCTCTGTAATCCATATGATTCCGCTATGTTGGCACTACGCTGCTCGCGCGTTGCCATGGCATCGCGTGCTCGATGCAAGAGGCGTACATCATACATGTATAAACATATCCGCCAGTACCCAATCAGAGATACTATGGAAGGAAAACAAAAATGCACTCTATACGAGTCTCAGATTCTCAAACGATAGCAACAGTTATTACATCATACATGTATAAACACGTTCGTCTGCACCCAATTAGACCGTATGCTGCTGGTGGCTAATTTGGCCATTACAAAATGATTCATAAAACCTGGAAAATGACTGAAACCCAGGCATATGGGTACTCATCAGACAGCACTCTATGGAGAGCTATCCAATGGATACCAACATGACAGGGTTTAGATGGTTTTCAAAAAATTGTTGCGCCGTTGTGCTTTAGATAAAAGTAGCCCTAGCATTGGAAGGGTTAAAGATACTATATACGGAAAACAATTGCACTCAATACCCTCAGATTCTCAAACGATGGCAACAGTTATTGCCTAGCAATTTAAGTCATGTTGCTTTCTTTATATAACAATGGTAAGAGCGTTCGGAAACCACTAACACCTGGTGCAGTGTGAGGGTTTCATTTTAACAGTGAAGTTGTTATATACTATTGATTTTTAAGCAGTTAGACAAAGGTGGCAACTTTCAGCAAGCGATATCAAATCTTTATATTTGTAAAGGGGTTCGTCGAATCCCTCAAACCACTTTTGTATCCGTAACTAGATTATGAAAGGCATTTGATCCAATATTGCATGCTATCATAATTCGAATAATCTAGAGACATCGTTAGAATATGGCAGCCAGATCTTATCTTTACAATTAATGGTTATGATGGACACAGGTCATGTCCTACTTTTTGCAACATAATATAACAAAACTCAGGTTTTCTTCTGCCAACATCGTTATTGATATCATTTTAGTTGCAGTACTTCATTATACAAATATGACATCCCTGTCGGGTTTCTACCAGGAATATTAGTTCTTTCGCCCCGAGAGAGGATTGTCGATCAAGGGCGTAGCCCGAGGGCAAAAATCCTCTAGAGGGGAGGTTATTCCTGGTGGACACCCCACAGGGATGTCAGATTTGTTTTATCATACCGAACAAAATACAAAACACAAAAGGGGAAAAAATTACAAACACCAAAGATTTTGGATAAATACTCGTCGTCTGCCTTGTTGAACTAGTTTCACCGGTAGGTCACTCGGCAAACTCCGTGGATGTTCGTGGGTATTCTTCGGGCTAGCTGTAACTTATCAATTAGTACATAGCTGATGCTATGAACTAATCAATTAGTACATAGTTGTTGCGATGAACTAATCAATTACTCCAATGCTGTTGCTAAGGAGTGAGGACAACAGCCTGTCGCCAAGGAGTAAGGAAAACATGACGATGAATTCATGGCCCTTGACCAACCAGAATCAAGAATCTTCATGTGAGGTATAATAAATGATATTATTGCATAGAGGTCTTAATAAGAATATTCCTTATAAGTCACTTTTATAGAATGTTCACCTTTGTTTGTTCAATGAATAGTTTGAAAATCTGGGTTTACTGTATTTGTATTATTAAGGCCGTCTCCAGGGTAAAACGGCATCACACATATAATACTAAACTGTTCATTAGTTAAAAGCACTTATTTCCTTTAAGCTTTGAATGTTCAAATTTAAATTGTTCTCGTATTGTATAGTATTTCACACATTTGAAAACGTTCATCAAGAGAATATGAGCAAATACGCCCTAACAACACCGATTCGAAAAGGTTATGCAAAACATTATGTCCCATTTGAATGGAGCAAGAGAAAGCCTTTTCATACCGTATTCCAGAGAACATAATACATTGATCTCTTGGTTTTGGAATGCTAATAAGAGTGGGTTTTGTCTTTCTCGCACTGCATCGATGTAATCTTACAGGCAAATATATACGCAATCGAATAAACGTTATTATGCCTATCATTCTCCCTGACACGCAGAAAATAGGGTATTCGGCATCGATGTGGTTGTTAAAAGCTGAATTAGAAAGTGCCCACGATATATTATGGCTGCAGACTTGGAGAGTGGATCTCTGTGCGAGTCTTATGGCAGGTGCTGTAATAGGACTCGATTGGCCCATTTATTACATTAAAGTGCATTAAAATATTTCTATCGTCGTTTTACAAAAATCCACCCTGGTGTCTCTATACTAATAGTAGATCATGTGAAAAGCTGGGATACTGCTCTGAATACGACTGATTAGAAAGTGCCACCATGTATTATGGCTGCAGACTTTAAAAAGTCGAATTATGTGGGCGTTTTATGGCAGGTGGTGTCTTGAGCAGGATTTAGTGCATTATGATTCGCCCATTTATTACATGAGAGTATATCGAAATTGCTTTAAATCGTTTGGCAGAAATCTAACCTGTTGTCCCGATACTTATATGAATAAAAACTGGATACCTAGGGAGATACCAATAACTATCGGTGCTATAGTAAAGGCCTGGCTATGCCAGCTATCTCGAATCTGGCCTCATTGTGACGTCACTAGGAGACAGCTCAAGGAGGGCCGTCATATCGTCACAATACAGAAAAACTTGCGCACCAACGACTTTTGGTATATTCGCCGCAGCCAACATATTCAGGTTGACCGGCTGGTTTCATATGCTCTTGTTTTTATTCACCTAAGGTCTACATAATATATACTTCATGACTTGGTATGATGTTGTTTCAATATTGATCCAGCATACCCTCATGTTACATGGAGTACATGAACG
>OZ012684.1:45253082-45270582 GCA_963942565.1 Maea johnstoni | reverse complement strand
ACCCCTCCGCTTCCTTGGGGGTGTGTCTATCACTTGTATTGTCTTTATACCTACTTCGAAACCAAATATTTCCTTTGGGATCATGTATATGCTTTAATGCTCTATGAGTTTTCATAGTTAATAATATATTATATATCTATTTCCTAGGAACTGGGAGAGGTGTATGGAGTGGAATGCATGCCGACATTTATTTTCCTTAAAGGGGGTGATGAGGTAAGTGTATAGAAGTGCATATATATATATATATATATATATATATATATATATATATATATATATATATATATATATATATATATATATATATATATATATATATATATATATATATGTGTGTGTGTGTGTGTGTGTGTGTGTACGTACGTACGTACGTACGTACGTACATACATACATACATACATACATACATACATATATATATATATATATGTATATATATATATATATATATATATATATATATATATATATATATATATATATATATATATATATATATATATATATATATATATATATGGTCAAACTAAAGCTACCCTTTAAATGATAAAAAAGGTGCACGCACAAGGTCTGACCACTTATTATATGACTCATTAAATAGCGTTAAATCTGAATTGAATTTAAAAATGACATGCTGGATATAAAAGATACAAATATATCCACTCAAATGTTTCTCAAAAATATCATTGCTTTGATGATAACCTCGTATTAGCATCAAACAGTGAGTATCGTAATTCATCGTATGATCTGCCCACTACCAAAAAAAATCGGCCACCCCTCGTTAAAGAACAGTGTTGAAAATACACGACGGATATGTATGGTTTATTTTGTAACAAGAAGACGAAGCAAACATAGATATCTACATTTATATTAATTATCTTCTCTTTTACAGGTGGACAAGCTTTTTGGAGCAAATAAAGAAAAATTCCACTCAATGTTGGTTTTGCACAAGTAATCCACATGCCCATTAGCTCAAGTCGATGTAAGCCACACGGGAAGAAGCTCAAGGATAGTGCAAATGCACGATCAGCATACTTTGTTTTCGTGGTCGCTATCTAGATGATAAAAATGGTACCTATGCTGTATTGTATTCGTTGCCAATTTCTGAAAATGTTGTCACAGGTCAAGAATGACATAGGACAGTTAGGAATGCGGTACGACACTGCTAAGCCATTGGTACGAACCAGTTACAGTGGTAGGACATGGTCAGGAACCGTTGCGAATTGGCAAACTTCGACCACTAGCTATAAGTCAATACCAGCAATTGCCAGGATGTTGTTCGAAGTACCAAGAAATAAAAAGACTTTTCATTAAATAAAAAGAATGTATGAATCTGTCTATAAGTATAGTGCTGCTCTGCTCTGTATTTTAAGAATACAGTGAAACCTCTCATTGTGAACACCCCAGAGATATGGACGCCCCCTTTTGTGAACCTAATTTCCCAGTCCCGTTTGTATCTTATGAATTGTATAAAGACCTATAAGATGTGAACAGCTTCGAATGTGAAAACCTTTGCCCTGGTCCCAAGGTGTTCACATCCCCGAGGCTTCACTGTATGTGTGAATATAAAATTATTCCTAAAACGCATGTATCTGATGCATTTCTCAAATATAGCAATTGTCGTAATTGTACATAGTAATTGTAATGATATAATCTATCCTTATCAATAAAATTCAACAAGAATATCGATAAAATTGTTCAATGATATAAATATTGTCAGCCTGGCTGCGATTCTTGGTCGCCAATACCACAAACAATAATCAAGAATAGGAAACTATAGAACTTAGCTTTGCTAAGAATGGAAGGAATTATATGCATATTGAAGAAACGCTTTCATCTTTCAAAGCTTTATACTTTACTACATGTAGTATGTGCCTCTCGACGTTAAATCTAAATATAAGACTGGACTTGAATAACAAAAGGTGAGGATAGGTTTTGTCTTGCACATTAGATACCACACGAACGTTGGGTTCGTGCATGTGATGTAAAACAGTTTATATCACATGTCTACCTTAGATGAAGGGAACATGGATTGGTCGCCACAGACCAATTACTATAGGACCAAATGTAAAGCCCTGGACACACCGAATCTAGTCCCAGTGGGACGTCACTAGGAGACAAAGACCAGTGAGGGCTCTGGTATTTGTTTAAATATACAGAAACTTGCTCATGCACACCCGCAGAACGCATCTCTTTAGTGGTTCTTGTCAATACCTGAGTTAGGAGTCGTGCTGAG
Source organism: Maea johnstoni (assembly GCA_963942565.1). Classification (NCBI taxonomy): domain Eukaryota; kingdom Metazoa; phylum Annelida; class Polychaeta; order Spionida; family Magelonidae; genus Maea; species Maea johnstoni. Next base: position 45,268,346 of record OZ012684.1, on the reverse strand, counting down.
GCTGTTGAGCGAAATCTGCTGGTTGCGTTTCCGGTGATCAACATTCATGTGTCTTAAATTTGCGTTTATGATTATGTTATTTGCATAGGGTATATGATTTGAAGCATAGCATTTGAACAAGCCAATGACTGTGGTAAGATTGGGCAATTGACGATATATTGATAAATCTTACATTATTCCATGCAATGTCATATAAACTGTTTTTAGACGTTATAAACTCATTGCGAGTGGTTGGTTGCAAATACAAAGGAATGTAAGAAACAACGTATACAGCTTCCTTTCTCTTTCAACATTCCCTGCTAAATACAGGAAAAGACATAGCCTATTTTACGAATTGTCTTCATGATTATGATGATCTTAACTCATTTGCTCTTATGTAAAGTAAGTCCCAAACAAATCATCAGAAAATGTCTCACATCTACTCTTTTATTTTCTTATGCGTTTCGGTCAGATATATATTATAAAGTATTTAAAATGTGAAAAAATAAAATAGGGCTTTTCCCATACACTTTGCGTATTCATTTAATCATTAATCATTTCATGTAAGGAAATGTGGAAATTCTACAAAAAAAATGCGCAATAACAAATGAAAAAATCATAATACACACAGAACATATCTAAATACTAGTAATTCAAACATCTATTGGAGACACGTTAGTATCATCTGGCGATCAAAGTTGATACTTCTATGGGATAATAGATGGCAGCAGGGAATGTTCCCATTGAATGACTCCGTAAGCTACGAACCGGAGGATACTCTCTAACTCTGCTAACAATTTGTCTTTATAAAAGAGAGAATGTGAATATCATTTAACCCAAAGCATCTTAATACTTACTACTAGTATACAGCTCAGTCAAGAACACACGGGTCTGGGTTTTGAAAAGTTTTATTTCATAATATACATATCATTCAATACATAGCTACTGCTTTTGTCAAAGAATGTTTACCTGTTTCATTCATATACGATTATATATTCGACTTGATATCAATTAATCAATAATGATATAGAAGATTGTTATATTAAAGAATTAAACATTCCGTAATAAAACAAACATTATTTTGACATTTCACGACAGTCTCTTGCATATAGAACTTATCATCATGGACAACCCCATACCTTTTTTCGGGATGTTTCTTATAGAAATCGCGACGCAGCATAAGTCACCACAATGGGTTTAAGTTCAGTGCATGAGGCCCTATTACTATTTTAGAAGCACACATACTCATACTCACACGTATTAGCTCATTCATATATATATATATAAATATATATATATATATATATATATATATATATATATATATATATATATATATATATACACACACACACACATATATATATATATATATATATATATATATATATATATATATATATATATATATATATATATATATATATATATATATATATATATATACATGTATATATATATATATATACATACATATATATATATTTTATATATATATATATATATATATATATATATATATATATATATATATATATATATATATATATATATGTATATATATATATATATATATATATATATATATATATATATATATATATATATATATATATATATATATATATATATATACATATATATATATATATATATATATATATATATATATATATTATATATATATATATATATATATATATGGTTAAGATTTTATAATATTATATAGTCGTACGGTTAAAGATATATGGATATAGTAATAATATCATATAAATACCTAATAACACATTTTAGATTGCGTTCAATATTCCTTTTCCTAGTCACTCGTCCATTGCTCATCATCATCATCAACCTAAACAGCATTCTATGGAATGGAATTGTCTTCTGTCTAAAGCAACTGAAAAACGACACTTTTCTTGAATAACAGAGGTTTAACTTAGCCTTTTATGATTGCATGCCGTCAAAATATAATTCATACCTAAAAAGACGAGAAATAAATTAAAATCCTCTGAATGATAATATAACTATACAATCAATTTTTTTGGTGTAGTGATTGATACGTCTAGCGCGGTTTATCCTTTTCTGAATGCGAAAACCCTCAAAATCCACATGTACAGTGCCAACATTTAATTCCTGCACTAAATGCGTGGACAGCCTGGCATAATGCACGACGGCATGCCCGATTGCAACCCAGTTTCTAGGGAATAGATGGGTGGATGACCTCACAACTGAACGTAGCTTTTATTGGCAGGCTACATGCTACTGTGCTCGGATTCATTTTTTCACATGTTATCCATGGTTGTTTGTACAACGAGGTACTGGCAGACGTACGGTTGACTGGTGCAGGAATTAAATGTCTGTACTGTACACAGTTTTTGCTGGTGCGATACCCTCAAGCCATGATCACTGTAGTGTGCAGTATGAGCTTCTTCGAACTGTATTATGTTCATTGGTTTCGGTCGGACTCTCCTCGCGATCCTCTTTTCCCTCTGAACCATTCTCCTCTGGTTTAGGAGTGCCAGTGTCAATCATTATATATTCTCGTTCTTCGTTATCTTCTCTGCTTGCTTAGCTATTTTCTTGCCATTTCTTCTTCCTCATCTTTCGCTTTCTGTAAGATTAAATTAGTGGGAGAGTGTTTTATCAACATTGTGTTTGATGCTTTTGATACGATGTGCCTAATCAGTGTATGTGATGACGAAAGGGAATAGGTTTGTAGTTAGGTCAGTAGTGATATACATACATAGCATACATGACAAACATACATGCATTAGATACACACAAATTGCAGTGGTATTAAATGGAAGATATTACAATATATTGCTCTGTTTCTAATATAAAAATGAACTCATGTATGTGTAAGTGCATGTGTCTATGTTTCTTTAATAAAAAGATTAACTAAAAAGCGTGCTAGTAATCAGAGTGTGTGTGTTAAAGACCTTAAACAATTTCTAGCGGGTAGCGACTGGCCATAGCCGCCACCTAGTTGCTATGATAAAGCGGGGTTGAATGTAGTTTAACAGCGGTTGCCAAGGCACTACATGGCAATATTGGGGCCCTAACAATGAACATAATGAACAGCATTGTTAGGATCCCAATATAGGATTAATGTTGGGCTCCTAATATTGAAAATTGTTAAAACCAATGTTAAAACCACAACTCAGTCCAGTACAAAAAGGAAATTAACCAATCAGCTGCTAGAATCAGAGTGGAGCCGATGAAAAGGTAAGTTATCGATGTTATCAAATGTTCATTATGAGAATGTATAATATGTCTTGAATCAATGCAATCAGTGTGACATACAAATTGATAAGCACATTTATAGGTGAGCTGAGCCTATCCAAGAGACTGACAGACACAAAAGCAGACAATATGCATAACAAAGCAGTGGACATTTTCAAAAGTTTACATTAAAGACGTAGAGAATAGTGTACAACTAGCTTTTCTTTCCGTATGATGCATTTTGGTGGAATTCGTGCCATATTAAAACAAAGTATTGGAAAAAAACAGCTTTTCTTTCCGTATGATGCATTTTGGTGGAATTCGTGCCATATTGAAACAAAGTATTGTAAAAAAAATGTAATCCTGCAAATTGTTCGGGACAGTGTACGGTAGTGTACTACATGTACTATCTATATATAATACACTGTGTGGTTAGTTAGGCGTGGGATGCAGCGCATATGCAGTACAATACAGTACAACACAATACTCTTATACCGCTACCTGTGCTCTACTTGAAGGCTGCTGTCATTCTCTCTTGGTGAGCCTTAAATATAACCATACACCATCAACTTTCCGAGTATACCAAGGTGCTTCGATTAATCAACTGTCGAAGCATAACTCAAGTACCCAGTTGTTCAAACAACGTGACATTAAAACCAATGAATTATGCAAAATGATTGAATAAATCATGATAGTTTGACAGTATGCACTCGACGTTAATGTTAGTTGTTTGTACATACAATGGAAAATTAGATGTAACATCGGGTCATAAACACTTGCAAACTAGTCCATTGCTTCCAGATCTATAATTCATATAATTCAAAAGTCTGAGAATGTGTAGTTAGGAAGATCTATTTTGGGGATAAAAGCCTTATCTTAAATTGTGTAAAACATACATGTAGGTGACTCTAAAACGTAAAACATTTCAATGATAAAACTCATACCTCATAGGATGACAAGTATCAAACCGATATCATAATTTTCAGATCTTCCACAAATGGAAAAGGTTTTGTTTACCGATATATGATTCGCGCCAGTTGAACTTTTGGCAAAGCTCTCACTTAGTGGAGATAAACTGCAGTGAAACCTCGAAAATATGAACACCTCGGGACCAAGGGAAAAACGTTCACATCAGGGGGTGTTCATAAACGTAACATAAACAAATGGGACCGAGAAATTGTGTTCACAAAAGGAGGTATTCACATCCCTGGGGTGGTCACAATGAGAGGTTTCACTGTAGTAGTAAACTATGCAATAATATACAGTTACGGTTCGTTGACTCAGGGCCTCGCGCGCGATTTAAAAGGTACGTTCATTTTTCTGATAATATTTGCGCAATAACTATACGTACCCGCCGTCGTATGCAGTACTGAAGATTGCCCAGCCCAGCGTGCCCAGCCGCATCATCCGCACTCATCTCCTTACCGTCAAACTGAAGGGCAAAATGTCTATATATATATATATTATATATATATATATATATATATATATATATATATTATATATATATATATATATATATATATATATATATATATATATATATATATATATATATATATATATATATATATATATATATATATGTGTGGCGTGTGTGTGTGCGTATGTGTGTGTATGTATGTATGCATGCATACATGCATGCATGCATAAGCATGCATGCATGTATGTAAGTATGTATGCATGTCTGTATGTATGACTATGTTTTTATGTATGTACATGTATGTATGCATGTATGTATGTATGTATGTAAGTATGTATTTATGTGTGTATGTATGTATTTATGTATGTATGTATGTATTTATGTATGTATGTGTGTGTGTCTATCGTAAACAAAACCCATGGTAAAAAAACGAATATTTATGAATATCTCAATAGTTTCATGCCTGCAGAATGGTTTATTGTGTTTTTTTAAACTAATCAACTAATCCTAACAAGGCGCCCCCAGGATTTTGGGGGACTTCATCTAATCCAACTACTGGGTTGCCGGTTCTGCGCAGTTCTTCAACACCGATTACTAAAGTACCTTTTTATCCATTGCCAGTTTAAGATAGGGAATAAGTGTAATGATTACGTAGAACATTTACTTACCAGCCATTTGACATTGACATCTGCCCCCGCACCTATCAGGTATTTGCCTATGCCTTCCCTGTTCTTTTCTATGCACACAAAGAGTAGCGGTGGAAATGGTAGCACGTCCTCTCGCGGATCTAGTTTCCCCTGTAGATCGTTGATTGATGTTCCTTTATGCAGACCCACTGTGACAAAGAGAACGTCAAGTACAATCATTTAATTCCTGCATCAGTAAACCGGACGTCGGTCAGTGCATGGTTGTACCCATGGGTAACATGTCAAAGAAAATAAGCCAAGGACATCAATGACCCACAAAATAGCTTTCGAATCAAAGCTACGTTCAGTTCATCCTTGCATCCATAACGAGGAGACTGGGTGCCAATCGGGCGTGCGGTCATGTACTACGCCCGGGCTGCCCATGCATTTCGTGCAAGAATTAAATGTCGACACTGTAGATTACAAATAATCCAGCAATGACTTTGTTGTTCGTTTGAGATTTCTTCGTATTTTCGACATGTAATCCATGGTTGTTTGTACAACCAGGTTGATACAGGCGTCCGGTCGACCAGTGCAGAAATTGAATGTCTGTATTGTAATCAGGTGATTATGGAAATTTACGGTGACATCAATTCGTACCATAAACACACATGAACAGTTATACTATACTTAACGAGGTATAGATGCATGTACAGAATAAGAAAAAATTGTATATTGCATTTATATTATGTCATCCAGAATAAAGAAAATCACAGTCATTATGTAAACAAAAACGAAAGATTATTATTTTGCTATAGCTTTTATCCACTAAGGGCCAAAACTTGTCATATGAGTTATAATGATATAATTTGCATACGTTTAAGCTTTGCCACCCTGTCCTGGTCATCTTCATCTATGGCCTCAACAAAGCAAAGGTAGAGGTCTTTAAGTAAGGTGTTCTTGGTGTCTGAGTTTGCTTCTTCGAGGCCATCTCTCACATCCTCAATGAACTTCCTGCTGTCGCCATATGCAACCTTGAAATCCATTGGAGTCTTTCCATCCTAGAATGATAAGATAGAGTGCATTGAATGAATTATAATGCAAACTGTTTTCTCATTTATTGCTTTTGATTTTGATAAGAAAAGTATTTTCTCAGATTTATCAGGAACATATACTTACTGATTGTTTTTGACAGAACAATGTCTATTTCGACTTTTATGAACACACACACACGCACACACACACACCACACACACACACACACACACACACACACACACACACACACACACACACACATATATTTATATATATATATATATATATATATATATATATATATATATATATAATATATATATATATATATATACATATATACATATATACGTGTGTGTATGTATGTATGTATGTATGTATGTATGTATGTATGTATGTATGTATGTATGTATGTATGTATGTATGTATGTATGTGTGCGTATAGCAATATTACTGAGTTGTGAGAACACCTCCAAACCTAAAATGATAGTGGTCACTGAAGTATGGTGCGTTGTGAGATCGATGTCACAATGTTCTCACAAACATCTTTCTTGTTTTCAGTCTCATTAGGGTTAGGTTTAGGTTTAGGGTTATAATAGGGTAATATCAGCTCAAAACAAGCACAAATAAAAAAAAAAGTTCCTTTACTATGGGAATGATAGGGAACGATGGCACAAATCAGAATTACATGGCTGTGTGTGTGTGTGTGTGTGTGTGTGTGTGTGTGTGTGTGTGTGTGTGTGAAGATGCACTACTTTATTCACTTACCTTATCCTTTGCGTCCTCATCAGCGCCAGCAGTGATGAGCGCATCCTCCACCGATTGGGAATCCTCCAACGTGCATGCATAATGCAAGGGTGTGCGGCCATTCTTAAAAAGGAAAATAAATTGGTAATGCGACATAAGCGAAAACAGACACGGCAAAGGTCAATATACCCTTTTCGATTTTTTTTTTGAATCGTTGAGAAATTCACTATTGTAAAACACGTTTTGGGTTGTGATACAAATTTAAATGCATAAGATTACTGGCAATGTTAATGGTACGTAGCGTTTTATTTCTGACAAAAAAATACATATAGTGCGCGTGAATCGTGACTGCAACTTCGTATCAGGACTTTAGATAGTGTATACTCGGATCCTCACGCGGTATTGAATAAAAGTTTTTCATTGGTAAAACGGATGCATCAAGATTCTACCAATTATTCATATGGTGTTTTAAAATGCTAAGGATAATACAAATGGTGTCGTAGGATCCTTTTATATGGGGCAATAGGTTATTCACATGAACGACGAAAATAACTTTTCGAATGTCGTTAGTAATTGTAATGCTTCAATCTGTGTTGGTGGCCAGTGATTTGATTCCAGTGGTCGAGTTATGCATATTGATATACTTTTGATTAGACAGTAGTTGTTGATCGATAACGTTGCCACGAAAACTATCGACTTCACCTCATTTGACTGGCATCATTCTTACATATCTCCTGTGGATCACTGTAGATCACATTTTTACCCGTAGATCACTAGACCGAATATGACTACCAATGTCCAGAGCTCCTCAATCAACTAATGTCCATAGTTGTGGTCTGATAACCTTCGTAGTAGACGAGGGAGATAACGAATTGGCGATAGAGCAAAGATATTTGAGGTGTGAGCAGTGTATAATGTCCATTAGTTATTCTTCCAATCTAGTTGAACTCTTATCAAACTCATCCGAGGAAACCCTTGTAGATGAGAGACCACGAGCGATCAGTGGCAATACCTTAGACCGCTCAGCTGTTGTGGAAGGTCCTGGCAGTGTTGAGAGACCGCAAGCAGTCAATTGCAATGTCTTAGACCGCTCAGCTGTCGGGGTAGGCCCTAGCAGTGGTAAGAGACGGCTAGCAATCAGTTTCAATGCCTTAGAACGCTCAGCTGTCGGGGTAGGCCCTGGCAGTGGTGTGAGACGGCGAGCAATCAGTTTCAATGCCTTAGAACGCTCAGCTGTCGGGGTAGGCCCTGGCAGTGGTGTGAGACGGCGAGCAATCAGTTTCAATGTCTTAGACCGCTCAGCTGTCGGGGTAGGCCCTGGCAGTGGCGTGAGACGGCGAGCAATCAGTTTCAATGTCTTAGACCTCTCAGCTGTCGGGGAAGGCCCTGGCAGTGGTGAGAGACGGCGAGCAGTCAGTTTCAATGCCTTAGAACGCCATGCTGTCGGGGTAGGCCCTGGCAATGGTGAGAGACGGCGAGCAATCAGTTTCAATGCCTTAGAACGCCATGCTGTCGGGGTAGGCCCTGGCAATGGTGAGAGACGGCGAGCAATCAGTTTCAATGTCTTAGACCGCTCAGCTATTGGGGGAAGGCTCTGGCAGTGGTGTGAGACGGCGGGCAGTCAGTTTCAATGCCTTAGAACGCTCGGCTGTCGGGGTAGGCTCTAGCAGTGGTGAGAGACGGCGAGCAATCAGTTTCAATGTCTTAGACCGCCATGCTGTCGGGGTAGGCCCTGGCAGTGGTGTGAGATGGCGAGCAATCAGTTTCAATGTCGTAGAACGCTCAGCTGTCGGGGTAGGCCCTGGCAGTGGTGTGAGACGGCGAGCAATCAGTTTCAATGTCTTACACCGCTAAGCTGTCGGGGTAGGCCCTGGCAGTGGCGCGAGACGGCGAGCAATCAGTTTCAATGTCTTAGAACGCTCAGCTGTCGGGGTAGGCCTTAGCAGTGGTGAGAGACGGCGAGCAATCAGTTTCAATGTCTTAGAACTCTCAGTTGCCGGGGTAGGCCCCAGCAGTGGTGAGAGACGGCGAGCAATCAGTTTCAATGTCTTAGAACTCTCAGTTGCCGGGGTAGGCCCCAGCAGTGGTGAGAGACGGCGAGCAGTCAGTGACACTAAATTAGACAGTCGGGCAGGGCCCTGGCATTGGCGGGAGACAGTGAGCAGTCAGTGGCACTGCATTAGACTGCCCAGCTGTCGGGGAAGGCCCTGGCAGTGGCGGGAGATGGCGAGCAGCCAGAAGCAATGCCTTAGACCGCTTTGCTGTCTGGGAAGGAATGGCAGTGGTGGGAGATGGCGAGCAGCCAGTAGCAATGCTTTAGACCGCTGTGCTGTCTGGGAAGGAATGGCAGTGGTGGGAGACGGCGAGCAGTCAGTGGCAATGCCTTAGAACGCTCAACTGTCGGGGAAGGCCCTGGCATTGGTAAGAGACTACGAGCAGTCTGTGGTAGTGCATTAGACCACTCAACTGTCGGGGAATGCCCTAGCAGTGGGGAAAGACAGCGAGCAGTCAGTGGCAATGCCCTAGACCTCTCAGCTGTCGGGGGAGGCCCTGGCAGCAGTAACAGGCGGTGAGCAGTTACTAACAGTGCCTTAGACTACTTCGCTATTGAGGCAGGCCCGAGACGTCGCTATCAGTCAAAACACAGTGTGCTAGTCCACTCTGCCAATGGTAGTATATCCGCACTAGGTCAGTGGTGCGCATTTAGAAAACAATGATCACTATGCATCGCGCAAGGCTTACGTATCTGTGAGGTTACGTAACAGAGTCCGTGACCAACAATTGGCCTTGCCATTTCTAGACCAACTACTAGTACTGTCCACCTATTTGTACGTGAGTGATGGCCTCAACCCTTAATATAGATAGCCAGCAAGTGACCCCTGTCCCGCCTGCTCAGTAGGGATCTTCACTTGACTAGGGTAAGGTACCATACTGTGCTATCGACAATGGCAATCCGGGACAGACTTAGAAATATATCGAGAACCCACGGATTAGAAGCGTCTGTACATGGCATACCAAAAATTGCACAAGCAAAATCGAAGTCTCCCAAGATTTTCTGGAGCATCATAAGTATATGCTGCATATGTGCTATTGGATACAGTATTGGGAACATAGTTGTGAACTACCTGCAGAAACCTAAGACTTTGGATATTAATATCATAACTGCATCTGATGATATCAAATTTCCGGATGTGACTGTGTGCAACAAATTTCCATTTGATGTGGAAAGATGGCTTATTCTAAATGAAGGAGTTTTCGAGTACATAAACAATGGAAACAATGCAACGGTCAAAACTGACCCGCAGCACAAATCGCTGCACCAACTTATGAAATCGGAATTTAGTCTGGATAACGTCATGGAAAAAGAGAAACAATTTAGGGAATACCACCTGGAAAGTCTAGTTAAGGAATATCTCGGGTATCAAACAAAGAGGAACGTCATACAGAGATACGTCAGGGAAAGCGTCAAAGATGAGCGCATTCGATCAGATAAAATACGGCATCTAAATCAGTGGTCATCCCTCGTTCTTAGTCTTAAAGAGGAATTCATAAAGGCGTTCGGAAATAGGCAGAAGACGTTTATTGCGGATTGTCTTTATGACAATATGAAATGCAAAATTGGAGCCGTAAAGAACCACAGAGATGTAGATTATCTTAATTGTTACACGTTTAGTGATATAACAATGGATATGAAGTCTAAACACCCAATAAGGCCTGGACAAGAGAATGGCCTGTGGTTGACCTTATTTCTTGGCGACCCGGGGTACGTAAATGTTGGGAAACATGTGGATATTAACTTGCCCTACAATCCCCTCAATGGAGGATTTGGTGCTAGGATTGCAATCCACACACCGGGGAGTGTGGCGCATCCCAAGGCAAATGGATTTGATGTGGCGCCTGGTCACCAGTCTAACGTGGACTTGAAAATACAACGCACCAGTCGTGTCAATGCACCTTATGGAATGTGCATGGAGAGTGATACAAAGGAACATAATGAATACACACGACATTCGTGTATTCAGAAATGTATGAGTGACGTGTTCCTCGAGAAATGTGGATGTGTCCCCTCTGACGTCATGCCAAATGTCGATTTCAAGAATTGGAATGTCACGTATTGTGACGAAATCACGAGCGACCCCATCACGTGGTCAAACAGATCGGATTGTCAGCTAGGTATTCGATCCATGTTCTCAAGAAACGATATCTTGGAGGAAAAGTGCCAATGTTTTGAACCATGCGAAGACATCGAATACGATTTCAGACTATCCACATCGCAATGGCCTTCGCCGTATGAAATAGACAGTTTGCTCCAAAGTGATATGATGCGTAAATACACAACAAAAAAGCAAAATATTGCTTATTGGAAAAACGGAGGTTTTGCAAAGAATTTCGTCCGCCTCAATGTTCATTTGGCAAGCAATCGTATTAAACATGTTACAGAGCGCCCGGTGTACGAGTTGCATGCCCTTTTAGGCACCATAGGAGGAAATCTTGCCCTCTTCATGGGAATGTCAGTCATCACCTTAATACAAGGCTTTGTGTACCTTTCCGCATGCGCATGCGCTCTGTGCGGTAGAGATAATGACGATGATGAGGATGAAACCTATGAAAAGGTATAGTTTTAATAAATCAATTGCACATGATTATATTTATTATCTGTTATGATTATTTTGTTAATGTTTCTTACTACTAGAATAGCGTATGTATAAACCATGGTAAAAAAATAAAAATAATGATTATTCATGTGTGTTGTGATCTCATGATTTAAGGATTGAACCTGTTTCCATTGGCCCCAGACTCGAGTGTTGAATCTGAGAACGTAGAAGAGTAATTCTTTTCAATTTAAATAAAAATATGGACGTTTTTATTGTTTCAGAGCATATCTCATTGTCAATGAACAAAATACAAAATGATTTACAATATACCATTCAATCAGAACATCAGTATTACGGATTGGATTGTGACAACAGATTCTTCCATAATCTAATTGTGGGAAATATTCATGTATATAAGTAAATTTATACATACAACACATTTATGTGGATATCTATATTAATATAACAAGTCATCCTTCACTTATGTGTGTAAGTTAGTTGATTTATTGGACCTTGCGCCATAATCAACACGACCAAGGGCCCATTTTACTGCTATACTATATTGAAATGTTCTAATCAAAGTTTCCCCTTGTTTTAGTTTATTATCTTTAGATAAAAGTTCTAAGTTTTTGCTTATTTCTTTGTATTATGCTGTTCGACAATTACTTTAAGCACTGTGGACAAAAACTTGAAGGTTTCGTTGGGTTGTAAATATTATTAAGATGTGGATCAAGGTATAATCAAAGTTTCCCCTCTTATTAGTTCGCTTATTATGTTTAGTTATAGGTTCTATGTTTTAGTCTGTTCCCGCGTATTGTGCTTATCGGCAGTGACCTTTAACACTGTGAACAAAAACTATATGTATTTGTATGTTCATATGTCGTATATAGTCAATAAACAGTACAATATATTACAAAACTGCTGCGACAGTGGAGATTAAGCAGGGGTCGTATTGCAATTGCTCACACTTGACAAGAGTTAGCAGGAAAGAATATTTGCTATCATTAGTAGTACCGTAAATTCTCAGTAATTTGGGATTCTTTTTAATTATTACAATTTTGGAGAATTGAGGGTGGCCAAAGTTTTATGAAAATACTGACAAATCAGAGTAATAGTTGATGATACTTTGTGAAACAGCTACCAGTGATACATCAAGGGTGGTCCATATTTCCCAATAATTATGTTGCAAAATAATTCTATTGGCCCAAATTTCTAGGGTGGTCTAAATTTCCGAGAATTTACGGTAGACGAGATACAATTTTCTCAGCACCTTATGTGTGCATCTACTAGGTTCGCATCACCAATTGTTATCTATATTTCGTGTATGTTTACACTATGTTATTGGAATAGTTTTGTTTTACTGCCAAAGCCTGGCAGGGTTTCGAGTTTCAACCAGAGTGCCAGACTAAAAATGTAATTGTAATGTTTATTGACCCCACCCAATGGTGTGTTATTACAAATACATAAATATGGATATAGAATGAACTAGATCTTCTAAAATGTAATTGTAATGTTAATTGACCCCACCCAATGGTGTGAAATTACAAATACATGAATATGGATATAGAATAAACTAGATCCTTTCTAAATTTAGGAACAAAACCAATATAATTGCATTATCATATTACAAAATAATCCGATATGTGTTTACCATCCGATTAGTTTACCAACAGAAAGCATGTTCCTACTCGATAATAATGGTATTAATGAATGAATTACCCCTTCCATCATTTGTAATATTAATGTCTAGTGACATTGTTGAATCTGCACGAGGCTTGATTCTATCATTAATGTTGACGTAACTATTCGTCATCAACATATCAAATACAGTAACCATTCTCTTTGATAGATTACGAAATTATGATAATTGGTGTGATATAAAGTCACACGTATTCTCCAGGTAGTGAAAGCAACCATGTAAGCTTATTCCTTGATACAATTGTCTAAAACTGTTATCTGGCATTAAGATTAAGTACTAATTGACCAAATAGTTGATGCTAGTGGCGTGGTAATATTTTTCTTTACATAATTTAGTTAATGTTTGAACAGGGAATACCATACGATAGATAATTTTGAATACCTAAATATAATATCATAAATTACCACTCATGCATATAGGTTTAGAATCGATACCGAATACCATACGATAGATCATTTTGAATACCTAAATATCATATCATAAATTACCACTCATGCATATAGGTTTAGAATCGATACCGAGAGCCATACTACTACCAGTAATCCATATCCTAACGACACAGCTATATATGGAACAGGGTTATGAAATGTACAGCTAAGGTATGATAGATAGCTTGAGGTTGTCAAGCAACAGCTGTTGTCTTGGTGTCAAAATAGCAACCGCTGGTATCACATGACCGTATGTTTGACCGCATTGTGGACACTCGGCCTTTGGGTCGGTGAGCGATCGTTAGATCAATATAGCTCTAAAAGCGACGAGTGTAGATTCGAAATCGGCCTGTTATTTCCTATTCTTATACATTACACACCCACTCTCTATTATTTTAACTTCAGACACTATGACTGTACGACTCCTCTTCCAAAATTCCCAGCGATCGAAGAAGTCTGTTTTGTTTGTTTGTATGTATGCATGCATGTATGTATGTATGTATGTATGTATGTATGTATGTATGTATGTATGTATGTATGTATTTATGTATGTTTGTATGTATGTATGTATGTAAATATATATATATATATACGTACATACGTACATACATACATACATACATACATACATACATACATACATACAGTATATGTGTGTGTGTGTGCCTGTATATGTGTGCATATTTGTATGTATGCATGTATCATATTAATTCATATCATATTAAACTGTGTTTGCACTTTAATTACGTTATCCAGCTACACGTTAATTTGAAAAACGTGGTTTTGATGTTGCGAGTGTTCTCTGATAAACATCAGTTAATAGAAATGTAAAAATGTAAAAATGACAAATGAAAAAAATATATATATTGTTAAGTAATTAACTTTTACAGCAATCACTTAGTCATTGTGAATGAAACATTATGCAATTAGGCGCGAATTCGCCGAGCAGTCTTACCAGCAAAAACAACAAATGTTCGCTATAGCATGTATATCTATATACGGATACTTCATCTAGGTCTTATATACTAGCAGTACCGACTGCAATCATATTAAGAGAAAGTGCTATAAGATCGATATTGGTATATTGTACCATTTATAGGTTGAAATCAATGTTATGTTAGTATGGTTCGGCGGATATTGATACAAGATACCGTATGTTGGTATTGTTCAAGCTATATTGTATCTATTTTTAAATGGGTGCAAGCGACACCGGGGAAACATGGTAATTAATCAGGTGCAGCATTAGGCTGTCAGTGTTGGTGTCTTAGACGGGGATTATAGCAGGTTACCAGTCTGCAACAATTCCGTGAAATGTTTGCTAAATAAATTTAATCGAGTGTTTGTATGTATATATATATATATATATATATATATATATATATATATATATATATATATATATATATATATATATATATATATATATATATATATATATATATATATATATATATATATATATATATATATATATATATATATATATATATATATATATATATATATA
>OZ012684.1:45122882-45252882 GCA_963942565.1 Maea johnstoni | reverse complement strand
TCTGGTGTTTGTAATTTTTCCCCCTTTTGTGTTTTGTATCTTGTTCGGTATGATAAAACAAATATGAGATCCCTGTGGGGTGTCCACCAGGAATAACCTCCCCTCTAGAGGATTTTTGCCCTCGGGCTACGCCCTTGAGCGACAATCCTCTCTCGGGAAAGAACTAATATTCCTGGTAGAAACCCCACAGGGATGTCAAAATTGTATAATGAAGTACTACAACTAAAATGATATCAATAACGATGTTGGCAGAAGAAAACCCGGGTTTTGTTATATAATGTTGCAAAAAGTAGGACATGACCTGTGTCCATCATGACCATTAATTGTAAAGATAAGATCTGGCTGCCATATTCTAACGATGTCTCTAGATTATTCGAATTATGATAGCATGCAATATTGGATCATATGCCTTTCATAATCTAGTTACGGATACAAAAGTGGTTTGAGGGATTCGACGAACCCCTTTACAAATATAAAGATTCGATATCGCTTGCTGAAAATTGCCACCTTTGTCTGAATGCTTGAAAATCAATAGTATATATCAACTTCACTGTTAAAATGAAACCCTCACACTGCACCAGGTGTTAGTGGTTTCCGAACGCTCTTACCACAGTTATATAAAAGAAAGCAACATAACCCCAAATTGCTAGGCAATAACTGTTGCCATCGTTTGAGAATCTGAGGGTATTGAGTGCAATTATGTATTCCTTCCATAGTATCTTTAACCCTTCCAATGCTATGGCTACTTTTATCTAAAGCACAACGGCGCAAGAGATTTTTGAAAAACATCTAAACCCTGTCGTGTTGGTATTCATTGGATAGCTCTCGACGAGTGCTCTCAGATGAGTACCCATATGCCAGGGTTTCAGTCATTTTCCAGGTTTTATGAATCATTTTGTAATGGCCAAATTAGCCACCAGCAGCATACGGTCTAATTGGGTGCTGACGGATGTATTTATACATGTATGACGTAAGCCTGTCTTGGGTAATCATTTTTGCTATCGTTTGAGAATCTGAGAGTATAAAGTGCATTTTTTTTCCTTCCATAGTATCTCTGATTGGGTACTGGCGGATATGTTAATACATGTATGATGTACGCCTCTTTTAGGTAATATTGTTGCTATCGTTTGCGAATCTCAGGGTATAAAGTGCATTTTTGTTTTCCTTCCGTAGTATCTCTAATTGGGTACTGGCGGATATGTGTAAACATGTATGATGTATGCCTCTTGCATCGAGCACGCGATGCCATGGCAACGCGCGTGCAGCGTAGTGCCAACATAGCGGAATTATATGGATTACAGAGAAATCCGTCATCTACAGCTGAGCGTCGCCTAGCAAGGAGATATGTGTCCACCTGTGGCACCCGTTTTAGGTCGTAAAGCATCCAAGCCGTATACAATAAATACTCGAAACAGACATTAAATAGATGAGAAAACCCAAATGTGATGATTCTATGATTCTTACCTCTGTTGTCAAACTGACGAGTGGCATTTTCTAGTCTTGTTATTCACGAGTTTCCTGTGCGGTTGATGAGCTCTGAACGCGGACGCAGGTGTGGCTGGAAGTGATGGAGCTGAAGAAAGCCTTCTTCAGGTTGTGCTTCGTAAATTGGCAGCAGCGCCACGTAGCGGTCAGAACTCCCACTAACCCCTTCACGTGTAGTCATGGCGAATTCTCGTATTTGGCATAATTAATGACATATGTACACATGGCGGGCGAGGCTGACTGTCAGGGAGATTCTAATTACTTACAAGTACGGTTGTAGATGCAAAGCATCAATAGTCAAAAGGCGGGGCCAAGTTATTTACGAACTTGTGACGGAACCGGATGTATGAAGAACATTAACATTATAGAGTAAAATAACTTATAATGACTAGATTTGTATCATTTTTGTAGAAATGAAACAAATATCGGAATTCTAGGCGCAAGCTGGAGACTTCGAAATATCTTGGGTGCGAAGCTACTTGGGTACGCATCAGTTTGGTTACGATCCAGTTTGGTTACGAAGTCTCCTGATTTCATTCTGTACACATACATAGTAGACTAGTGGCAGTCCTATAAGCCGCATCCCGCCAACAATAGATGGTGGGCGATACCAGTCCCTAATCCGTGACGTGATTGTGAGACTGGCGCTAGTCTAAACACACAGTAATTTTTTTCTTAGTAATTTTCCTTCCTATACTGAAAAATATACTTCATGCCCGCTTAAAATATTTTATATATTGAAAACTTCATGCTAAATTAAAATAAGGAAGGCACGATTTTCCGCGGCAAAGGCAACATTTATATTATAACCAATCAGAATAGAGAATTAAATTCAGTCCGGCCTCAGGATTTAGAGCACGTGACGTCTGGCCCATGAACATCTCAAAACAGCTTCCCAGGTAGGCGCGGCCTGAGGGCCCCGCCAATAAGACACTGTTATTGTGCAGTCAAGGACACAATACACGTCCTCTGTGTAATATCCTGATTTGGAGAAAGATGGCGCGCGCTGTTTTGTTTTGAAGTTGAAGCCACCATAAATGTTTAATGCCATGTGTGTTATATTTGACGAATAATAAAAATAATGGTAGCTTTACAGTAGTTTATACATCACTCTATTTAGTTTGTAAATCGTTTTCTCAATTGGCCGTATTTTTTTCGTGCTGAAGTACTTCAACCACACCCCCCTCCACGCACATACAGTAAAAGGCTCGTGTTACCACGGAGGAGTTGTGGTATCCACCGAATATTCTGATCCTCTCAAGTTGAACCCGTACGTCGGTTGAATTTAGTGATGGCTTCTTAAACATGCAATAACAATAATTCATTTATACTCCAAATAATCGGTCACGTGTAAACGGCAGTAATCTGGTAATCTAGAATATGTGACCATTCAATAACCATTGTTATGCATACTTTTTTTTTATAATTTATTTTTCCATATAAAATGCAGAAAAATAAGATACAGTGTACAAATATTGTGTTGTGAGAATGGCAGGCAAGGATGTGTGTCAATAAACATCACATAAGGATTGACAATATATAGTAATTGGCAACATATAGTAATTGGCAACATAGAGAGCCCTTATTGGTATTATATTTGTCTCTTCAGTAAATTGTATATTGGAGACCACTTTCCATGTGTTTTCTCTCTTCTATTTGCAATTGTAGATATATATTCTTCTATCTGAAGGTACTCTTTAAGTGTATTAAGCAATGAGTCCTGGTTGATTACTTTAGATGTCCATTAAGATTTAAAAAATTCATGCTTACATATTATGAATATGTAATTCACCAAGGCTGAGTATTCATTAATACCTAATATAGCAGTCTTATTATTACATTCTACGCGTTCTTGTATGTTTCTAGTAATCCAAGTCTCTAAGTTTTTCCAAATTGGTAGGATGTATTTACAATCGTGTAGCAAGTGAATGATGGTGTCCAATTCGCCACATTTTTCACAGAGATCTGAGTCTGTTATTCCAAACTGAAATAACTTTCGATTTGTTATTAAAGTATTTTGTAATACTTGGTAGTTGAAAAAATGCATTCTCGCATTTAGATTACATTTTCTACTTCTGAGATATAGTAATTCCTAGTTTATATTTGGTAATGAAAGTTCTCTGTTCCATTTAACCTGACCAATTGGGACACCATCTTCATTTTTGGTGAAGATTTCTCTTAGATACCTAGTTCCTTTTTTATCTTTGGTTAAATAGTGAATTTCTATAGGGCATGACATATTGTCTGATTTTGACTTATTGCGAAATTCGTCCTTAATATAACCTGGTATACTCTTGTACAATGCATGGTATTCAATAAAAGTTATTTTTGTACCAACTTTAATTTCTATGTCTTGTTGTGATAACCTTATCCAATCACAATTGTAAAGGTCCGAGATGTATCTAATGTTACCGTTATAGATTTTGATATTGAATTGGAGTTTTATTTCCGGATTTCCCCATATCTTGACATTATCTGCAGAAAAATTGGTAATATGTTTTAACTTTTTAAACCAGACAGAATATGCTTTAATGACACTATGCCAGAATTTGTTTTTAACCGTTGATAATAGATTGTGATGATAGTTCTCATCTGTCTGGTATAGATGGTTTATGCAATATTTTTCTGCAAACTCAGTCCAAACTGGGTTCCCGGTAATCAATCTCCTGATCCATGTGAGTTTCAAAGAGTATTCAAAGTCCCTGATGTTCATCATATTTAAACCACCACTTTTAATATATCTATATAAAGTAGATTTTGACACTTCATGTCTACCACCTTTCCAAATGAAATCTATACACATCTTTTCAATAGTTTTAAATATTTCTTCATTGGGTGCAGGCAGGGATATTAGTATGTGTGTGATCTTTGAGAGTATTAAACTTTTGAGCACCGTGATTCTACCTAGTGGTGTAATATTACGTTTGCTCCAGGATTGTATTAAGTGCAACATTAGAGGTATTTTTTCATTGATATTAATCTCTGTTATATTGTGCATGTTAAGGATATCGTATGATATTCCTAGAGTTTCAAACTTTGAGACCCAGTCTAAATTGTTTTCTTTGCAGTAACGTCGATCGGACTCCCTTATGTTGCCTATCCTAATCACTTTCGTCTTTTTGACGTTTATTGTAAAGCCTGATAGTTCAAAGAACCATTGCAAAATCCTTAAGCAGAGTTTGAGATTTCTCTCTGAGGCTTTTAAGAACACTGTCGTATCATCAGCATACTGACATTATTTGTGTTCTTTTGAAATTAGTTTCAATCCTTTGAGATTTTTATCGCCTTTTATTGCAAGAGTTAATATTTCTGAACAGATGATAAATAGAAAGGGGGATATCGGATCCCCCTGTCTGCAGCCTCGCTCGAGTGGGAAGGAGTTGGAGTAATGACCATTTAGTGTAATTTTTGAAGTTGATCCCATATGGAACATGTTTACCCATTTTAAAAAGGAGTCACCGAAGTTCATTTTACCCATCGTATTTCGAATAAATTCCCTGGAGATACTGTCGAACGCTTTCTGGAAATCAATCAATAATATTATCCCGTCTATGTTTTGTTGGTAGCTTTCGTTGATTATATCATTTAAAGATTTTAATTTTAAGAGATCCTCCCTAGAAGCCATACCTGAAGTTAAGTGTAAATCTCGCGTTTTAACTTTTGCTTCAATTTCTTTTTTAGTATTTTTTATTTTTTTATTTTTATGTATGGCGTATGATATTATCTTCCCTCGCAAAGTTACCATTAAGGTTTCCCAGAACATTATTGGATCTGACATAAATTCAATACATGAACTTTTTGGGAGGACATATTCCTGATTGTACGGTGTTGCCGCATGATCTAATTTAAAAGTTATAATCTCCTCTTTTATTAACTTAATGAATTTTTCGTCTTTGAGGAAACTGTTGTTAAATTTCCATGACCCCGCCCCTCTCGGTTGAGCATTGAGAGTAATAGTTATAGTAATAGGAGCATGATCTGACCTATATTTATATAGAATATCTTCCTTTGTACAGACAGAAATAAGCTCTTCGCTGCACAGGAAGTAATCAAGCCTTGCTTGTTTGTATGAGATACCCTGCAACCAGGTATATCTCCTCTTATTGGGATTTTTTAGTCTCCATATATCCGAGAGATTGTATTTATTAATAATTTTGGTCAATACTTTCGTATTTTTCAGATTATTTTGGGCAATATAGTTATTATTGTCCTTACTGAAATCCCTCGTTGAATTCCAGTCACTACCTAAAATGATGACTGGATTATTAAAGCTACTAATGACATTATCAAGTTCCGTATAAAATTCTTCATCATCATTGTTTGGGCCATATACTGTCCCAATTATTATATTATTATCATTTGGTAGCATGAGTTCAATTATCACATAGTTTCCTTTCTCATCTTTTACAATTTTACCTAAACTATATTCAAATGAATTGTTTATAAGGATTGACGTGCCTTTTGAGTTAGATGTTCGGGTACTGCTTATCATCTTTCTATCCCATTCCTGTTTAACACTGATCAAGGATTCAGGGGTCCAGTGCGTATCCTGTAGTAAAATAATATTGTATTTATCATCTGTCCATCTTTTAAATAGATCATCCCTCTTGTTTTTCAGTGCCATTTCTCTACAGTTTAATGATAATAGTTTTAACTTACTCATCTAGCTTTCTTTTGATAATTAATTCCTGTTGCATTTGGGCTACATTGAACATGGAACATTGCGGTGCATAATAGAACGAAAAGTGTGCTGTGCATGAGTTAAGACTGTTCCTCCCAAGGAGGCTGTTAGTAAAAACCCCGTTACCCCCCTTCTTATTAATATTACACAAGTCTAATGCAGATGCTAAACAATCTGCATTGTTGGGCTCTTTTCTGTCATGTCATATACAGATTGAAGGCGTTTGTACAGTATATATTTATGTACCACCTTCATCCTCCGGTTCACAAGTTTCCCATTTTTCTGCGCCGGGTTTTAGAAATTCTAGCCAGACTCTGAAGGCAGTGTCACGTAATTTGGTTCTGTAATTGTGTGGGGTAGCCTTAAGTCTATCTGCCACTTTGGCTAACTCATTTCTCTCGGCTATCAGACAAGGTGCCAGGTCATTTCTAACTACTATACCTTTTCCTTTAAGGTTAGGTGTCGCTTTATAGAAGTCCTCTCTTTGTATCGATTTATTGAAGCTGACAAAGAGTAGCCAAGGATCTTCTCTATTCTTCGCTGGGAAGCGATAAACTTCTTTCAGATCTAACTCTTTTATCCATTGCTCTCCCATTTTCATGTCATCCCTACATAGTGTTTCAAAAGTAGCTCTGGCTACCCTAGGGTCCTTAGTGGATTCTGGGATTCCTTGAACAATTATGTTGTTCTTTCTAGCATTGCATGCATCAAAGTTATATTCTTTTCTCACTTCAAGAATAAGTTTCCTTAGTGTATCAACTTCGGTGTTGAGTTCTTCAACATTTTGCATACGGTCTTCCAGATTACTAATGCGACCTTCAGCCTCTTCAAAGCGACTATTGGATTTATCGAGCTTTTCATTGATCTCGCTAATATCCTTTCTTACTGCGCTCATTAGCATTTCAGTATTTTTTATTAATGCTATCTCTCATTTCATCCATCATTGTTTTCATGGATTGCAAGTGTGCTGCACTTGTTCTCATTATCTGCCGGTTTTCCTTCAGATTCATTATCTGATGGTGAGTTTTCAATATTTTCTGCTGGGGTGAGGTTAGTTCGAGACCTTGTGCCTAAAAGGGTCGGTGTTAGTGTGGTTTGCTTTTTCCTGCTCATCTTTAGTGAGGGATGGTGTAGTAGGATTGGGAGTATCAATAAGGACAAATGTATATAGTGCAACCATATAATTCAGAAGAAAAATTACAGTGTATAGATAAGTGTTTTACCTTTGATGATGCTTTTTCTGCTGATGGAGACCCGTAGACCTAAATCTCTTCTGGGTGATGTTGTTTTTGTCGCAAGTAAAATCACAAGTGTATGGAATAATAACCTTGTATATCGAAAAGACTTGCACCATTTGGCTTCAGATCCACAGGAACTCTATCTGCCAGACAACTCTATCAACTATATCGTCAAGTAACTCAACTGTGGGTGGCTGTAGATTATAGTAGTTTAACGTTTAACTCTCCACCATCAATCTTCAGTAGTGGTGAACACAAATATTTCCCCAGACGCTGTTACTTTGGGACCTATGGGGTGGCAAGTAATACACAGTCCACAGTAATTTGAAGCTCACTGTCCCACCTTCACAAGTATGACTGGTCTTCAAAGTATCTGTGAGGTGGTTATGTACCTGTGGTGGCTGCTGTGTTATAGAATTGTTACAGTATTATAAGAAAGAAATACTTTCGATATGAAGAGAAGTAAATTTAAAAAAACCTAAAGAATTAATGATTGTGACTTACAATAACTTGAGATTTGAATCTACTAGTGAATATGTAACTGTGATAAATGCTATATTGTAGTATGTTTGGATGTAGATAATTGAGTCTTTCTTAGGAGAAAACCAAACAAATAGAAAAATATGTTTTTTAAGAAAAGGATTAAGTAGTTATGCTGGTGTCAATTTTCAAAAAGGTTATGTACTTAGGCTAATGTTAAATTTTTAATAACACTAGTAGGAGCTATTCGCGTAGCTACCACCAATATAGCAACTATTACTGTACCAAAACCACAACTGTCCACTATCAAATGAGATTTACCCACAGTAAGGTGATGTTCACTTTCACACAATCACAGTAACCAACTATTACTGTACCAAAAACAACTGTCCAATATCAAATGAGATTTACCCACAGTAAGGTAATGTTCACTTTCACGCGATCACAGCAACCACAACAAGACAGATACCTGCTGTACACAATCACAGCCGCCCCAATAGTATGTATGGTAAGGCACAATTGACTTTCGATGGGAAAAAACAATTGAATGGCAAAATTTTCTAAATGCTTAATAACTGTGACTTAAGGAATTCAGACCCTGAATCAGGTAGAGGATACGTAACAATGATGACTGCTATATTGTTATAGCCAGGGTGTGGGTGATTAAATCTTTCCTAGAGTGAGACCGAATTTTTTTTTTATGAAGATTAAGTAACTGTGACAATATACCGATCAAAATGTATCTAGCAAATATAGTCAATAATATAGAAACTGCTAAGTATTGGGTATATACCTACTAAGTATTTCAATCTATATGTAAATATGGTCAATAATACAAAGGCTGCTGAGTGGCAGGCATGTACCAGTGATGGCTGCTACGTATGGTGATATTAATAAGCCAATCGAAAGAGAGATTTTTTTTTTAAATGTTTGAGTAGTTTAAGGTCCAAAAATTCAGCAGGAGGTAGTATCGATTAGAGAATGGTTGAATGGAATGTATTTTAAGAACACACTAAGTTTTTCAGAATATCATATGCAGTTGTAGTCAATATTACTGAGGCTGCTAAGTAGTTGGTTGAGTGGAAAGTGTTTTTTTTTTTAATTTTTAATTTTAATCTAGCAAATATAGTCAATAATACAGAAACTGCTAAGTATTGGGTATAAATCTAGTATTTCACTCTATAGGTAAATAGAGTCAATAATACAAAACTGCTGAGTGGTAGACATTTACCAGTGATGTCTGCTATGTATGGTGATATTAATAAGCCAATCAAAAGAGAGAAGAAACAATTTTTGAATTTTTTTTAGTAATTATGACCTCCAAGGATTCTGGTTTGGTAATATCAGTCTAGTGAAGGTTAAGTAGATGAAGCTTTTTGCAGTACTATGATAGTATTGTATGGAATAAGGTGTGAGATAATTTTGCTAATTTTTATGATTAATATTCAAGTTTCCAAAATAAGAGAGAAAAGAGACAAGTTTTGAACAATATTATAATTTTTCAGGAGTGAACCAATTCCTAGGATAGCACAAGAGTGTGATGAATGATGTCAGACTATAATCCAGGAAGAAAATCCCAAGTTTGATTGTACCACCTATGCCTTGCCAGTTAAATCCTTGAGTGTTCAAATTGCCAGTCAGGTATACAAAAAACCATGTACAGAAAGCCAAATGCTCAAAGTATATTTTCTGTACGAATGAGATAACAATTGTACAACAATATGACTAGGGTGTTTTCTGCAGTAGTACACTGGTTTGATACTAGTTCGCACAAGTGACCCACCACAGAGAGCTGTCTGTTTGAGACTGTTGAGTTGAACAGGAGACTCAGTGTTTACTCTATTACTGTGATTGAGCCGTTGCTAGGGATCGCTAGGGAAATGAGTGCAGCTGATCGGGCATTAACCGCAACACGTGTTTTGCTGCCTGCTTTGATCGTTTTGGCTGGCCTGTCAATCACTATTACAGGCTGAGGGATGTTTTGTTTTGTTTTTAAAAATTGACAACAGTAGTTGAGTGAAATATACACGGCCGGCTTTCGGGGAGCTTGCTCTAACTGTGGGCGGCTAATTCCATGTGGTGAGACACTATGTACGTTTGACAAAATGTTATGTACCCGAAAATAATATTATCGACAGTATGACTGAAAAGTCACTGGGAAGATCCAAGACCTGCTGGGATATTGGCCAGTAACTGCTGTTTCTGTGAATGAAATGTTTCTAGTGGAAGAGCACTAGTTGCTCAGGCACTCTTTGCTTCTGCAATTTTCCTTGCCTTCTCAGCAGGATAAGTTTGAAAGTAAACAAAAACCCTCTCGCCTACCTCGAACCCGATTATGTCGGCGTAAATAAATATAGAGCGTAGCTAAGACTCCCAAATAACAATATGTACTAGCCTAGCTCAGGCTGTATTTTTAATACTGAAGTCAATATATATCTTCAAAACAAACAGGTAAATAGCAGGCATTATAGTCGGGAGTCCCTCTCCTGTCCCGAGGCACTTCAGATAGAGGAATTTTTAGTGTTTTATAAAAGTTAAAAGGTTATTTTCGCTTATATTAGTTGAGTGCCAGAAAAACAGTATACTAACCTTTTTAGATTACCAATATTCAGGTCAAGTCAATTTTCAGGTCACTTTCCTTACTAATTGTATACTTGTTGCCATATGCTGTAGCACCGTAGTGGCCTATAGAGAAAAAAGTAAAGTTTACCTAGCCACTCTTCATACAAGATTCAAGAAACAGTCCTCTATCCTAGTACCTCACAACAAACATAGAGACTACTCACCATTTTGGCCTGTTTACGTTCTGGGGGTTTGGTTGAAATCTCGATTCCTTCTTCGGGATGAGTTCGTGTAGGATGTCCAACTCTGTGTTTAGATCCACAATCAGAATGTTTATCTCTCAGATTCTCGTTCCGACATCGTAGTTGGACCAGTTGATGTAATCGTACTGCGTGCGGGTGTCTCCCCTGCCGAAGTTCAGTTTCCGTCCCTCCAGGTCGTAGAAGTCGCGATCGTGATGCTTGTTCAGATGTGATTCCTCTCTGGCGGCTCTACCCAGAGGGCCATTCGGATCGTAGTTGTACCAGTCGACGTAGGCATACTTGGCGCGGGCGTTCCCCCTCCCGGAGTTAGATTCCTCCCCTCACGGATGTGGGCGTCCTGTCCGTGACGTCTGCTCAGATTTGGTTCCTCTCCAACAGCTCCGCTTCGAAAGCCATAGGGATTATGGTGGTGTGAGCGGTATGCGTTACGGTGGATTGTGGATGTTCTGTTTCTGCCGCTGTGGCGCCTTCTGTAGTGGACACAACCTGTGGATGGGTTGCTCCGGTAGTCGCTGCTGTAGTCCTGGTAGAGACTATGGCCAATGTTCGCACCCTCGCCCTCGTGATACAAGGTGTGGCTATAGTTCTGGTTGGGCGGTATATATTCACGTTGGAGCTTGCCCTGAGTCTGGGCCGTAGCTCCACCTTCGCTTTCCAGGTTGTAAGGGTGGCTGTAGAAGGTATCGTATACCTCCTCCCAGCTATGTTCGCCAGGGGCGGTGACAGTGGGGCTTACATAGCTATCGTATATCTCCTCCCAGTTCTGCTGCCCACCAGATGGCAGTTCGGGTTTGGTCTGTTCGCGAGGTTTTGGTGGTTGGTTGTCCCGTGGCGGTTGCCGGTCCTGCCCTGAGTTGTTTGCGTTGTCTGCTGTGTTGGTGGCCTGGTTTCGGGTCTGGGGGTACGTGCAAGCTCCCGCTATGTAGATGATGGCGCGGTCGGTGTCATCTTCGTCTTCACCTGGCGGGTTATCTCTCACGTCCTCTTGTTAGCGGTTATTCTCTGCTTCCTCCCCAATGCATACCCCTGCGATGAATATCTCAGCAGTAGCGCCTGGCGGTGGAGGGTAAGGGTTGAGCACCTGCTGGGCGGGTTTCTCTTCCTCTGCCGTAGGGTTGGCTGTCTTGCTATTCGCTGTAAAAATAGTAAGTCAAGCAGCAAGTTCGTTGTCCGCAATGTTTTCTGGCAGAGTACTAGTGAGAAAAAGTCTTAGCTGGTTTCACTTTCTAAGTCAACACTTACATTTCTGTGCCATCTTGTCAGTACTGCGCCCGGAACACGTGTGAGAAAGAAATGCCGGAGGCGTCAATCTTATATTCACTCTCACGTGACGGGTTCTTTGTCTCCAAGTCGTATAGCTGACTCTGGAAATTTCCGAGCCCTGTCTCACTTCTCTGACGGGTCAGAGGTCAACCTTTTGTCTTTTTTGAAGATTATTTTTTTGGCACTTTCGAAATGAGGATATTTTTGTAGATTGTGTAGTTTGTTGTGGTGTCCAATGTAAACCAGTAAGTGTCTTTTCTTTTAAGCCGTCTCTTTTCCTATCTCTGTTATTGTGTCGTGAAGTCGTGAAGTCTTGCTTATGTCAAATAGCCGCCATCTTCGAACGCTGAAATAGTCACTTGAGAGTTCGATCTCGCACTTCTACAGACGGGTAACCCTGCAGTTCTCGACCAACACCCTCGTCTAGTGTGTTCGCACACTATAATTCTGTAGGTGTTCGAAGTTTAGTGTAGTTCGACAGGTTTTCTGGTAGGTATTTTTGTAGTTTTTTATAGAGCCCAAGTAGAGTCGCCTCTCGCTATCGTGACGTCATATCGCAATCAAAACAGAAATCGAAGTTGCCACTTCATTTATACCAAAGATAGTTTATAAAGTCAAGAGTTGACCAAATCAGCAATGCATACAGGACAGCAGCGATTGACTGATTCTCAATTATGTGATTTACCATACCCAGTTGGCAGGGGCTGATACAGGCCTGAATTTTACTGGTGCCACAACTGAAAATGGCCACCGGACACCGTAGGTGCTCGGGACTAGTGGCCGGGGGTCTGGGGGCCGCTTAAGGCCCCAGAAGCCCAAGGGTTTTTGACGCTCTGAGATGTATTCTCAGCCACTTACTTTTCAAAGAATTTCATTTTATTTCTAGTATTTCTTAGCCATATACTGAACTACTCATTACTCATGACTGATCTTGGGAATGTATTTCATAATAAAAGGCTGATTTATAGGTAAAATATTTCTTAATTTCTGAAACTGTAGTGATTGCTTACATTTTACACTTCACATGCACTATCCCCACAGGGCGGGGATAGTGAATACCTCCAAAACCCTCCTTAAAATATCCCAATTACTTGATTAACCCAATCAGCCATCAAACAGTGGGCAAACAAATGAAATTAGATCTTGTCCAAATCAACACAATAAAGGTTTATTTTCAAATTCCTTTTTCAATTTTGTAATGCCCACATGGCTAGAAAATATGGTTCACAACTTGGGGTTAAAGGAGTTTTACACCATGAATAAAACATAGGCCCAAATAGTTTCTAATAGTATTCTAAATTAAAACCCAAGTTCACACCACTGCAAACCTTCAAATAAGAAGTGTATTGCTGTTTAAACACATCTTAAGGCACAAGAAGTGGGGTTATGCAGCGGCCATTTTATTCTATTAATAGCTGAAGCTGCTTGGTTCATACTTGTTATCTGAAGAGTTGCTCATGCACACATGTATCGGGCGCCATTTGTAACATCACGAATTATGTTGACAGAATACAATTCTAATGGACAGAATACAATTCTGTCTGACAGAATTACATTCTGATGACAGAATGTAATTTTGTCCAACAGAATACGAATTGTGTTGACAGAATTGTATTCTGTCGACAGAATTCGTGCTGTTACAAACGGCGCCCCATACATATGCAAAGCGCATCTCGTTAGTGGTTCTCGTGAACACCTGGGCTAGAATTCATGCCGAGGATGTTGAACTAGATCAGATGGTTGCGTATCCGGTAATCGACATTCGTGCTAGTATCTGAATATTGTATGAGTTTGTGTTATATGTGTTCACTTCTTCTCCTCAGTAACGGCACACACAGTCCGAGATGGTCTGACCATAAGGACGTATAGGTGTAGTCCTTGAGATTCGCCACATCACAAAATACCCTAAAATTCAACATGCATATTGTTTTCAAATGGAACACCTATTTACTATTTCAGGTTGCGGACCATCAAAGTTTAAAGATGTACAGGATCACTCAATATTACAATGGTGCATACGTGACACCTAAATGTTTCTGGTCATTCTGTTTGTATGTATGTATGTGTATCTGTCTGTATGTATGCCACTTCTTGTTCGGGCCATATCTTGAAAACCAAGCGTCGGAATTTAACTCAATTTGGCACACAAATACATTATGTAACATAGATGTGCCTTTTTCATAATGATGCCATCTTGTGGTGATCTTGACCTACTTATTTTAGAATGGGGCTCCGTTTTGTAAAAATCTTGTCCCGCCTATATCTCAAGAACCGATCATCGCTTTTTGACCAGATTAGGTATATAAATACTGTATATGGTGAAGATGTACCTTTTGCATGTAACACACATTTTGGCCTACTTATTTAAGAATGAGGCTCCATTTTGTAAAGATCTTGTTCAGCCTAGAATTTGAGTACTGATCATCAGCTGTGGTGATACATTAGATGATGATTTTTCTTACAGCAAAAGTATAGTAAATGTAAGGGTTAATGGAATTGGTGAAATTTCAGATTCTATCAGTAACTGAATTATTATTGCTATATGTGCACTACTTTGCATTGGTGGGGACATATATGCTGGGAGGTGTATGTCTAGTCATTGAAATGTCATTTGATAATGTTGCAATTGGTTACCTGAGCAAAGTGTTGTCTGTATCCACTGAGTGGCTGCAAAGGACTGTGACCAAATAGTCATTATCAATATTTCTTTTGACTTCTGGAAATACCATTTTTATATCGCAGAAAATTTGAAAATAACTGTAAACATACACTTCTGATAACAGATTTTTTTGCTACACTGAAAATGATTGTAAATATTTTTTTCTTGAAGGTGACAATTACCTGCAGCCAGTAACAGAAGAGCAGATTTTTGGAGGTTATGCAAGAGGCCTTAACGTCAAGATCAGGAAACAGAGACTTTGATGAATATGCCTCTACCTACTATGAAGAAGTTGGGTGGGAGGATGCGCCTAATTGGCAGAAGGCAACAAAGCGATATCACATCCTCCAGGATATTGCAATGGATTGATTTCAAAACAAATATTTATACATGACAATTGAGTAAAAGATGGATGCTGGATTTTCTGGAGAAAATAATTAATTCAGTTTATGTATGAAAGTGGCTGGCTGAAATTATGGAACAAGATGGATGATGGGTCTGGCTGTCTAGTGCCGTGAACAGCAATATTATCAAAGATTCAAATAGGTACCTTATGACTGATACTGAGCACATGACAGACATGCGATTTGTCATTATGGAAATCATCTTGGTAATTATTCACAATTCGCAATAAAGCTGACAAAGAATTATTGTCATTTCCCATTGATGTCAAGCTTGTGTCAGTATCTTCATTTTGACAAAAAAGAGTAGCTGGTGCAAAAAATCTTCAGTCCAAAAGGTGAGGACTGCTGCCAAGTATACAGGTTATGTATTTTGAAGAATTAATATCTTTAAAATGTAAATTGATCTCGGTACTTTATTGTGACCTTATCTCATGTATGTGTAGGAATTTATCATGGGTGCAGATGGCCGTGGGCATGCTAGTATCCGGCTCAATCTACAGGGCGTCTCAAAAAAACTGGAACACTTCGGATTTTTCGAATTTTATAGAAAACCACCAAGCAAGAAATTTATTAAACTGTATGGTGATGAAGGTATACATGTTAGGTGTCACCTACAAAACAACTGGACTTTTCGGTCATTTGTGTGGAGAGGGAGGAAACAGAATGTGAACCCCCCTCCATTTTGCAGCTACACACAACTAGAGCTACATCAATGTCTCTTTCCACCAGCACTTAAATTTTAGGTTTTATTTTAATTTTTGCCACTTCCTGTGGAAGAGCAACATGCAGACAAACAAAAAGACTCATTCAGCCATAACATCACCATTTTATTTGTCACTAAATTTAGCCTTTTGTAAATTCCGCTCACAGAGTTAGTGCTTTAGGTGAAACAATGCAGAAAATGGATCCCTTGTATTTTGTTCTTAAAAAAAATATCACTCGTCCGGTCATGGCAGTTGCAACAATCATGGCGCCATTGTTCATTACCATTACGAAGAGCTTGACACTTCCGCAGAAGATAGGGATGCCACCTGAGGTCCTGACGAATGATCCTCTTGATGCCACATCTTGAGATGTGTGGCACGTTATTTCATGGTGCTTACATCAGGGTTTGGGGCAAGAGAGTCCCTTACAGCAGCAAAATTTTGGGAAGTCCTTGCTGATCTTGACCTTCCTGAGTTCTTTTCCCAAATGTGATTCCAAGCTTTTTTGTCAAAAGCTAGGAATTCCTAGCTTTTCCCGTCCAAATACCGTGTGACCTAGTTCCAGCTTTTCGCACCTACCTGGAATTAGCTAGGAATTCCTAGTTTTTCCCGTTCGAATACTGTGTGACCTAGTTCCAGTTAATCCAAGCTTTTCAGGGCTTTTCTCAACTATTCCTAGGAATTCCTAGCTCTTTAAAGCCGGAAAAGCTAGCTTTTACCCAGGAATTCCTGGCTTTTTTTTGGTAAGGGTTGCCACGGTTATGATTTAGGCTTGTGCCATGCTGACTATATTTCTGTACATTCCTATAAACAGTGGATTTTACATTTTGAGGTGAATTCAGTACAAAACCAGTATAAACCAAATTCAGAAAGTAAAGGGAAACAGCAGAAAGACAGAACACCAACACTTTATTGATACTGTAATCTGTAACAACAGGAAAGCATGTTGCAGAATATCTGCTCACTTGACTATAAAAGTTGTTCAAGGTCAACAACAAAAATTATACTTAACCTATTACAAATCTTGTAACAAATAAAATATTAAGTTATAATGTATCTTCAACTTGTCCCTTCAATTTAAACTTTATTTACTTAACTTGGTAACAAACGGTTTAGATGCGTTGGTATACAGGTACTGGTAAATGAATGATTTTCTAGATTAAAATCTTTACTTGCTCTTCTTACTTTATGCCAAGCCTAGCAACTCCCAAGCTGGTTTTAGACCCTCATCACAAGGGCATGTTTTCAGAAGTGTTCCTTGACAGTCATATTTTTTTTCTTGGTCAGATTACCATAAACGCTTACTAAAAATGCATGAACCAACTTGCATTCTGACAGGTCAGTTTGTGTATATAATTACATACCATAACTTTTAAATGCAGTGTTCATAAGCCATCAGTTAATATGCAGTACTGAACATTTTGTAATGCAAATGTTCTGATAAAAAGAAACTGTGGAGTGCCCTGCACAACAGAGGTGAAACATCAAGTTGAACTACATGGCTATAGAGATCATTCATTGCATTCAGAAATCACCAGCACTTACAGGGCTCAACAATAACGAAAACTTTAAATAGCGCACCAGGACTAGCTGCCAGAAAATTTACTAGCCATGCTCAAATGTTTCTAGCTCTCAATTTTTTTTAATTTTACCAACTTTAGTTGTATTTTTGCATGAGTGCACCAAAATACCTAGAGTTCGGAATCCATCAAAATTTTCAGGACTGATCACTTCTTATAACCAATTGATCAGTAAAAATCAAAAATGTTTCCACATGCAATCATGAATAGTCATGACACAGCAGGCTGGTATGTACATTCGTGTTGGGAATTGGTTGGAATTTTAGCAATTGATCGCTGGTTGGGTGCAACCGATCGATGATCAATTATAATTGGTTGCATTCAAATAAAAGTGGCTGGCCTTGCACAAAACTACAGTACTGAATCAGGGAGGGTTCACAGACCATAAATTAGATAAAACGGTGTCAATGTCACATGGCAACACTGATCGTGGTACAAAGCACTAGAGTCAGCAGAGGTGTTGATTATTTAATATAACAGCTCACTGTGGGTGGGTACTTTGATGAGAGCTTGAACCCTGGCATGCTTGTATCTTTTATTATCTGTTTACGGCCGGTCACCATCATGACAAGAAACATGATCCATTCTTCAAAGTTTTAGTTTTTACTACCTCCACCAGATGCCGTTAAATTTCAAACAATCAATCTAGTGTGAAACGTTATCGATCATCAAAGCCAGCTCACTAATGAGTAATCTTATTATAATCTATCATCTTCATCACTAATGTACATGGATAAAATGGATGGAAACACTGATATTGAGAATTTAATCTCAGCAGAAAATGACCATAAAATCTCGAATTAAGCAAGGAAGGTAGGATAATATTATAGTCAACGAATGCTATATTGATATAATTTACTAGCCCTGACCCTCAACAACTAGCCCTGGGCTACCCTTATTGTCAAGCCCTGACTTCAGCTTCACTCGACTCTTTTTCAAAGAAACAACAGCTCTTATTCCCAAATCTTGCGAATTACATACATGTGGACTGCAGCTGGTCAAATGAAATCCGAGCAATCATAAGTGAATCAATTTGGAACAGAGTGGTATCAAATTTCCCAACTCAAACTCCTTTGCACTATAAGAAACTTTCACATGCAATAATTGTTTATAACACCAGTAGGTTTTAAACATCATTCTCAAAAGGTCCTATTTCTGAGACAGCGAGTACACTTAAGCCTAATGTTGCCAAGGACATCCATAATCAGTGGAGTGTCACCCTAAACTGAGAGGGGTTGGTGAAAAGAAGAAACTTATTGTTCTTAGAATCCAGCAGGGAGGATTCCAAAAAGTTGCTTTGTCCTTGCAAAGTACCATCTGGACTGTATCACATCCTTTGGTGCCAGGGATTTGATAAATTACCATCTAGACTTTATCAAATCCCTGGCAGCCGAGGATGGCTGTTACCATTAATTCATTGAAGTCTTCGGTGCTTGTTGTATTGATGTCGTATGGAAATTCCAGCCCCAAAGCACATGTTTTTGCAAATGGAAATCGTCCGACATTTCCCATCTCATAGAATTTGATTGTTAGTTTCCGTCCAAAACTTGCTGGTGAAACCTTATTTGCACCTGTCCAAAACGTTAGGACTGCTGCCAAGTCTACAGGTTGTTCACCTATAAACAAAAATAAGAAATATCATCTGCATTGACAAGTGTGATTTCTTTTCAGCACAGATAAGACAAGGGGTCAAAAGTCAGAAATATTGCCACTGTGTAAGAGTTGCCCCATATAAGTTGCTCTAGATTCTTCATAGTCAACCATATAGCCTGAATACACTGCGGTAGATCTATTTCCTACCCCAAAACCTCAAATTGTATTATATGACCCAATTGCAAATAAGAGACATGGAAAATCGTAATGCCAAATTGCTATTTTCTTCATTTGACGGTTGTTATGGTAACAGCATTCTTCCATAAAAAGCCAGATATCTCACAGAAACCTTTGACAGTCAAGTATGGTTAGTGACGATGAGCAATCAATCGCAATTTTTAGTTGATCAAAAAGCTGAACCATATCAATCTGTCAATTTCCAGGTATGGTAGGGGGTTGTTGACCACTGAAATATTTGGTGTTGTCATACAAATCCTGAATGGCAAGAGTACTTCTTGTATCCCCCCATGAAGGGGGGGGGGGGACATAGAAATACCAGCTGTCTGTTCATCTGTGATGTCCGTCCGGTAAATTACCACAATAGTAGGAGTAGGAAGTCATGCAGGATTTTCATATTCACACCACAGTTGTATCAAATGAAAATCTCATCAAGTTCGTATCTCAGTCACTTTGACCCCCACTTTTCAAGGTCACAGGTCAAAATCTGCAAAAGGCGCAGGACACTGAATGCCATTCGGTTTTATTTGGAATGACAAAAGTTCATGCTTTCCGCAAGAAGAGTGATGTGGTGCCATATCTACTAGACTTTTAGGTCTATCCATACCTTTCTCACAGCTTTTCAAGAATGACTCCTAGCAGAAAATTACATCCTCTTCTTTCTGCTTACGCCCTTCATTGCTGTTCCATTTCACAATCCACAGACTCTTCAGCTCGTTTGTACATAAGTAGTTGTCACTGTAAACCAACAATGGAACCATAGTTGTTCTGTTTTCTTTGAATATCTGCCACAGGCCCAAAGAAGCTATGCCATCAATGAACTGGAAATATTCTGCCATACATCTGCAAATAGAAGTGTAGAAATAAGAAATACACAACATGCACATTTGCTGTGGGTATAAATAGGTACCCCATACAAATGTGGCTATAAAATTTCATAAATACCCTGCATGTGGATACCCCAGACTCAATCAAATATTATTGACAGTGAAGTTAACAATCATTACTAATCCTATTTCATATTTACATAATACAAGTAAGACAGGGCTGGAGGGGTGATAGTAATATTGCCTGAGGGCAATATTGCTTCCAAGGGGTATACTTTTCCATCTGTCACCCCTCCAGCTCTATCATATTTGATGTATTATACTGAACAAATACACCTTATAAATTGACAAAAGACGAACTACAAGTTTCTTCCAACAAACCTAGCTTATCCAGTAACAGGGCATCAGTTAACAACACCAGTGAGTGTATGCTGTTATTGTCGCTTAAACATGTATTAGGTTATATTGCAACGGTGCCACTTATGGCAGTGTAGACATATGTTATGCTTTAAAATACTGCCTCACTGAAGTGTCATCCAGCAGGGATACTAGCACAACACCTTGACACATAATTCTGACTCTGAGCAACTGGTAAAGAAGAGGATAGAGAAGGACAAAGAGGAAGAGACCTGGGAGCAAAGATGGTCCCAGTTTGTCCCAAGGGGTCTTTCAGTTACATGGTTACCCGACAGACTCACACAAACTCTGTCAAGTGAATATCAAATGGTTGATAGAAATAACAGAAATTAGGAAACAGATAGAAATGCCAACTTATTTGTTACCAATCAAATTTCTGTATTCAATACCTCTGCTGGAGAAGTCTTTTCCTTTTGCTGCAAAATAATGACAAATACAAAGGATAACACTTAATGATCAAATGCAATTCAAGAACCATGCATTCCCCAGTGAAGCAAGAATTAACAAAAATTACCTCTGGTACAAGAGGTAGCGGATGAGGGTATTTCTGATTTTCACTGAATCATCTTGCTTGAGGTTTGTCACTTTGGTGATGCCACCATCAAAAAGCCAATTGGCAAGCTCCAGCACACATCTGTTGAAGTCATCAAGGGTCTTGCAGTTATCTATTTACAACAAGTGTTTTTAGAATTAACTTTGTCTTCCACAAGAAAGTGTTACCAACACACCAGTCTGTGTTATTGAAATTAGGGTACTCATATTCAGAGTGCAAGCTTCCTTCTTTTTGAAGGAGCCACCCTGGCTCCTAAGTTTCTTAAGTTAGGAGCAACATGTTCAAGATATTGTATCATTTTTGCCATGTCAAAATACAAGGACGGATTTGCATGCCTCTGCAAAGTTTCGTGATTATGAAAAGAACACTAATTGTCAGGAGGGAAGCTGAGAGTGAGTTGAGGTTTGAGGATTTACGTTGCTTTCAACAGCTTTGGTCATATCGCAATGAGGTAGAAACCCGGGACCGGGAATTATTCCCTACTTTTTTTGAATGATCCCAAGGGGTCACTGGATCTCGGCACTGGAAAGCGTTACAGATCCTTATGAGGAGTCAAATGAAAGAGGACAATTGGGACCAGATCAAGTTTTTTCTTGGAAATCAAAAAGTTTTGTTTGTCGCAACATGGCGGCCAGCTTGATTTTGTGCATCAGCACATATTACATGACCACATCGAGCCACTGGATATTGGCACTAGAAAGTTACAGACCCGTATGATATGTCAGATGAAAGAGAACTGATGATGCGAGTGTTTCCACAATCAAAAACTTTAGTTCGTTGGGACAAACGGTAAGGGGTATACTTGTGTTTCAGGTTTATATCTTAAAACAAGTGAATTTTCTTTTTTCGCCTAGGAACCTCCTGGCTTGGTAAAAACAGTGAAGTGTATAGGGTCATTTCAGCATTCTTAGCACTTGGTCAAGGTCAGGGTTCAATTTCATCATTGGTAGGGATCATTGCAGAATGCTATTCATTTTTCAGCAGACAGGAAGTCACAAATCAGAAAAAGATTGTTCCTCCTCAGCTTGATAGCTAATGATTGACTTGATATTGTTTGTTGTTCCTTATCATCACAGTTATGGAGATCTGGTGCCGATCTTTTCTTGTGAGAATGTTTTTCTGGCAGTTGTCCTGAAGTTTTGCTGCCATGATAGTGCCAACGTTGCTGCCACTGGGATAAACATAAACGCAATCTTACCAGAAGTACTCTCTGGTTGGGCCACCCAAGTCCTCAGCCATTTCTCCAGAAAATTCTATTTTCACGTGAGCTCCCCAATCTAACCCGTCCTTCACCGATCGCTTTGTTGTGTGCAATAGCCTGCTTCTCTGAATCAAGAGCTGGACAGTATTTTCTGTTTTGCTGATGGCTTAAAAGTTGCTTATCAGTACATCCAAATTGGTAGAATGCCTACACAAATTAGAAATTAAATGTTATTTCTCTGTAAATAAGATATACAGTCAAACCTGCTTGAGAGACCACCAGCAGGAAGAGACGGCTTTGAATTCCCCCTGACAAAAAATACATTATATTGACCTACATTAAGAGACCACAGCTCAATCTGACCAGAGATCACTGTTTTCTCTCCCAATGAACCTGTGTTGAGACCTCGGCAGCAAGGACAAAAGACAGAAAATACCAAGCTTCGAAAATTAACATGTACTTACTCATCCTCTATGGTACTCTCTGGTAAGTCAGGTATTTCAAATTCATCATCGCTGCTGTCTAAGCAAGATCAACAATCTCAGTGTACTTATTGTATAATTCGTACTACTTCTTTGATTTTCAACTGAAACAGAAAAAATATTACTAATTTACACCTCAGTATGCTAATTTATTCACAACCTTTTAGTGCTGGGACCCAGCCATTTTTTTTTAGCTTGAACACTAACCTTTGCATAATCTAATAATCGCCATCATCTTCTGTAGACAATAAAGTCACCATTCCTGATTTTATGATAACCTCCAGTAAGTGGATTTTGACACATGGACGTGACATATGTTCACTACTTAACTTCCTTCGGTAGTGTACCCGAGGTGCGAATTTATAGGGCAACAATTCACTTATGGATGGGTAATCTATGCAAGTGTTGAGAAACATTGGTCATGTAATTTGTGGTAATGTGCAAGATTTACATAAAATCAAGTTGGCCGCTATGTCACAACAAAAAACTTCATCAGGCCCCATTTGTCCTCTTTCATTTCACACCTCATATGGATCTGTAACTCTTTCCAGCGCCAAGATCCAGTGGCTTGTTGTACATATGTCAAGTGTGACGCCACCGCCGACAGCGGAGAGAAACTTGCCATCTATATGTTCACATACATAAGTTTGTGAACATAAAAAGAGATTTATTCTTCAGTATCTATCAAGTAGGAACATCATGGGGATTTTTATGGTTTTGAAGATCAATGCTATTTACTCTGATGTGCGGAAAATCAAAATAGGCTTGTGAGCCAGAATTACAGCAGATCAAATCATGTCAATCTCTGCCCTCCAACAAGCAATTTCTCAATCAATCATTACATCTATACACTTTAACCATCATTAAACAAAAGTTCATTCTATATCTATCTAAAAAAAATAAGACAGCCACCACTTCATAACAAGAAATCAACGTTTTTAAACTCATTGGACCCCTAAGTGTCTTCCTTCAATTGCGACCTCATTTGCATCTGTACACATTTCCAGTGCTGAGAATTGTAGGTCAGTTTGAGATGTCTAACAAGAAACAATGAATATTACCTAAAATCGAAATGGCCGTCAATTCCTAATGGAGGAAAAATTTTGAAATCCACTAACCTTGTTGGACCCAAAAGTGTCCTCTTTGAAATGAGGCCTCAATGAACTGTATAGTGTTCCTGTGAGAGCATCATGAGTGAGTTTGTTGTGAAAGTCAGGAACTTGGAATTTCGCGTTTTGATTATTGTCACTTTTTTTCTGCAGTTAATTAAAGGTCAAACTGTGACTAGCCAGTTGGTATTGGTAGAAAAACAAGAGCACCCCAAGTTAACCACTACCTTTCGCCAGGCCACTGGCAGTCTTCCCACTTACCCAAGGTGGGATTCGAACGGGATCTTGCCAGTGGAAGTTCGCCTGGACAGGGGTGGAACAATGCCTAGCTTGAGTGACTAACCCCTTACCGCAAGAACATGGGCGCAGATAGGCTACCGTTACCTGTGTACCAGACTTGGAAAAACAGGAAATTTATTCAAAATATGATTATAATTTAGAGCTGCACTCACGGAGGGAGATCAACTCATGAGCTCACCACCCGCTTGACTCGTGAGCTCATGAGCTCACGGACATTCCGAATTTCCAAAGAAATAGTTATTTTCCAGCCCAGCTATTAATTATAAATATTTCCTGGCGGAGATTTATTAACATTGCCATATTTATTCAGTTTTTTAAACGTGCTGACGAGGTACAGATGTCAGTATAACACTCAACACCAATGTGAATGTATACATTGGAGATTGTAAAGAAGACATGACAGCGATAGGCAGTTATGTATGTTAATAATGTGTGTTAGGTGCTCTGTGATACGTTTGTGTTCCCAACATAGACAAGCTCACGATTTGAACATTTCAGCTCGAGCTCGGCGAGTTTGCCCGAGGGCTCGAGCCACTCGAGTAGTGAGTGGTGAGTGCAGCTCTATTATAATTTCAGCAGATTTTAGTCTATGCCAGCATTTTTTGAATTTTTAACAATATAAATATTTATCACTGACTTACTCTGGGCTCTCATTTGAACTGAATGGTAGGGGTATCCATTTTGACATGTGTACCAGCAGCACAAGCACCATCCGCTTCGGGTTCTACTGGTTCATCCTCTGAAAGTGAAAGATCTGTTGCTAAAAATTTAACTTGAACCTGATGTGACTGCATTTACAACAATATATAACCATAGTAATTTTACCATCGGAAGGCAAGCAGGTTTGCAGGCAAATTTGTATTTTGCAGTTGCAATGTCCTACAATTCTACAATGGAATTTAGCAGGTTACTTTTAAGATTTAGCCCTGGAGCCTAGGGTAGTTTTGTGACTTTAAGGTGGTAAGTTTCAACTTTATTGAGTATTCATGAAAGGCACACACAGTTAATATATTTTAGGCCATCATGTTTTTGAGGGCAAGCAACAGATTAACTTTTACTTGCTAGACCTTCATTTTTATCAGTCATGAAAAAACAACAATATCAATAATTAACAATGAATAAACTGCATGCTTATCAAATACAGTGTACCTGCTGGCTGGCAGCTGCAACAACTCACTGGTTAAATATTGATTATTGTAAAATCACGATAGCTTAGTATTCCTAGAAACCAAGACTGTTTGCATTTTCTCAATGGCACATGATTCCCAATAAATCTTTTGAGGGTTGGGTAATTGGAAACAAACATTTTTAGGCCAAATGTAGATACCAACCTTTTTCCACAACATATAACCTGAGTTGGTCATATCTTTTCTGCTTGTAGTCTTTATATCTCTCTAGGGTGAATGTCTGTAGACTTATAAGTATAATACACTTTTAGGTTCCAGTGAATTATAACTGTTTTTTTTTTTTTGTTTATTTACACTGCTGCAGGGTTGGACAGCGGTGGATGATGGTGTTGTCTGGAATATACTCCTGGAAGATTTCTCCATGTAATCACCATTTTGCCCCAATAAGAAAACAAATTATCAGTTGCAGATTTGTTTTCTGCGGTGTTATTGCAGAAACAAAAATGCAAAAAATCAATAACTGGCTGAGTCTTTAACTCACCAAATCGAACAAAATATAAAACATTTATAAACAAAAAGTAAACTTTCATTCCTTTAAAATAACAGGAACAGGCATATTATAGGGATTAAGACCAAACCAGATGGCTGTGTTGGACAACTCGAAGCAGAAGGCAGTCCTACAGTTGTAGTAGCCAAGGCCTGTAGGGCCGAGGCTCCAACTAATGTCAGACTGCCTTAAAGCTTTGAATTTTCCAATACTTGGCGAGGTCTTAATGACTATTATAACACATTAAGGGGTTTTAATGAAGTAATCTGATCCAGCAACAGCTACACTACCAATGTTTACAGGAAGAAACTAGTGAAAGACTGGTGATTGCATAGACAGAATTCTTGCATCAATAATAGAAAAGAAAAGAAAA
Source organism: Maea johnstoni (assembly GCA_963942565.1). Classification (NCBI taxonomy): domain Eukaryota; kingdom Metazoa; phylum Annelida; class Polychaeta; order Spionida; family Magelonidae; genus Maea; species Maea johnstoni. Next base: position 45,226,797 of record OZ012684.1, on the reverse strand, counting down.
GAAACAATTATTATTATAGCCAGTCTGTAAATCAACATAATAGCACTCAAAATTAACATGTAGAATGAAGAATTTATCTCTTGATTGAGAAAACAGCTATTAAGGTGATATGGCTTCATACAGGATTTTCAATACTGTTGCTATGACAACGAACAAGGTTGAGAGGCCGAGTTAGACCAGACACTCATGTGTTGGGAAATAATGGCACTATATTACCATGGCGACGCGTTATAATTTACAGTTTGAGTCATACACTGCTCTTGTGTGACAAATCACGCCACAGCAGAATCTTTTTTTGGTGGGGAACGTTGTATTATAGTGGTTAATAAGACCACTTAAAATAAAATTGACCATTCTCAGTCCATCTCATGCTGTGTATTTCATACACAGGAAGAGAATGCATTTCATGAGTTGAAGTAAATCGTGCAGTTCAACCCACTTCAAGAAACTTCAAGATGTGGCATCGATCATCTGCTCTGTCTCAAATATTCCAGATATATCCCATAGGGACTGTTGAGGCTAGACTGAGGTACTCTGTCGCCTTGATGGCATTCTGACGATTTTTACTACAGGGATTAAGATCTAAGCTTCGGCCTTAGCGGCCTCTGCGTTGGCAACAAAACACCCTCGCTAGCTGAGGCTATAAATCTGCACCAAAGCTCAGCGGAGGATATTAATGGCTATTATAGCGGGTTTGAGTGATAAAAACTGCAATAACTTATTTATGGGAGAACTTGCATGTAATGAAAAATTATCATACAATTACAAATCATGTTTTCTTATGCTGGCTATGGCACTGAGCAGGGATTTGGTTCCGGATCAGTGTTGTGGAACGGGACCACTTCAAAACCACAGAAACAGCTTTACACTGAACAAAGGGGTTTTCCAAGCCTAGTCATTGCCATTACATTTTATGATCTCTACTGCCAGCGGCGACAGAGCTGTATGTAGCGATGCCGGCGCTCAATAGAGGGGGCGTCGAACGTTTGAGAACGGCACTGCGTCATTTTCTGCCACAGCCTACAAGCCTTGAATTACGGGCTTTTTCATTGGCTGTGAGGACAGGAAATCCTTGTATGCCTTGGGGAAGTTTAGAACACTTCTTCCGATTGGTGTATGAGGCCTCCTGACTTTCCGTGGTGAATTCAATACCACTTTGGCGAGGTAAAGTAGTTTTATATCTGAAATTTCACCTCTTAGATGATTCCATACAGTAAAATCAGGTACACCATCGTGTTCCGCATCGTTTTTTACCCCTATTCATGACATAGAAAAAATGATTTTGCCACGTATTGAGTGCATTAGAGCGAGTTGTAAACAACTTCAAATTTGTTTGTTTTGTTGTGCTCAGAGCGCCATGTGGGGCATCTGGTGGGGATTGATAAAAAATAAACAAGGTGTTTAAAACACGCTCAAATACACTCAGTACAGGACAAAATCATCTTCTTGGGGGGATGGATGGGGGTAAAAAATCATGAGGAACTCAATGGTGTACATGATTTCACTGTATGGAATCATCTGAAAGGTGAAATTTCAGAAATAAAAATGTTACTTTGGTAGGTAGAACAAGTGATTCTTTGAATAATGAATTCACTATAGTGTGATACATGATATTGAAGCTGAGACTGAGAGAAATGCATTGGCATCATAAAAAACAACAAAAATACAACATTTTTCAGGGTTCGACATTAAGAAAGAATTTCACAAGCCCAGCAGGGCTAGTTACCGAAACTTTTACTAGCCCTGAGATGTTTTTGCTAGCCCTGATATTAATGACAACTCTTTTCAAATCTTAGTGACCTCTGTTGATATCATAGCCTCTGTTGATAACATGAAAAGAGAACAGTGTATTGTGGAAAATTGAGTTAAATTATCATCCAGGTATGCAGAGCCAAAGGTGGGCTTCATAATTTTTTAAGTGCTGGTATTTTTATTCTATCTAGCCGCTCAGGGCTACTCACAGGTAGAATTTACTAGCCCTGACTTTCAATAACTAGCCCGGGGCTACAGGGCTAGCCTTAACGTCGAGCCCTGATGTTTGCCAAAAAATAACTTTTCATTTATTTCAACAGGATTTTCAGTCTGCCAAAATCCATATGATGGCAAAAATAGCATAAACACCCTTGATAATTCTAAAATGATAAAATATATACATGGTAGTTTTAACCATGCCAGTATATTTCTGCCATTCATCACAAAAAGAACTAGTTTGGGTCATAACCTGTGATGATGTGAATCTATAGACCCCATCACACCAAGCACAATCTGCATCATGGGCTTAAAGTATATAAGCAATGAAAATCATACTGGTCGTTGCCACTTTCAGTCACACCCCTTATAGTTACACCCCTTATCAAAAATAGAATGTCAAATGTAATCACAAGAAAAACTAAAAGATGTGTGACTGTCTTTGCTTTTGAAATGTTCTATTTAAAATCTTCAAGGATGCACAAAAAAATCATGTCCAGCAGAAAGATGACATGAAGATGAGATATTTATTGTTCAAAGTGGGTTAATGTTACAAAAATAGCATATCTGCATGATTTTGTCACATTTTTCTGAACTTTTAATAATTTCATATGACATTATTTTCTAGTGTTTTTATCGGTATTTTAATACGGTTATTTTTATTCATATTCTTCACTTAAGTACACTAGCTGCACCGGTTCCATTTTTATCAATTGATACTGAAAATGTTTGTGGGAAAACTACCAGCCACTAGGAGGCAGAGTGGTGGGGCAAGTAGAAGTGCTGGTGGGGCAAGTAAACTTTAGGGTCAACTTGCCCCGTTTGAAGGATGTGTTGCATCCTGTGTCCCTCCATTTGCATTGCGATATCGTTCAGTTAATCATCCATTGAATGACTGTGAAGTGAGTACCTGATTCTTTTTTTTTTCAGGAAAATAGTTATCACAGGTCTCTATGGTAGTTCAGAATAGAATAGAATAGTTCAGCATGAATACACGTCAACCTATAAATGTTATTAGGGCTATCAATTCCTGTGGCCAACTTCCACCAGCCTTAGAAAGAGATGTGAAATTGGACTATGTCCTAGAGTGGCGTGTCCTGATAGCTGATGATGAGCGCGAGTTGTTTGAGCGATTCTGTAGTTTGAGGAAGTCAGCTGTGTTTAATACAAAATTTCACCGCATTTTCATGGATGGTCTGGAAGCAGGTCTGATGTCGAAGACAAATCGTCATGGTTTTTACAGATTCAAGCAAATTGTGCGTCCGGTGTTTCTTGCCATCAGAGATGTTCCCCCCAGACGTCGTTTCAGTGAGAAATTCGGTTTGCCACAGGAATATGTCGACTTTGAGAAAGATTTGCTGAAGGCTGGTGCCCTGGGTGGTCTGTCATACCTGAGTGATCCTGACGTCACGTGCTCCGAATCCAGCGATGAAAATTAGTTTGTTCTATACATAAGATCGTTCAAGTTGTTTCATGTTAGTTTTTGACTGAAAATGTCTTTTCTCGTTAAACAGAAGATTTCTGAGACTGATTTGATGAATGACAAACTGGCACCTCAAGAAGAGGTCAGTAATGGTCTGATAATTGACCTATATAATTTCATGAAGGACAAGGATTTGTCCAGAGGACATCTGAGAAAATGGATATCAATCCTGGTGGGCAGAGATTTGGAATTGAACTCATTAATGACTCGAGTGCACAGATTGGTTTCAAAATCAAAATCATTGCGTGGTCTGAAATCGCAGGAACTAAAGAACGATACTTTCATTTTGCCTGAACCTAAAAAAGAAGCATGCAAAACGGCATTTGAATCTGCATCTCTTCATGTTTCTAAAGAAATTATAGCACTAAACAAGGAGTTGCTTAAGGAAGTTAGTGCATCCCATGAAGAAGTGAAAGAGGTTACTGCACAAAAAAGGAAATTAAGGGAAGAGAAGAGAAATGTCGAGCGGCGCTTGGAGACCAAAAAAAGAAAGCTGGATATTCTACCAGCTAAAAGCGCAGGTCAAGAAGATAAAGAAATGGCCAAGAAAATAGAGAACCTTGAGAGGAGGGTGGCGATGGTTCAGCAACAAAAGCAGAAACGTCTCTCAACTATTGTGAAGTATCGTCAAGAATTGAAGCAGGAGAGGCTAAAACTAACAAGAGCGCATAAGTCGCGTGCACAGATGATGGAGGAGGTAATTTCCACCAAGGGAAAATTAGCCAAGAGTGAAGCCTGCCTGGCTGAAGTTCGGAAGGAGAAAGATAAATTGGAGAAGGACTTCAATTGTGAAAAAGTCAACTGTGACTACCTGCAGTCCCTTATTAGCGACAATTCTGAGCTGCTTCTGTTTGATGAGACCACAGACAAGTTCACTCCTCAGACACGGGAGTGTGTCATGAATTTAACAAATCTCTCAGTGGCAACAAAGAATGTTCCAGGTGTCATAAGAGAGGTTTCAAAACTTTGTGGTAAAGAACCCAACCGTTTACCTGCTCGACAAACAGTAGATGATATAGTCCAATCGAAAGTCGTTCTTGCACATAAGCAACTCAGCCAAGTGCTCCCAGACAAAGCAAGTACCACATTGATGAGTGATGAAACCAGCAAGTTTGGTGCAAAGTATGAAGTATACTTAGCCTCAGATGAAAATAAAGATAGCTACCTTATGGGACTACGCGAGATCAGTGACAAGACTGCTAGAACAACTCTTGAGACATTCAAGGAAATCTTGCATGACATAGAGTCAACTTGTGTGGAATATGAGAATGAAGGTAAGGAAGCGAATATTGGCTATCGCATTTTAGCTGGAATACGAGACACTATGTCCGACAGGGCTGCCACAGAAAAGGCGTTCAATAAGCTTTTAGAAGAATATAGGGCCTCAATTCTTCCGAAAGTCAAGGATGGATGGAAAGACATGAGTCCTGAGGAGCAGCAAAAGTGTTCAAAATTGAATAATTTTTTCTGTGCCTTACACTTGTTAGTGGCGATGGCTGAAGTTTGCTCTGCCAGTGTCAGAAACTTTGAAAAGACCTCTATGGCAGGAGACTCCTCTTCACAGGGCAATGAGGCTGGAACTGTCGAAATGATAAGAATGTCTGCAAAAGCCTTCTCACGTGGAGGGGATGAGAGGAGCGGGTGCCACCAAGCATGGAAAACGTACACCAAGCAGGAAAACAAGAAAGTCCTCTTTGTAAACTTCAAAGGTAACAGATTCAACATCATGTTTTATGTTGCGCAAGTTCTTTTTTACCACCATGAGATGGCACAGGAGTTTCTGAAAAATGTGAATGGGTTGACGAATCGCCTGTTGGAAAGCCTCAGTAAATCCTTGGAATGTCCTCTCTATATATCATGCTGCCGGGTCTTGGGTCTGCTGGCCAAGTTGATAACCTCCCCATTCTGGCGGATAGTGGAGAACTGTAACCATGTTCTAGACCTCAATGAACAGTACCTGCACCTGTCTGAATACCTTGGGGAAAATGCATCTGATCCCGAGCCAACTTTATTGAGCGGCCAGTCACCATTTGATGACGTCTGGATTGAGAAAGACTATATGCTTGATGCGCTACTTCAAGGAGCGCAGGATGATTCCACCGCTGTCCAGCTCACCCATGTTTTGTGTTTAGCATTGCAGTCATTGTTGAAAAGAATGGTGGCCGATCAGTTGCCTGGGGGTAAATATTTTACCAAGACAGAGGAACTTGTCAAAGAAACTTCATCAGTTATCTCCCATAACAAGCTACCTGAATTTGTGTTCGGTATTCTGGACCACCTCGTTAGATTTCGACCTAACGCTACTGTTCTGACAAATGAGGCATTTCTAATGTACTCATATAACAAGACTGGTCAATGGCTGGCAGAAATACCAGAAGAGGAACGATCAAAGCTGATCGAAAGTGCACGAAAAGCGACTCCCCAATTCAAGAAAATGTTTAAAGAGAGAAAAACGGCAATAGAGGAAAAGCGAAGGGAAGCCTTGAAGAAAAAGGCAGAGGAAATCAGAAGGAAACGACAGAAATTAGTAGAGGAAAAAGAGAAAATGAGTAGCAAAGTGGTGTATTATGGTTTGTGGCAGACACAAATAGAAGTGGAACAAAAACTCTCGGAATTCACAGTGAAGGAACAGGTTGAAGCACTGAAGTCTCAACTCAATTTCCGTAAAAAAGTGCTACACCAGGATATAGGTGACAAGACTGTGTTTGCATTCTCAGTGAAATCCAAGAAGCACGGAGTGGAGCAATTAAAGAGCAATGTATTAAGGCTGGTGAAAAGTGCTCAGGAAGGGGTATGTGAGGAAAGTCTGGGTAGTAATAGGCCTTTATTAGTTGGGAAGAGAGTACTTCACAAATTCGATGAAGGAGAATGGATAGGAAAGGTGATCTCAGTGGTTCCAGGCTACGTAGAATGGTATAACATCATATATGAAGGACAGGACAGTGTGTATACCTACAGACTACAGGAAGATTACAGCAAGGGAGATCTGCGGATAATGATTGGCAATGAGCATCCCTATGTGGAGCAGTGAGTGGACAGTTGACATTTTTGTACCCACAATCATTGGACTATGATAAGTGCGATTTTCTGCAATAACAAAATTGTTACTGATAGGATAAGCCCTAAAGGAGTGTGATTATTCCTTTAGCTTTGATTGGTGTTGTGCATGTGCATGGGCTTACTGTTTTTCTTGCCCCTACCCCCCCCCCCCCCCCCGCCCTAAAATTTTCTGTATGATTCCAGGTAAGTTGTTACATGCTAATAAGTTCTTATGCATGCAAAATATGAACATGTTATGCATGTTTCTATTGAGTAATATTTATGAGCCCACCAGGGTCTGACAACACACCAAAATCACTGAGTAAACCAGCAGGTCCAGGCTGGTAGCCCTGCGTGATTTGCGGGAGATCTGGGATCTTGGCATCAGCTCATTTCGAGCCATGGAATCAAAATTATGCATTCTTAATATCAGAGATTAAGTCGCTCAGGAGAGCTGGGGGTGGGTGTCTTGCAGCTCTCACTTGACTTTTCAGACAAAATCCAGGTGACTGTTTGTATGGATGAGTATAAGCTGCTAGACTACCAAATGTCAGACCCTGTCCATTGTCAATTTACAGTTTACCCTGTTTCATCTGATTTACTCTCATTTCAGGGCCACTACCAGTGATAGCAGTGTTGGACCACAAAATTAAACTCAGAAGATAAAACCTGTGCATCAATGTAATTCTAAGCTGGTAAGTATGAAATTCTGCAAAATTAAAGCTTTTTAAAATTGCAATATCTTTTCTGTGAATCATATATGTTATATTGACTGGCCTAGCAGTGCTATAATGTTGTGAATGTCTTTAAAAAGCCTCACAACAAAGTGATAAATCATGTTCTTTTCCTAACCCAAAGATAGAGAAAAACCTGAAATTTTTAAATAAAATGATAATGCGATATGCATGGTATGCTGCGTATATGAAAGACCATTCCACACAATTAGGGTTTTTTGGTCCCATTTTGACCTGCAAGTGGTATAAAATGCTCATTTCAGGTTCAGTTTATGCTCTAGGGGAATGTCCAGGACAGATCCTATAATGTGATGTTAAATGAGTGGTAATTATCTTGCATTTTGCAGAAATAATACAGTATTGGAGGTGAAATTGGCTAAATTTGCTGTCATTCTGGTCCCATTTTGAGGGCTTTCATCGTTTTCAAGGAAGTGTATCTCAGGACTGCATGAAAGTTGAGTCCCAATTTTTTGCATAAATTGAGGTATATATATGAGTTATGAAAATATGCAGTCCCCATTGACAGTTTCCATTTCCTAACAAAATGGTGCATGGGTGCGGATTTTTGGGACAAAATTGAATAAAATGTGGATTATGTGCCCGTAATTACGTCTATCTTTGAATGGCCATAACTGGAGGTAGGTAGGTGATAGATAGAAAATTCAAAAAGATCTGAGCTCTACTCATTGAGGGCTTTCTTTTGACATATAGAACATGGCTGTATGTTTCTGAGAAAATTTTGGCCCGGCATTCCTAACACTGTATGTCAAGGTACTCGGCAGCCTGCCGAGTACACAGCTCTGAGGCTGAGCATGATTAGCTTGAGATAGTCACGAGTGGTTCTGAGAACCAGCGATTTGGATCATTTAGACCGCGAATAACAACCCCAAACCAACATTACCTAATTCCTGCATACCTGTGGTGTTCTATTGAATCTGTCCGCTGTCCTACAATAAAAGAGTTAATGCGCACCTGTAAAGTTCTGAAGCGAGAACTCCAGAACTTCAGTCCTCGCCGTGCCATTTTTAAAACTTGCACATGCGCACCACTCGCGACCATCTCAAATGCAAATGCTATTCACACTGGCAGCTCTCGGCTGTCGCCGCTGGCAGTAAACACCACAAAATGTGAACAAGTGTCCAAATAGCAATAAAACACTGTAAAAATCGTCTTCAAGGCGACAGAGTACCTTGGTCTACTTAGAGGCAACTCCAAAATATTCCGGTCGCAGGGCAGCACTAGGTCTAGAAGGGTTAATGAAGGCAAATTTTCACAAAACACACACTCTCCCTCAAAAACCTACCAACCAAAAGTTAGCCAGACAATTAAAATTTAAAAAGTGTTGTTGTTTTTTTGTCCTAAACACATGATTATCAGTCATTTCAACGTCTCGGTCTACTAGTACGCTATAAACCTACACATTCCGGGTAGGTCGCTCTGCTCTAGACTATTGCCTATCCGTTCATCTCCTGGTGTAGGACGGGTCGGGCAAGCCCCGCTCTTTTGCCAAATTTGACGACGATACGACAGGCTAGACAGCCTTTCTTGAACTTACATTTTGATTGAATTCATAGGCCGACCTCGTGTTGTTGCGGTCCATTCACCCGCCAGAATGGCAATACCCGCCAGAATGACAATGGTGTTGTAGCTCAATTCCCCAATACGTGAAATTAGGCCCGCCCTTCTACGACACATGCCCCCATAAATTATTGATGCTATCTCCACCTCGATTTTGCTCATAATAAATGTTCGTTTATTTATTTTTCTAACATTTTTCTCAATATAGTGCTGAAAATAAATGTTCGTTTATTTATTTTTCTAACATTTTTCTCAATATTGTGCTGAAAAATAAATGTTCGTTTAGATTTGTTTAGATGTCACGTATGCACCATGACGGTGCAAATGTGACACTGTATTTAAATGCTCGTCTGCATTTATTTACAACATTTTTTGACATTTTTGTTCAAAATAAATGTTCGTTTATTTATTTTTCTAACATTTTTCTCAATAAAATGCTACAAATAAACGTTCGTGAAGGCTTATTTTCAGCAATTTCCTGAAATTTTGCTACAAAAAACATTCGTAAAAGTTGATTTTCAGCACTTTTTCTGAAACTTTGCTACAAATAAACGTTCGTGAAGGTTTATTTTCAGCAATTTTATGAATGGTTTGCTAAAAATAAACGTTCCTCAATTTATTTTTTAGCACTTTCATATATTTTTGCTCAAAATAAACCTTTGTTTACTTATTTTTCTAGCATATTCCTGAAAATAGTGCTAAAAATAAACGTTCGTTTAAGTTTATTTAGGTGTCACGTATGCACCGTCGTACAATATGGATGGAGGGTATCTCACTTTCTCGTTCCTTTTTTAATTTCTATAATGTTTTCGTTTCGATGGTTTTTTTTACCAAAAGTGAGAATTGTTTTTCAATTTCTACATTGCATATCCTAATAAAAGGGAAGATATCTTAGAAACCATTGTAAAATACGACATCCCATTCTCTACGTAATTATACTCAGTGGTGTGTTTGTAGTGTTCATGTTTTTCGGGATCTCTTATATCGAGCGCCTACAGATTCGCTAATATTTGGTCCATTATTCTGCTGAGTTTTCCGGATGTTCTGAATATGAGGACAGGATATAGGCTTTATCATGAGTAACCTTTTACATGTATCTATCTATCTGTATCACCCACATCTCTGTCATCACATTGACGCATTATAACTCTAACAGTTCAAAGAATGGAACAGAAAATTAGTGTATGGATACACACTTGATAATACAATTGTTTTAAAGTTTATTAGGTGCAGAAAATGAGAAAGTTTTACATGATGACTGAAGCAATATATAGGGTATAACTGATGTCATTGTGATTGTTAATCCAAACCAGCCCGTATCTAGTCACTAATATATAGGGTATAACTGAGGTCATTGTGATTTTTAATCCAAACCAGCCCGTATCTAGTCACTAATATATAGGGTATAACTGATGTCATTGTGATTGTTAATCCAAACCAGCCTGTATCTAGTTAGATCGAGCAACTCTACCGTCGGGTATGCCGTTGTTTACATTCTGAGATTGATAGGCCATACCCACGATAGAGAAAGCCCCATACAAAACTTTTCCAGTGCGCCCAAAAAACTGGGCGCTCACATTTCTAGCCCAGTCTGGCCACCCAAACCAACTGAATTCGTTTCCTACCTTGGTAATTTACGTTGTGACGCCATTACAGCACTCAAATCCGTCCAGAGTGCGAGAAATGAGAGCTTTTTGGCTGGAAGCGATAATTTTCACCGTGTCCTTACCACCATTGAATTCGAGGCATGACTAGTCGAGCAGCACTGTCCATCATTTCCCGTATCAAACCTATCACCTTCTCGACTAGTCATATCTCGAATTCAATGGCGGTAAGGACACGGTAAAAATTATCGCTTCCAGCCAAAAAGCTCTCGTTTCTCGCACTCTGGACGGATTTGAGTGCTGTAATGGCGTCACAACGTAAATTACCAAGGTAGGAAACGAATTCAGTTGGTTTGGGTGGCCAGACTGGGCTAGAAATGTGAGCGCCCAGTTTTTTGGGCGCAGTGGAAAAGTTTTGTATGGGGCTTTCTCTATCGTGGGTATGGCCTATCAGTCTCAGAATGTAAAACAACGGCATACCCGACGATAGAGTTGCTCGATCTAGTATCTAGTCACTAATATATAGGGTATAACTGATGTAATTGTGATTATTAATCCAAACCAGCCCGTATCTAGTCACTAATATACAGGGTATAACTGATGTCATTGTGATTGTTAATCCAAACCAGCCCGTATCTAGTCACTTATATATAGGGTATAACTGATGTCGTTGTGATTGTTAATCCAAACCAGCCCGTATCTAGTCACTAATATATAGGGTATAACTGATGTCGTTGTGATTGTTAATCCATACTAGCCCGTATCTAGTCACTAATATATAGGATATAACTGATGTCATTGTGATTGTTAATCTAAAACAGCCCTATCTAGTCACTAATATATAGGGTATAACTGATGTCAGTGTGATTGTTAATCCAAACCAGCCCGTATCTAGTCACTAATATATTTAGGGTATAACTGATGTCATTGTGATTGTTAATTTAAACCAGCCCGTATCTAGTCACTAATATATAGGGTATAACTGATGTCATTGTGATTGTTAATCCAAACCAGCCCGTATCTAGTCACTAATATATAGGGTATAACTGATGTCATTGTAATTGTTAATCCAAACCAGCCTGTATCTAGTCACTAATATATAGGTTATAACTGATGTCATTGTGATTGTTAATCCAAACCAGCCCGTATCTAGTCACTAATATATAGGGTATAACTGATGTCATTGTGATTGCATCCAACATCCTGGTTCCAAACCTTATATCAACAGCCTATCTACTGGGTCCAGCAGTACATCTATTCGCTCCTATGAAGTAGGAGGTCACCATCAAACACCTCACTAATATACCACAGAAAAATGGCTGCCAGAAAGGATGGGTTGAACACTGTCTCCTCTATCACCATACAAACAGAGGATGGCCCTCGCTTCATCGAGCTGATGTTTGGAGATATTACCATGCTCTCTACCAGGGACAAGGTGGATGTCGTAATGGTCTCAGCATTTCAAGGTTAGTATTTTTCAATCATTTGATCAGGTATATCTATTAGTTAGGGTAGGATATACCTTCAAAGAAAAACAGTAGCAGGTTGTTATGACATCAAATTTTCAAAGTGCTAACCCATTCAAATCTGAAGGGTATGCTCCACCTCGTGGGATATGGGTGACTGAGTGTGGATAGTAGGCCAGGCTAGACTTCCTAACAGGGTGTAACTTATTTAACTACTGCTCTTCCGTGGTAAGAAAAAAACATACATCACATTGCTGGCTAATAGATTATGGCAGTGCGCTAAGGGATGATATTAAATTCAGATTTTGATATAAAATGTATATAATGTGAACGACTGCATGTCTAACAACTATTAACCAATCAGCATCGAGAATCTTAGTAGAGCAGGTGATAAGGAACCATGGCAGTTTGGAAATCTGGATATAATAATAGAACTATGTTTATGTTATCTAAATTAAGCTGCTGGCCAACTGGCTATAATTCCCCCCCCCCCCCATCTCTACTAGTGTAGGGCCAGAAGTGGGACTAAGGGTTAAAATCGTTCCAACCAGCCTTCCACTGGTATAGCTAACCCTGTAATGGGATGCTGATAATACTGATTCAACACAGTGTATAATACTCTGAGGAATGAATTCAACCGGCTGCTGTTAGGGTACTAATTACTACATTTAGGTTACACTCATACGCACCATATATTCTACCAAATCTGATCATGCCATATAGCTGTATCAATAATAAAGGATGCATTGATAGATGATGATGGTCAAATGATATTGTTGCATGCAGCAGTTGGTATGACTGTTTAACTCGGGATACTTTTGTCAGCAAAGGAGGCTGTGGACATACAAGACCTATTGATTGTCCTTCGGGACTAACATGGACACCCCTGAGTTGTGGTCTGGATGCCTTTTCTGTTCCTTACTGAAACGATATACACGCATATCTCACTGTTTCCCAGCAACAGGAGGACACAGTCTGAGGCAAACAAAACATGTTTATGTTATATTACCTGTCTCTACCAAGAGAAATAGTGATGCTCAGACAATTTAGAGACTACAGCCGAATTGTTATAGAAATAAAAGTATGTAATACCTTGATAATTAAGCCTTAAACAACCCCTCTATATATATTTTCATAATATATCCTACTTTTCTGTTGTTGTTTTTTAAATCAGATTTTTTTCAGAGAGCAAGAATATGAGACAAATTGGGCTGGTCTCGTATAATCTTTTCATACAAGAATTCCAATACAATTTGCGGATAACATTTATGCAATCAAACCAAATCTGTTAGAATGTTCAATATGCCCTTTTGTCATTTGCAAGATTAAGTATCTATAATTCAAAATTCGACCCCTCCCCCCACCCCCCCCTAAAAAAATCTTCCATAATTTTGTATAATGTAAATATTTTCAAATACCTTTTAAATATAACCCAAGCTCACTATGGAATATTCAGAACACCTGCTTGCTCTGAGCAAGGGTGAAAGTATTAATTGTTAACAACACTGCGTTTAACCGCACAGACTTAAAATAAGGGGCAAGTCAGCAGACATTATTTTCTGACCTTCGGAACTTCCCCAATCTTCACTCGCAAACGTAAATGTTTCCTTACCTTCATATGTGGGACTACTTTAGGCCTTATATTGATTATGCTTTCAAGCGCTTGAACACTTCACGCTATCTGTCCTAGGCTTGCAATTTAATCAGACACAGGCTATACTAAAGAAATATCGCCTTCCAGACTTAGTTAACACAATACATAAACAGCAAGAGAGAAAATGGAAAATCCTTGTCTCCAGAACTATCTAAATATTTTGGGTAGATACTATCCATGCTCCTGCCATGGATAAATCATCCTTAAGATACAGTATCTCTGTACAGACATGAAAAGGATTTAGCCACACTCAGTATGATACTCTATAAAACCGAATACCACAGAAGTACATCGATCAAGCTGCTGTAAAATCAAGAATCCTTATAGGCACTTACGTACTGCAAAGCAATCTAGTGAGATTTAACTAAACAAAACAAACTACATGTCCCATGTGTAGCAAAGGAGATGAGGATGTGCCGCACCTCCTGCTGATTTGTGAAACTTTCTGTTCACAGAGTAGACCTGATGCAAAAGATAGAACAACTTATTAAACAATTAATGGACAGGATCCAACTGACTACCAAATCTATGCACAAACTAAATTCTAAGGTAGAGACAACTGGAGTTCATACTCCCCATTAGAGTCAAAGTAGGTTTTAACCCAACAATGTAACTCTCCATTGTGTATGCATGTATATAATTCAAAAACTTCTCTCAACGTGTTTGCTACTTAGCTATGCCTATCATACCTGGCTTTTCATGTATATTATAGACAGTTAAAACGTCTATGCAAAGGAGGATCATACATCAAGCAAGCATGCAAAGGTTCAAGCTCAAAGCGGCCATGGGGTGAGGCTTTACAGAATTGTGATAAAACCTGACCCCTACACTATGCATGTCAAGATTGTTACTGAAAATAACTTATTGCTTCCTAGCTTTTGCGATATATGCGAACTTTCAGGATTTCACAAGAAACGATACATTGCAAAAGCAAAAATGAAAATCATCCTTTTGTATACCGGTATATTTCTATTTCAGGCGACTATGCTGCACCTATGAGACTGTATTAGCAATCATCAAATTCATCTTTTTGATAATCTTCCTATCTTAGATGATGTAATTTTAAGGATATGGAATGAGACGTCATATTTAAAAGCAAATATTAAAGGCATCTTGTTTTATTTTTAGGGAACTATGTTGCAACTAGGACTTCTCTGGGCGATGCCCTGAAATATAACAAGACCAAAGTTTTAGAGACCTAGCTAGAGACCCTACAATAAAATAGTAATGATATGATTCATCTTATGTTTTACAAATTTATTTTAGTGGCAATACTGCAACCAGGACTAAGTTAATCAGTGCCCTAAAACAATATAGACCCTAGTGTTAGAGATCTTACCAAGAGACGTTACAAAGAAATAGTGATAATATAATCAATCTTTTGATTATAATTCTATTTCTAGGGGGCTATGCTCCAACTAGATCTTCACTGATTGGTGCCCTGAAACATAACCTGGACCTGAGCGTTATGAAGCTAGCAAGAGACAAGGCTGAGGACTTGAGAAGATACTTCCACTGCTGGTGGTCCAAACCACTGCCAGCACACCTGCCCTACAGGTAAGCAATCATAGACAATATTATTTATCTATTGTTACGTTTATATTCCTCTGCCATCACAGTTATGAATTTCCCCCAGTTCTTTTTGGAATGGGAATGGATTCGATTGATCGTTTGTGCTATTGGTGGGGATAGGATTTCTGATTTGTGGCCTCCTATAACTATCTATTTGTTTTATGTATTGATCAACCTTAACACTTTTGTATATATTATTTGTTTTTGTGCACCCTCATTAATGGTGATTGAAGAATTGAATTTAGGAACTTAATGTTTAAGGTTCAGAACCTATTGTATATGTGATGTGTATATGTACCATGCTTGGTACACATTAAAGGGCAAATGCACCATCAGAATGACTTAGGTTCAAAATGATCTTTTACATGTCACCTTTCAAATACGATCATTTTGAACCTAAATCATTCTGATGGTGCATTTGCCCTTTAACTACAAGTTGTTACCATTGCATTCTTCAAGCTCACTTTTGGCATTTAAAGAGCCAAACATGGCATTTATGATTTACCATTCTTGGCACAAAATTTCTAACTGCTGTTACCATTGCATTTTAATGGTCACTTTTGTCATTTAGACAACCAAACATAGCTTTCTAGATGTATCATGCTTGCCACATATTAGCTAAGAGCTGTTGCCATTGCATTTTCAGGCTCATTTGTAGCATGCATGGCTGAGATTAGAGGATGAGATTTAACATATTCTTCGTCAGAGTTCCCTATGAAAAGTATCTTCTGGATCAATGATACATGATTGGTTAATTTATATCATGGTTTTAAGCTGGATGTTCTCTTCGGAATGTTATCTTTCTTTAGTTTTGGTTTGATAAAATTATATCCTGAATGACAAGAATTTAGGGTTTAATGTAAGCCCTGAGATTGGTTTCAGTCTAGATGTGTCATGGCTAATAGTTAAGCCACTCATGCTCTGTGCCACCCTTCAGAAGCTTTGTTAGGACAATACATTACTTATAATGATTAATGTGCATTTTTAGCATGTAAGTGAATATATTTCAAAAGAATATTTTTGATTGACATTTGTAAGAATGCTGGTATATAGATTGCTTTCTTCAAAAAGCACATATTTTATCAAAATAGTGTGGATGTTTGTCTGCTGCAAGGATATTTAGGTCAGCATATAGTTGGAATGTTATGTGGTATTTTTTTGCAGCAAGTATGATAGTGTGGCCTCATTATATCAGGATGTTTTACATTAGTAAAGATTAACCCATATTCTCCTAACACTGAAACCTGCCACTTAATTTGGTCTTACATAACCCACAGGGACTATTGACTTATACTGGCATTCATCTTTAAATTATTCTCTGGTCTATGCTTCTTTAAAACGTAATCTGTAAAAAGCATTTGAAGGAGAGCCTCGTAGTTAGGATGATTAATCCCCCGGTATGAATATTGCTCATTGTGTAAAAGAAATCTTTATTTTTTTCATATATACTCTTACTTTGTGAAACGTATCCATCAGCATCAGGGCATTAAGCACTTGGGCATTAATGGGTTGATGGATATCCTCCAAATATTCCAGAATAAATCGTACATCTATTTCATGAAGCAGAGTCCATATCTAAACACACTTCAAAAAATAATAATGAAAAACGACGGAAGATTGTGGAAGTAAAAGCTCTTAACAATTGCTATTTCCAATTGACCAGGCAGATAATGGTCCCCTCCTCTGAGTCTATGGCCCTCTGGCCGAGGGAGTTTTAATATTTGGCACATCATAATGAAATAATCAAAGTTCTCACACGGCCCACACATAAACCTTTTGAGAAACTGCTTTAGGACAATATCCTGTTTAGGGATACATATTTCTGTAAGAAACTACCTTATAAATGTAATGGTGATACTTATCTATTTCTCTTACTTTCATTTATTTTTGTTTAGGCGGTTATTATGCTTTGAGACAGAGGTAGGCATGAATGTGAAACATCCGGCAACCATAGTGGGCGACGTGTTTCGAGCCTTGGTTCCAGCATTTGGCGATACTGAGAATAGTGTCATAACACCTCTCCTAGCTACTGGAGATCAGGTAGGATGGAGGTGCAGTCGCTAATAATGCAAATCCAAAAATACCTTGTTACATGTACATGCTAAAATGAATACATTTTGTAGTAAAAACAGTGAACCTTTATATATACTGTATACCATGTTATCATTGCGGCAGTTTAATTAATGCATACTTTGCGCACCAATGGAGCCCGCATTAATCAAACTGCGCACTATTATTTGGATATTGGATCCCTATGCTTGTACCGTTCCACACACTGATATGATTAAAGCTTGTCATTCAACATAAAGACCCTTCACGGCCTCTGCTGGTACTAAGTTCAATTATGATATAGACGACTTGTACACTCGAGTGTGATCAAACATGCCATAACCACTAATCAGAGTTACTGATTGCAACCAGTATTACACTGTTTTTGGTTGTTGACGGAATAAAGATTGCACTTGTCTATAATACAGGCAGAATCAGGCATCCCTAAGGGGCTGGCCGGTTTGAATATAGCAGCATCACCCTTCCCAAAAGCCGGGTAGGTTGCATACCCTTGGCCCCCTCACACAGCTTGGGCTGATATTAACAATGCGCAATAATTAAACTGCGTATCAAAGGTGGTTATATGCTGTTTGCATTATCTTTTATGCGCAATATCAACACGGCATACAGTGTGTATATATATATATATATATATATATATATATATATATATATATATATATATATATATATATATATATATATATATATATATATATATATATATATATATATATATGTATATATATATATATATATATATATATATATATATATATATATATATATATATATATATATATATATATGTATATGTATATATATATATATATATATATATATATATATATATATATATATATATATATATATATATATATATATATATATATATATATATATATGTATATATATATATATATATATATATATATATATATATATATATATATATATATATATATATATATATATATATATATATATATAACTGAATAACTGATTTGATTTCAGGCATATAGTCGCACAATGATGTTGACTGCCATGATAGATGCAGCAGTTCACTGGATCAAGGCAGGTCTACCAATGCTTAACCTCAAAATAGTACTCTACTCAACGGACCCCCTTCTCCTAGACCACACAACTGAAGCGTCCAGAGGGGACGAGTGTGTCAAATTATTCCTTAAGAAGAAAGAGCACTATGAGAAAATGGCAATGGAATCAAGGGTAAGCATACGGATATGACGATAATGAATTATGATAAATACGATGATAATGATGATGATGATGATGATGACGACGATCAGAATAATGGTGATGCTATTTAGTATGTTATAGCTCTGATAATAATGACTATTTTGATGAAGGTGATAGTGATAATGAAGATGATGATGAAATGATGTTGATAATCATTATGAAGGTGATAGTAACATAATAATAATTATAACAGTAACAATACAATATTAAAAACGAAAATGATTAGCTCAGTGCCTTGTTTTCTTATTCAATTAATACCCATTATATAAAGTCAACTATATTTGCATGTTTGAAGTGTTGTCGATTTCTTTCCATAAAATGCCCAACTGACATTGTGAACTTCATGATTGAGGTTTTAGAACCTATGCAATTCTGCATGGTCATGCTGCTGAAGGTGTTAGAGTTGCTAAAATGATAGCTTTATCTAAATGAGAATTATTGATGCATTTATGCATATATATTTTGAGCCTGTATTTTATTTTATGCTTAATTTTGTTGTAAAATAGGGGGACTTTTTTATAACCTGCGTACCTAAGTTTTAGTTGTGCATTGGTTATCAGTTTAGTATTAAAGTAACCCTTTTCAGGATGTACATGTACATATACCAAAACTAAACTTCACCCACTGAAAGTGATTAATATGTCATTGTGTTCCTTAGTCACCTTTACAAATCCTTAACTAGTTATGTTCCGGCATTATACTCGCCCTGATTGACAATACTAGTTTTAGGTATATTGTCTTATTTTTACTTTCCAAAATGTCCAATTACAGTAGTGATCAAACTTTTTAAAATCTGACATTGAAACGGTCAGATACTGTATAACTGGTTAATTTGGCGTGGTCTTTAATTTGGCGTTTTTTTGGCGAAGCCAATCAACGCCAAATTAAAGATCGCATAAAATCACAGTTTTAGTGTCTTTCATGGCCGCTGGGGGAGACACGGGTGGAAGTGTAGCATGAATTTCACCTCTCGGCGGTCGCGACTGAAACATAGAAACATCGATGCAATAACTTCACAAAACCATTATTATATGATACATTGGTAACTTATGAATAAGTTACCAAGATATATTATAATTAGCATACTTACCGGTCGAATTTTGAGGAAACCCCTGAGTCGTTAATCGTATCAGCGAAAATCAAAATGGCAGCCAACTGATTATGTTGCCATCGTACATTAGAAAGGGAGACGGCTGTTCCGATGTAAATATTTGATCAATTATCAACATACATATATATGTATGTTGATAGTTATCAGAATGATAAATATTTTGAAAAATTAATGAAATTGTTTGCACCGCAAATTGAATAAAGTCAATTTGCAGTTGGTTAACTGTAAACGGCAATATTGTGTGAATTTGACCGGTCTGGTACGAACCTCAAACGAAGAAAATACATGCAATAACTTCCCAAAATCATTATAATATTCCAAAACATGAATCTCTTGTGACTATAGAAAAGCACGACATCTTTCAATTAACAAGCTGGCATTAAGGGTGAAGTGAAACATTACCATCATTTACTTGAAACTTACATATTTTTGAAATTCCTCACTGTAACATTTGATTATCATGTTATTTTCACATGGCTTTCAGGGCCTTGAGCTTAAGTATGACGTGTATCTGTCGTACCATGAAAGTGATGAGGAGAGGGTGAAGGAGGTTCAGGCGTTGCTGGAGAAGGAGCGAGGAGACATCAAGATCTTCGCTGAGAGGCAGGAAATCAACGAGGAGGAGGCGTGGCAGGAGGGCATCTTCAAGATTATGGTTGTCTGTGCAAAGTGAGTGGCAGTTTTTCAGATAAGGGTGAAGACAGGGTATGAGTCAGGGTGCCTTACCCCTTAGGAATATACTGTATAACCGGTATATTTCCCGGGACCTTTATTTCCCAAAAAATGATGATTTCAACTTTTTCCCGTTTTCTACTTTCCTGGCCCGCACATGGCTGCACTGATACTAAATTTAGCGTTAATGCTACCAAGCGTTTTGGCTCCTAAACGTTTATTGCAGACGCCCGTGGTGTGCTGAATGTGTATGTGCCGAACAAAAAAGCCAGTCATGAGCTGGCAAGGCAGGCTCTACTGTTCTGCACATTAATATCACTAAGTGCAACATACCCAACTGTATAAATATGCGGACCGGTTTGTGGACAGGTTGATAAACTGTTCATGAGGGACAGCGAGGACTACAAACATGTACCGGTATCAGGACAAGCAAGTACTTTAAAGGTACGGCTATACTAGTCGATCTGAGTACTTCTATTGTGTTTATATCTATTTCATAATTATTCATGTATAAGTAAATTCATGTTCATACAGTTTAAACATCCATTTATGGGCAAAAAAACTAGTATGCATAACGTAACAAATTAACACACTATTAGTAGTTCAGACTCCGACACATCTTCTGCAATACCATACCAACAAAAATGATTTAAGATAACGTTTTTATTTTTCCCGTCTCAAACCCATTAGGTAAATTCGGGAACCTTAAGAACACGTCAACATTACCTGTTATACAGTATATATACATATATGTATATATATTCAATGTAAAGCTTTTGCTAATGACTTGTAGATTAGGAACCAATTGGCTGGGTTTAAGTCATTTTCAATTTTTCTTTGCATTATTTGGTTAGTATTGAAAATGTGTATATTTGATCAAAAGTACCAGGTTGACTAAATCATGTTTTTTTCTCAGGGTCCTTACATTCCTGAGTCCAGCCTACCTAGAATCCAGGTCTTGTGTTGAGCAATACAACATAGCCCTTTGCTGTAACAGACGAGAAGGGCGCCACCTTTTGTCACCATTTTACATTGAGACCATCCCAACGATGCCTACGTACATGTGTCTTGTACAGTATGTTGATTGTAGGTGAGTGAGGACAGTATGTCAAATATGGTGCAGTTTGATAATCATCTTTTGTTCTACAAGGTGTTTTCTGCTGAAATTCAGAAAGTAACATGGAGTATATGTTTATATATCTTTCAAGTGTTAGGATATAAGCAAGCCTTGGAAATCTTCTGTAATTATGGAAACTTTAGAAATGAATACTTTTATGAGGGGCACTACTAGCTTATTATGTTAGGGGATTTATTTTTGAAAAAATAACTACAACACCTCTTCAAATATTTTCAAGAATAGATACTTTATTTGAAGTTCTCTGTTCAAAGTTGTCACACCTTATGCACACTTCATATGAAAAAGTTTTAAAATCATATTGAATAAACATTTTTAAGTCATTTGAAGAATTAAGGGTGATGACACTAATGAGAAAATGCTTATCGGTGTTCACAATTAGTTGTCTGACAGCTTTTGCCTTTTTTATTTGAAGAATCGACGATGATGGCTCAGATAAAAACATGCCTGTTGGTGTTCACAACTTCACGGTGTTACTGGAACAGAGCAAGAATCAGCCACGCCCCTCGACAGCGACCAGGAGGGCACAGAACAAAGTCAAATACGATGTCTTCATTTCCTACTGTCATAAGGATGGCGCCAAGGCAGCTACGATTCTGGAGATCTTTGAGCAAGCACACCCAGAATGGAAGATATTCTTTGACAGGGTAGAGCTTAAAACAGGTAGAATGACTTTGGACTTGGTAAATGGTCCCCTTCGTGTGGTGATTTCATTAGAACTGTAGGATAAGAAAAACACATTGATCACTTAAATCCCTCTGCAGTTATCATTATGAAATTAAGGTCTCAATTCACTGAACTGTCATTAGAAATTTTCATATCAGCATATATAGGGTCATTAGGTACCAGTAAAAAGGAACCAGAGAGCAAATATTGAGAGTTCAATGGATCACTTGATGATTTTATGTCATCAGGTAGGAATACACAAAACATCATTATGTGTTTAGTCTAGCCATATAAGATAATGAGAATGGTGACGGAAGATGTGGCTTGATAACAACAAATTAACGAATTAAGTAACGTATTATTATCTTTTAAGAAAATGTTAATCATAATGAGTGATTACGAACTTCTAAACATGAATTTGATATTTACGTTTAGGAACATCATGGCAGCAGACGTTGTATCATGCTATAGATGGCACGTCGGTCGTGGTGGCACTTTTGTCATCGAGTTACTTGGCATCCACAGTATGTACAGAGGAATATAACCTTTCACTGGCCAAACATCTAAGTCAGGTAGGTTCTATATACTGGCCTGTAGATTAATAACAATGAATATTGTAATGAAACACACACACACCAAATATATACACACACACACACACATATATATATATATATATATATATATATATATATATATATATATATATATATATATATATATATATATATATATATATATATATATATATATATATATATATATATATATAAACTGTCATAAATACTGTCCCACAAAAACATTTTAATATATGAAAAAAACTGATATTTCGTTCTATGTACAGTATTTTGATACAAGATCTTAACATTTTAGGACCATGATCTAGAACTTGTTCCTATTCTGATTGAACCGATCTCTGAAATCCCCAAATGGGCCTCGCTGGTGCCAGCTCTGGACACCACTGAGTACCTGGGCCTCGTGGCAAGACATCTCTGCAAAGCACTAGGAGACTTCCTTGATATGGACACAAGAGATCAAGATGTATTCGATACTGAAAAGGTTAATTTTGGGTTTGTGATTATTAAATTAAAAAGATAAGTTTATTGACATTGCAATTAAAGATTGCAAAGTTAAAAGAGAATGCTGTAGCCAAATAGGATTAGGTTAGTGTCATCATCCTGTACTTAGATATTAGAATTACCGGTAAATTTATGACGCCCGCGGTGGCAATCTCGGCCATTAAAAATGAAGTCAGAAAAACCTGTAAAATGACTGAAACCCTTGTACATTGGTACTCATTTGGGGGTACTTAGCAATAGCTATCCAATGGATACCAACATTACAGGGTTTAAATAGTTTTTAATCTTAGCGTCTTTGAGCTTTTGACGAATGGAGCCTCAGAATTGTAAGGATTCGTTATGACTACATTGATATAAGAATTACGGACCAGCTAAGTTTGAAATGCAGGCTTCCTTAAGCTATTAATATTTGTAAATAATATCTTTTCAACTAGGACTTTTAATTGTTTCTAGTACACTTTTCATTTATTTTGATACTTAACTCTTAGACACCCATTTCTTAAAAAGAAAACCTCTCAACTCAAATCATGTATTTGGGCCTGTTAATCAGAATGACGTAAACTTATTGACGGTCTGCAAGCAGTCCCTTGTTGTTTATGATTTCAATTTTTGTTTACATTTTTCCTCTTCCAATTTCCCCTAAATAGCAATGTTCTCATGATTGGGATCTGAATCAGTTGTTTCTGCAAGTCTTGCAAAAACTTTTGTTTTTTTATCACATAAATGCTAAAAGCAAAAGCATTTTATTTATCATAGGTCCAGGCGACAATTACTGCTGAAACTCTTAAGCATTGTAGTCACATTTAACCCACTTCCATCTGGAGTGCACACAAAGGGCTGATAACCTAGAGCACTATACTCATCAAAACGAGTAAAATTTGAAAATATACCTGAAGGGGAGTTGTTAAACCCAACTTGTACATCAACGTCTACTCAAAATATTCACAAAATGTATCTTTTTCAAGTTTTTTCCCCAACTTGTCAGATGCGAATGGGTTAATATATTGCTTATTTTGTTTATCTCATTTTGCCTACTAGGTGGCAGTGGATATTGAGAAGGTGCATGAAGAGCAGCGAAAACATTTCTTCACCAACAACTTTGATGTGCACGAGAAGAAAGTGTTCATGATGGATATGCTCGAAACTGAAAAATCCTCAGCAAAAGAAAAAGGAATCGACACATCTGAGTTCGAAATTGCTTTCAGTTTTCATAAAGACGACGATGCAGCTGCCATGTTTCTCGATAAACTACTCAAGAAAAAGCTGCCCAATATTTCCAGTAATTATGGCCTGGAATCTGCAACTGACCGCTTGAAATCGTTGGACACTGTTAAATTGATCGTAACGCTGCTGTCGCCATCGTACTTTAATTCACCTGAACACATGGAGGAGTTTCATGTTGCCCTCTGCAGAGAGCGCTTCTCCAAGAAAAAGGTCCTCTACCCAATACACATGTTCAATTTGCCGACACTTCCAACCTTCCTCCATCTTATCCCATGTGATATATCTTTAGCTGACAGCTTCTGGAAGGATTGGGTTAAGTCGTTAGCTGTTGGTTTGAAGTTTTTGAATTTCGCTTCTGAAGATGTTCTTGACATTCATCAAGAAATGACCAATTTAAACAGGAGTGGTGTGTAAGTTCAATAGTCCTCCAGTCAAGTGCTTTCTTTGCCTATGCCATTCTTTGAAAATAACTTTAGAATTGATTGCAATTTCCCATATGTTTGAAGGAGAATTGTGAGTTGGGATCTGATCCAAATTTCTCCTTCAGATACTTTGCATAAAACACTATGATGCAACAGATATCACATAATTAGGTCATATCTGGCCACTAGTCATACATAGCTTCATTTATGTCTGCTTAGATTAATCAATTTGATTATAATCACATGGTCTGACATTCAAGGCTAAATCAGAAGTAGCGTGTACTTATTGTTGAGGGAATAGGGGATTCCTTGGGGAAAATCACAGACTAACTTCAAGTCAATGGCAACTTTCATACATAACTCAAGTGGGAGTGGAACTTTATCATGCTCAATGCATTAGACTGCTTGGCAAGGGAAGCAGCCCCATCACTCCCCCATATTTTTGAAAACCATGATGATCCATGCATTTTATTAAATAATAGTAAAGTGTATACCCTAAGTGGATAAGCAGTTTCCTTTTAACAATTTAGTAAGATATTGACAATTAGCCATTACCCCTTTCATGGTGATCTGATTCTATACAACATTAGGTTGTCACAGGAAGTTTCTGTATATTTTCAATCAAATGGAATATGAGCATATGATTGATTTAAGTTGGAATTTGATAACACTATAAGAGCAATACAAAGATGAGTTCATGTACCTTGCTATTCAAATTATTTGATTTTTCCCATATAACTTCACTATGACTGGTGGCAGGAAATTGGCAAATGTCTGCAGAATATTTTCATTATTGAATGCATGTAATCTGAAATTATTGGCGGGAATTTTATTATTTTTTTCTTTTTGTAGTGACATTCGCAACATGAGCATGTTGAAACGCCAAGACACTGTCCTCGCCCTGTCCACTGCAGGTGATCACATTGTCTCCATACTACAACATGGGTGAGTGACATAAAAATGAGGTTTAACCTATTTACTTCGACTGAAAGCTTCATGTTCCCATTGGGTTCATCATTGACCTCTTCAAATACTGTAAAGTTCGAAATTTTGCGAATCTATATTTAGCGAATTGATCCATTTATCCATAATAGCAGATCGTAATATTCGCGTGTGAACCATCTCCAAAAGCGCCATCTGGGTAGTGGTATTATAATTCATATATATCACTCATCTACCACTCATGGCGGACGATATTGACTAGACTTGTTTCATTATGACGCAACCACCTAACAGGTGAAGTTAAGGGTTCAATATATTCAGATAGGGCTGTGAACGTCATCGTCAAAATGGGTCTATTGCAATTGTAATATTTAAGAACCACGCATATTTTACGCTCTAAACTAGCATTGCCACGTGACTGTTTATCAAACTCATATGTCATTGAAGGTCCGTCCTGTTTGGTATATTGCAATTAAGGAACTCAGATCCACCGTGATTACGCGCATCATTCAAATTTGGTTGTACACCGTGAGACATTTATATATCACAACACGCACGTACGTGTGTCTATGTATGTACGTATGGTTATCAACTCACCAAGTGAAATTGTGACTAGATACGCATTTTGACATACAAAATAGCATAAATGTTAACGGATCGTAATATTAGCAAATCGGACCCACTCATTAAAGTTGCTAATATTACTTCCACGTTAATATCTCGAACTTTACAGTTTTGTTCAACTACCACTCGATTTGATGGGTTGTGATCAAGTTTGTCAGAGTGAGTGTGCACCCGAAATGCTAATGTGTTAATATTAGCAAAGATGTTATACTATGGATTGGAAAGACTTAGGTTATGTAAGCGTATGATATACATAAAGAGCAAGTGTTATTAAACGGCAATCCTAACCTGTAAATGCTCTGAATAGGGGTGGATCCAGGGTTTCTGTGTAATTAAACCCCTCTTACATACTGTAAAATGGATTTAGTTAAGCTAGCTTTAATTAAGATAGATGTTGCTCACAACTCTAAGCAAAAAAAATAAGATTTTGGATTGCAAAGTTTAGATTTGTTATTTATTCTGAACAAGGTTAGAAAATCATCATTTTGAAATGTAAAGGGGAGTTAAAAATACTTATGAATTGTAAAGGGATGTTTATCCCACTCCTCAATTCACACCGTTCGTTTCTGATACAACATAATCTACACGTCTTATTTTACCCTCTGTGGTTTAAACTGAGACAAGCAGCCTTGATATCCCATTCTTATTGTTTCTAGATGCTTAATAGGCATTGGAAATTGACGACCAAAACAGATGGCTTGTTCATTAGGATTGGTGTTCGAACAAGCAATGTGTATTTCTCTTGTATCTTTGTATGCATTTTTAAGCATTATGGGATCGTATTGGTCAAATGCAAGAATAGATCCTGATTACTTATCGATAATCCAAAATCTTTATTTTCTTCAAAGAACACACTTGATGAAGAATGTATCTGTGCTGAACAATATCTACCAAGTCCACAGTTTAGAGGAATCATGTGAACAAGCGATCCCAATCGGGGAGGTAAGAACTGTTTTAGAGTGAACACTTATTAATATGTCAATTAAGCTAATTCAATGTGCACGCTTGTGTTAATCACGGCTTGAAACAATCTCAGGTACTATTTAATTTTTTCAAAAACCTTTTTCTTTTGTTGGATTCAGTAAATAATACTTCATATTCATGTCTTATTCGATTCTTCATGATTCAGATTTTTGTGGAGTGGGACAGCTCATCATTATCCTGAAAATAGCCGTTCACAGCATATCTCACTTTGTCCACAAAAAAGCTTTGCAGACTGCAGGTTCTGTACTCTATAGCAACTGTGAGAGAACAGTTTTTATATGTAAAATTCATCTGTTTCAATTTAAGTTGTACCAAACTAAGAAAGTTTATCATAATCTTATCAAATGATAAACAAATCTTATTCTGATCAGCGGTAATATCCTCCCAATTTGCTTCTAGAGTTCCTCATTCTTTTACAGATTCTTAGGTCCCTTCCTGAAATTGATAAGGGAGAAACCCTTGATGAAGAGGAAGAGAATAAAGATGAGGAGAATGGAAAGAAGAGGGTTGTTGAGGAGAAGGAACATGAGACCACACTGAGTAAGACAGACACTGCCTCAGCAGAAACTACACGGCAGGAATCCAAAGAAAGCAGGACAGGTAGTAACTCTCCGAGTAAACCTCAACAGCATGAGTTTGCTTCGGAAAAAACGAAGGATGATCCTTTACTGGAGAAAGGTCCACATGAACCTATACAGGATGTAACTGTGAATGGAAAAAACGAGGAAGGGAAAGAGGAGACTACAAAACCAACAGAATCTGTAGATGGGAACAAAGAGGAAGGGAAAGAGAAGATTCAAAAACCACCAGAAACTGTGGATGAGCATAAAGAGGAAGAGAAAGATGAAACTGAAAAACCAGTAGAAACTGCTGATGGGAATAAAAAAGTTGGAAAAGAAGAGTATCAAAAGCCACCAGAATCTGTAGATGAGCATAAAGAGGAAAGGAAAAAGGAGACTCAAAAAACACCAGAAACTGTGGATGGGAATAAAGAGGAAGGGAAGGAGACTCAGAAACCACCAGAAATTAAGCAAGCTAGTAAAGGACAGAAACGCAGCCGTTGTGGGATTCAATAATGTATGGTTCACCTCATATAACCAAATTCAAATTTGAAAAGACAAGATAGGAGGCTTTTTCGTTAGACTCAAATGCAAATTAAGTTAACCCTTTATCACTCAATGACGCAATAACTCGCTACATGAGTGCAGCTGCACTTCCTCAGTAGCGAGTTATTGCGTAATTGTATTTGTGCACTTATTCCTACGAAGCGAGTTTTGGCGTATTTTGCGTACCACGATCTGAACTCGCTGGTGTGCAAGTGATTTTCTAATAAAGCTATGAAATTATTGTGCTTTCCTTTTCTTCGTAATCTGTAGTATTGTCATGTTTATTTTCGGACTTGAAGTCCGATTTTTTCGACGGGAAAACAACGGGAAATCCCCTACCAAATATGGAAGTCATGGGGAATTCCCGCATCGTATTTGTGCACTTATTCCTACGAAGCGCGTTTTGGCGTATTTTTGGTCCCACTATTTTAGATCGCTGATGTACATGTTTTTTTCTTAATAAAGACATTAAATGATTTGGCTTTCCTTTTCTTTGTAACCTGAAGTTTGGTCTTGTCAATTTTTGGACTTGAAGTCCGTTTTTTATGATGAGAAAACTACGAGAATACCCTCTCCTAATATGGCAATCATAGGGAATTCCCGCCTGGTGACGTCGTCGTGTTTTGGAGTCTTTAGCAACACGCAAATCATCGAAAGTCTCCCTTGTTTTTTCCCTGTTTCTCAGAATAATTGGCGTCTTTTAACATAGAAAATTCTGAGGAAGAGGGGGAGGGCAATGATAGATGTCCTCTGCACGATCTGTGGGAGTCATATATGATGACAAACCACTCGTGCAACTGCGCAAAGAGGACAAACTTGCCAATCATTCCTCCCAACGCAACAATGCCTCTGAGGAGCAACCCCTCAGACAGTGCTGGGGACCTCGCAACATTGTTGCGTTGAGTGATAAAGGGTTAAAGCTACGTACATGTATTTTAGAAAAGAAATACATTTGAATGTATATTTCCAGGCACCTTGGACATATTCCTGTCTTACACGCAGTGTTGCAGTCAATCTATGCTTTTCACAAACTATTGATAGTAAGTGTCTCAATTCAACTTACCAATGTATAATAAAGCAAACTAAACTGCAATGAAAGGTGACCTCAGAGCCATCAGTTGTGAGAAAATCTAGAGGGCAGTACATTAGATGGCAAGTGGACAAAATTTTGTCAGACAGTCCATGATCTCCAAACTAGATATGTACCATTGATCCACTCAACCCCAAATCAGAGAAAAACTGATGTAGACAAGGAAAAAGTGAATATCCTAGCATAATCTTTCAGTAGCATACTGTAGAATGGCTAATTTTCCCGTGTGACAATTTTCCCTAATTTTTCATTTTTGGGTTTTCCCGTTTCTAATATTTCCGAAAAGAAGACATATGTTTTTTCCCGTTTTTAATTTTCCCGTTTTAAGTAGATCTTAAGTAGTTTTAAGTAGTCCACAGTCTTATATAAACATGTGCCATGGGTTGAAGTGCTTATCAGTACAACAACGCACTCTGCAAAGGGACTTTCACCAGTCTAGATAAGCATCTTATAGACTGGAGACAGTTCCCAGTGTTATATAAGCATGTGCATGGCCATGCAGCAGCGCATGCGGTGGTGGGACTTTCACCAGTCTAGAGAGGCGACTAGAAACAGATCACCAGGGATTTAATCCCTTAAGTAGGTGAGTTGCAGTCACAGCATGATCAGAAGTCATACAGTGACCCCCCAATTGTTCCCTGCCGCATGTGGATTGCAATAAGGGATAACCGCTATCACTCTGAGTAAACGCAGGTCTGACACTTCAGAGATAAAGCTGGCCCAGTCTATTTAACTAAGGTCAGAATTTCCCGTGTTTATTAAGTCCGGACATGAAGTGTAATGATGTTCCCGGTGTTGTTTATTCCTGTTTGATAGCATTCGGGAAAAAACGGGAGAATAAAACACACGGGAAAATTAGCCATTCTACAGTATTCACTGTGAAACTAGACAATGACATAACAACTCCGGAGAGGAGAGAATTAATCATTTGCATGGTCTCACATTGAAATAAATGAAAAGGAGGGATTTAAGTTACTTAAATAAATTAAGACTGGAGAAATCTCCTGGATTAGATAATTTGCACCTTCACTTACCTCAGGAATTGTCTGAGGAATAAGCAGTACTCGGTGCATTTTATTCAATAAATCCATCCAGTAGAGTTAAGTGCCAGAGGATTGGAAAGGAGAAAAAAACCGGGGGGGGGGGGGGGGGGGGGGAGGGGCACTTGGGTATTTAGGGGGGTGCATACGTTCGTTATCAAAATTTAAAAATACCCCTAAAGCACTGATTTCTGGCCAAAAAAGCACCCTTATTTTAATAAAACGCTGATTTTTTCCATTAAATAAACACCCCTTCTTTTATCAAAAGACTGACATTGGATGAATGGGAACACGTATTTTAACTTAAGATTTTATAATCCTCTGTTTGTTTAGCAGCAGCAAGTGGCGGCAGCAAACTCGGAAGCCCAGTCACACCAGGAGTCACTTGGCGTCAGAGCCGCGTATATTTCGTGGATTGTAAGGGGATTTTGACCCCCATACTTCGTACCTGGGTACAAAAAAGTACCCTTCTTTTACAAAATCGCGGACATGCGGATGTCTTAAAAAAAGACCCCTTGTTCCGCGAAATATGTAACGCAGGTGCGCACCCCCTCTGTACCTGAGTGCCCCCCCCTCAGGAGAAAAAATTAGTGCCATAATCAAAAAGGGAAAGAAATTACTTGTGGGGAAATTATAGACCGGTCAGCTTAATCTCCATAGTAGGTAAAATCATGACTAGTCAGGGATCATATCATTGATCATATCGACAAAAACTCTTTTTCACAACAAAACAATATGGAATCATGGCTGGAAGATTGAAGGCTATACAATTAATTAGTGTTAATTACTGTTTTTTAATTTTAAAAGTTTTTGTTTATTTTTCTACGTGCCAATCATCATGACCATGCTGTACATAGATGAAAGTATGTAAATAAAAGTACATCTCTCTTCACAACAATATACATTAGTTGTTTTCATTCATATATTACAAAGAAAAGATATTACCCTCATATCTTACAAAGACCTATTATATTACTACAAGCAATTATAACATTAAAGTTGAAAAAATAAAATCTCAACTCAAATTATTTCCATCGTCTTCTGAGTAAAAAGCTTGAAACTTCTTGGACCAAACACTAATCAAGATCAGAGCAAAGATGGTATTCATCTAATATAGCTCTGTACATTGACCATCTTTTGTCTAAGAATTACTCTTCTGTATCTAATAGTTTAAATTCCAATGACTCAAAATTATACATCTGTAAGACATGACTGATGGAGTTGGACCTGTAATCTTAGCATTAAAAATACTTTTCTTTGTATTCAACTATACCAATTTCCCTTATCTAACCAAAATTTTGCCACAAAGATATGACTCTAAATAACACAATTCAATAGCATACGTTCATTAAAATCTTCTGCTCATTGCACAAATTGCAGATCACAGAATTCAATTTTACTTATTTCCCTTATCGAACCAGCAACGTTTTCCCACAAAGATATGATTTTTACACAATTCAGTAGCATATGTTCACTGGACTCTTCTGGCTCATTGCACATATTGCAGATCACAGATTCTTTTCTCCACATTATAAATAACATTACTTGTATAGAACCTTTTATGTAATACTCTAAACTTATATATCTTAGGCAGATGTCATCTACCATACTTATTTTAACAAAATACTTATTTAAAGAAAAGTATCTAGATGTAGATCACATTTCCCATACCATTTTAATGCAGCTTCCTCTAAAATATTTTTCTTTCTTCCAACCTACAATCTGTATATATTAGATACCCCGTTTGATAAAGTAATATTCAAAGTGGATTTGTAAGGGGGAAAGGATTGAATAGTGTTAACAAGTGCTGGAGGAATGGACAGAGACTGGATATAATGGACTGGGTATCAAATATATGGATTAGCAGAAGGCTATTACTTAAAACTAGGGATGTATGGCATAGGAAGTGAAATCACTGAATGGGCAGAGCATTATTTGAAGGGACGAACTCAACAGGAATCCATAAATGAAGCAAAATTGACATGGCACAAGGTCATCTCAGGAATACCCCAATGGTCAGTGTTGGGCCCCCTTATTGTTCGTGATTTTCATAAACAACCTCCCTTACCTAGTGGACTCAATTGTATTTTTAGTTGAGGATGATAAAAATATATACAATCCTATAGAGTAAACAGAGGATAAAATCATGCTACAACACAACCTTGACAAACTAACAGTCTGAACTGATACCTGGCTCTTGAGGTGCCTCTCAGATAAATGTAATCATATGCATATAGGAAAACACAACCCAGACCCAATTTACAATTATGCATTGTTGGGCAGGCACTTTCCCAGCGACCCATCTACCCATCGTTTAGACGGGAAGAGTAATTAAACTACAATAAAATGGTGGATGGGTGGTCCTTCTAGAACCTCATAAATCAGACGCCTCAACCCTGGCCAAGACATGCATTTAAAGACAGGGAGGAAATAAGAAGGTATTCCCTTACTGGCGGGGTCCTCCCAAATCCGCGCTGTGTGACTGCCACAAAACATATCTGTTTGTCGTCCCGTCAGTACCAATTATTCCAGTAATTGATATTACACACTTCTGCAGCCAATACATAGTAAAACTCCCAATATAATTGGCTGAAGACATGTGATAAACACAGTAAGGACAAATGCTAATTTGGATCCAATCCCACCACAGGGAATCATTAACCCCGTCAATTACCAAACTGCCCACACCATTGCCAAGGAGAAGGAGATAAATGACCAGACTGTGGAGAAAGACTGAGAGAGAGTAGCCATATGGTGTTGAAGTGCTGATAAAACCCAGCCAGCCATGGTGCGATTTTTTTATTACTTATCATTTTCAGGCCAGTCCAATGGCATGTATTGAGGATATTTTTTCTGAAAATTAAGGGTTCATTTGGCTGGTTGTAAATATATACTTTTGCTTTTGACCCTTATACAGGGATCATCTTCGGTTGGTTATATATATATTTTTTTATTAGTTTCTAACTCATATGCAAGGCTCTTTGTGAAAATTAGGGTTCATTAGGCTAGTTATATACTTTGTTTGGTTTATGACTCCTATAAGGGCCTGTTTAAGTTACCGTATTCTTCTGATTAAGCGCATGGTGCGGATAGAGGTTGGGAATTTTTTCTGAAGTAGGGGTATTGACGATCTTCCGTTTAACCGCACACCTCAATGATTGCCGATCAGAGAGCATTGGTCGTTATTGCGCCTTTGCGCGCTCGCTGTTCAGTTAGCTTCAGATGTTTGCAGCTACAATCGCGCATGTGAGATCGTTAATTGGTCAATATTACGACCATGCGGCAAATATGAACAGTGAGAGCGCGAAGGAACTGCTGAAATTGTGGAATTCAGCGCTGGTTTGCAGACACGGCAAGAGGAAAGGTATGTAATTTTCATTGTTTTCATTGAAATTCAGACAATATAACATACTTAACAAGATGTCCTGAATTTTCAGCTGATTGTCCTAAATCTTGTACTGTACATTGTACTGTTTTACCTGACATATACAATACCGCTCCTCTTATAATATAATGAATATGTATACTTGAATTCTTTGAACTCTGCTTTTGTTGTTCTGTTTTGTTAGTGTTCATTTCTTATTTACTTGCTGCATTGCGATAAAATGTGTCGTTCTATTTATAGGATATTTTTTTATTACAGATACATCTCAAAACATGCCAAGGTGGTGACTTAATATTTGATAATGGAGAACATACCGTCTGGTACTTCAGAGGCTATCTTCAATAGCCTATTTCTGTCCCATTTTGTTCTTGACGAATGAAAGGTGATGAGTCTTGGCACAGATTGGGCATATGTCATGACAGGATCTACAAATGTTGTCTACTTAAGACTGAAAATGTTGTCAAACCTCCACTCTGTGCCAATTTATTGTTTGCCACCGCCTTGCATTGTCTGTAAGAGAAAACAGTAAGTATTGCTCTGTATGAAATTATTCATAAATCATAAACATTTCATTCATTGTTTTCTGCACTGTATTGTTTGAATTCATTCACTTAAATTCATGACAAAACTGATTTCTGTTTATGCAATATTAAATGTGTTATTGTGTTATGTGAGAAATGAATTCAAGTTCAGAAGTTTATTAGAGTGTAAAATATTTCTTAGGTATGAATGTGTATATGTTATTAATACAATAAAGATAGTTTCCATTATGTATGAATGTGCACATTTATGGATATAGGTATAGTGTTCATATTTCTCATAATTGAATGCAATTTTAGTTATATACCCTATTCTTCCAATGCGCACATGCCTAAATAAGCGCACAGGGCCTATTATTCAAGGTTTGAGAGGGAATGACCAGCGAAAATGTCATGAAAAACTCCTAAAACTTCATCCCCCCCCCCCCCCCCCCCCCCCCAGAAGAAGTTAGAAAAGCAAAATCACATACGTCTAAGCAAACTGAACAGCGAGAGCGCAAAGGTGCAATAACGGCCAATACCCTCCGATCAGCAATCATTGAGGTGTGCAGTAAAACGGAAGTTCGCCAACACCAATACTTCAGAAAAATTTCCCAACCTCTACCTGCATTGTGCGCTTAATCAGAAGAATACGGTATGTCATCATATTTGTGAATATTATATGCACTTCTCATAGAATTATCTAATTTATTTCTTTTTTTCAACTTTGTAGATGCATGCTAGTGAAAACTATTGGCACTGTGTATGCATTCATCCAACTCTCCCCCAAGCGTCTTCAACATTTCAAAGACATGGCAGAGCTTCTAGAATCAGACACGGTCAAGTTTCAACACCACTATGAGGTTCGCAGGTTGAGCACGGGGGGTTGCCTCATCACTCTGAACAGGAACTATGAGCTGTTGATGGTGGTACTCTCAACAGAGGCAGAATCTGGGGATGCCACTGGTTGTTCAAGCACCTTAGCTCATACAAGAACTGTACTCTCCTCCATTTCATGGCTGATATTTTGAGTGTCACCAATCATCTGAGCAGTATACTGCAGCACAAAGATATTTGCTTCAGAACAGTGACGAAATTTGTGAGTTTCTTTACATTAACTTATTTATACTACTTGTATGCTATTGTATATATTTATTGTATTTTTCCTTCTAGTAATGTATGTATTTTACATTGGTTTGATTCTTGAATTAAATGGTATTGATATTGTCAATTTTGATCAATCAGAATATTTAGCAGTTAGTAGCAGTTGGAATAGTAGTAAAGTATTTCACATTATTTATTTAATTCTTATCTCGTAATATATTAATATGTACAAATCAGTCATTCAGTTGTACAGGATCATAAATATAACAAATGTAATTATTCTATTTCTTTTACATCTCGACACTTGCTTAGCCACACTTGAGGGGATACTCAATGATGATGGGACATTTCTTCACCGCTGATGAGAAAGAGGCCTTTAGAAGGATTCCGGTAGAGGTACTGACCAACCTACCCCGATGATTCCCCATAGTGGATCTGATTGATGCCATGCAGATCTTCAATCCCACTTATCGCACGCGTGCCTTGCAGATCTTCGATCCCACTGCATACCCTGATCCTGCACACCCGAACCAGTGGAGACTTGCCTTTTTTACAACTCTGTTGCAGCACTATGCGTCTTAGCTCAATGGCTAGCCAGCAGTTATCGACTGTGCCTTTGCAATACTGTTTTTATTGATTAAGAGGGTGCTGGCCAGAAACATAATTGAGGAGGAGAGGAGGCTGCAACTCATTGAATTGTTCAGCAGGATTTTGGAGCTCCAGAAAATACAAAACTGTTCCCTGAAAGCTCATGTCCCTCAGCCTGGTTGTGATGGTTGGCTATGCAGAGGCTGAGAGGGCATTTAACAGTTCAGAACCGGATCAAAACAATAACACAAGGGTTAAGTTGAGCATCGAGCAGCTGGGCTGCAAAAAGTATGTAACAGCAGTAAGAATGGAGTGAATTATGTTGGCATATCCTGATGGACATTGGTATTTCAAAATGACAAATTGTAATGAATAATTTAAGTGCCATTTCATTTGCCTAATTTGTGTTTCATGTGATATGTTGCGGTTTTCATTTGAAATTCTTTTAATGTAAATCCACTTTACTGCTGCTGTGCATTCATTCCATGATCCAATAGGTATATCAGTATTTAGTTTTTCTGCCAACTATATCAGTCTGTGATATGGTCTACTTTTGATAAATGTGTGTTGATTGTCATTTGGCACATATCTATTTTTAGTAGAGTTGTGCTTCATTTACTGTGGTTTTGAGGTCATTACCCCATACTCTAAATTTCAACATTTTTAAAGTTTCCACTAACCTTAACCCTATTGGCCATTCACCTTAAGGGCACTAGTTGGTGCACTTTTCCAGGCTTTTGACTGGCCCAACAAAACTGTTCTAAGCTATTTAATTCTGTTCAAAACACTTAAAGGAAGTGAGAATTAAATTTTGTAATTCATTACATTTATGATTGTGATGATTGATAAAAAAAATCCCAAGCAAAACCAGAAGCCAAAGCCAGAGCCTGAAACTAAAATGCTACAACGGGTGTGGAAGGTCTAGGCAGATCTACAGACTACAGAAAATGGAAGCTGCATGCAAAAATACCTGCGAAATACAAAGACACAGGGTGAAATATGTGCAGGTGTGTGTATAACTGAAAAATGAAATATGTTTAAATAAAAGGGTGGACAATATTCTAGATGAAATGAACAATTATGCATGCATGTATCATATTCAGAGTAGTAAGAGGTTAGATGAAAATTTGTAATCATCTGTACTGCATACATTTACAAAAATGAAAAGAAAAAGAATAGAAATGTGAAAGGATGCAGATGGTATTATTACAAATGGAAGTGGGTTATCTGAAGCATAGCTAAAGAATATCTTAATGTCAAATCTAATAAGTACAATATGAGCAGGATATGAACCTATGAAAAGAGAAATACATGCATTACATGGTTCTTCTGAGGTCAATATACATGTTCCCAAAAAGTATACATCCTTCCTGAGTTGCATGTTATAATTTAAAGGTTGCACCATGCATTTTTTGAAATTGCAATTTGCATGATATTCTGTGAAGTTTAATTAATATTATTTCAGCATGCCATATTTGTGCTACCAATTGGGCCAGGCCAGTGAGAACACAGCTGCCAACCTTTGGATTTTCCTTGTATTTCTGCACCTTATGACTATCTTCAACATGGGTCAGTCAAAACAGCTGCTGTAAATAATTCTGAGAGAGTCACTAAGAACCCCTGTCAGCTGGGGTATTACTGCATGCAATGAATGACATATAGGCAGTCCATGTTTAAAACACTTTGAAAAATATGGAGGTTAAGTGAAATTCTAAAATTTCCTGTTCCTCCTCCGTCCACCTATTTCAAAATTATTTTAAGAACCTCCCCCTATTGATAACAATAACTATAATCAGAACAACAAACAACTTATGTCTTCAGTGTTTTATTTGCAGACATATTGCAATATAGTGATCTGTTCTGTGCCACTAATATATCACAACAGTAATTAATTAATTTCCAGTGGTAAGGTATATACATTACACAAACTAAAGATGCATGTTAGAATCTGTAGGAGAGTATCAACACTTGTAAAACTAGTTTTTCTCTGAATCTGCAATATGTAAAGTGTCTCAAATTTCCAGAGTACAAATAGGTAAGAAAGGCAAGAATCATAGGGCAGGTATCTAACTTCATACCATTACGTTGTAGATTTGTGAATTTTAGCCCAGTACGGCCACTTCCAGGTCCGGAACTCCAAGGAACAGCATGTTAGCACAGGATTTGGATTTTTGATCTTTTTTTACTGCCATATTATAACTAAATCTTGACTAGCCAGTGACCTATGCAGACAGGTGCCTACCTATGTAGGGGGCCTGCATAAACCAGGGTGGTAACTGGCAAGTAGAAATATTACTACACACATAGAAGTATATATACGTTATTTATGTCAATGCTATAAACCCCCAGATACACAGACATAACCAGGCCCTGTCCATATCAATTATTACCTTATGCATAAAATGCCCAGAATAGTTGAGTAAAATGTAAATTACCAATAGGACCAATTTAAAGATTTTTCTTTCATATCTAGAATGAATTATTAATTTAGTAATTAGGTTTATCAACATCAATAGTAAATTAAGATATGTATTTTTTTTATTGATAACCAACTTTTCAAGAGAAAGTATATGATGTTGATTGATTTACTGT
This sequence comes from Maea johnstoni, assembly GCA_963942565.1. Lineage (NCBI taxonomy): Eukaryota > Metazoa > Annelida > Polychaeta > Spionida > Magelonidae > Maea > Maea johnstoni. The sequence goes on along the minus strand of OZ012684.1, from coordinate 45,188,111 downwards.
AGTATTCCACTAATCAATGGGAAGGCCCTGTACTTATGTAGCTCCCTGTCTTGACCTGCTCTGCAGCAAGATAAACCTTTTGATGCTGAGGCTACTTTCTTCTAAGGCACAAGAACGCAAAACATTTCAAAAATCATATAAACCCTGTCATGTTGGTACCTGAGTACTAACTAATAAGTACCCATATGCCAGATAACTAGTTATTTTTTCAGCTTTCTTGCATTATTTTGTATTAACCCTTCCAATGCTGAGGCTACTTCCATCAAAAGCACAAGGGTGCAAAGACATTGGAAAACTATATAAACCCTGTCATGTCGGTATTCATGGGATGGCTCTCGCTGAATACTCTCAAATAATTTCCCATGTGCTAGGGTACCAGTCATTTTTTAAGGATTTTGCATCATTTTGTATTGGCCAAATAGCCACCACAAGCATTAGGGTTAACCAAGGTATTCATCAGCAGCCAAAGGGTTAAAACCTGGCTGCAGATCACTCAGTCCCACAGATGTAATGTTCCACCAGAATAACCTCAGGGTCTGAGGGCTGCAAAGGAGGTACATATCTAAAAATCAAGTCTCTGGTTAAGCACATCTGTCACACACCCAGATTCTGTAACTTCCATAAATTCTCGGAAACATTGGCCATCCTTGGAATATGGGCCACTATAATTATTCTGCATAATAATTATTGGGAAATCTCAGCGACTTTTGATCTACTGTAAAATATTCTAGCATGTGTATCAAGTGATGGTAAACTATCAATCTTTTTGAGATTTTGTGCCACTAAGCAATGATTGAAAAGAAAATGAAGTTGTTGATATTTTCGAGAATTTACGGTAGTAACTCTGGAATATCGAGTTCAACTTGTCGTTTCAGCAAAAAAGAAATCTGGGTTGGCCCGGCTAGCCCGGTTAGTGCAAACACATGGATCTTCTAAACTCTATACACCAAGACCTAGTAATATATTAAATTTGCTGTGTTGTGTACATAAACATGTAGTCGAATATCACTGTAGAATAGTGAAATGCAACGAAACTTGCATGTGTATTTGAATATGTTATGATAAATCCACTATGTAATCTCAATAAGATACTCCAGTACCAACATTCAATTCCTGCTACAATTATATAGTTACTTAAATATCTTAATCACACAGACAGACAGAGGCATCCAGGCAACCTGTTGCCCGGGCACTCAGTAATGACCAGCACATGCTCAGGAGTGAAATCTAGGTGACTAAATCAATATGTATATTAACATCTCATTATAGGCTGACCGTTTACACAGTTACATTCATTGCATGTATGTATGTATGTGTGTATAGAAGTGTGTATGAATGATATGTATGTATGCAAGTATGTAAATGCATGCTTGTGTGTGTATGTATTTTTGTATGTGAGTCGTGTGCATCCAGTCTTCTGATAAGGCTCGCTGACGTAATAGACTCTGACTCACTTTTCATGAGGAGGTATGACTGGCACTGTTAGGCATTCTAATGTGCCCCTAACAGAATGTCTCTTGTGTCTCCTGCGACTGTGTGTGATGGCACATGGTTATTTATTATAGCCAGAAGAATAGTTAGACAAGTATTTATCCAAAATCTCTGTTTGTAATTTTTTCCCCTTTTGTGTTTTGCATTTTGTTCGGTATAATAAAACAGATATGACATCCCTGTGAGGTGTTCACCAGGAATAACTTCCCCGAAAGAGGATTGTCACCCTCAGCTACGCCCCCAAGGCGACAGTCCTCTCTCGAGGAAGTTATTCCTGCTGTACACCCCACAGGGATGTCATATTTGTATAATATAAAACTTTCCTCACTTACTACTATGACCAGTAGTTACTAGTTGAATGTTACTAGTTCTGCAAGGTGCCATTGTTTTGTTAAAGTGTTTTGCTATACTAATGGTGCTAGCTCATGGAATTTCAATGGATTATTTAACTTACAGTCATCTACAGATGCGTTTTGCACTTTGCCAAACATAGTTGCTTGAATACAATTATGAATTTATATCAAACAAAATTGATTTCTCAAGAAATCAAATGTTTCATCCCACAATAAATATCTTGTATTCATCCTTTAAGGCCAATAGAGGACCATGCAATGTCAATTTAATGCATGCTTATTGGCTGTCCTATTGGTTCTAGGACAATATCCACCCATGACAAAATCCCCCCGGACAATTTCCCCCCCGTGTAAAATATTTTTTGTACTAATAATTTAAATGAAGTTATAAGTGTTACTATTCATTTACTTTTGATTTAAGATATAGAAACGAAAATCAACTTACTACTGAAAATAAATCTAGACATGACCATATTTGTCAAAGGGTTTAATGAGCAAGTCAATGAGCACTTGGTGACCAAGCCTTGAGTTGAGTATTGCTTAATTGCTATATCATTAAAATGACTTAAAAAAATTGACTGTTCCATTTTAAAAGGATGGAGGGGGGGGGGGGGGCAGTGGAGAAATGGAAGACTTTCTAAGAGGGGGGGTGGTTGAATTCAGAGTTATTTCCGCTCCCCCCCACAGATTCTGAATTTTGGTTAGGAGGAACTTTTGAATTCTTTAGAGCAGAAATACCCCTTCAATCATATTTAATTCACCACCAAACTTTATTTAAATTATTAGTACAAAAAATATTTTACACAGGGGGATATTGGAACGGGAGGATTTTGTCCTGGGAGGATATTGTACGGGGAATATTGTCCGCGAGATATTGTTCAGGGGGATTAATTATTGGTGGGTCGGATTGAGACAGATACTTTTAAAATTTTGTGAAAAACAAATTAATATTTGGCATTTCTTTATGATTGACAGGCAAATGCCTGGAATCATAGGGCCAATTTCATTAAGCCAATTGATACCTGGTATAAAGTTGAACCAGGTCACAACTTGAAGATAGACCAGGTCTCAAAGTTAGGCCAATTTCATTAAGCATTTAGTACCTGGTCTAAAGTTGAACCAGGTCACAAATATGGGACTAACTTTAGACAAGGGGAGGGGTGGTTTATCTCCTAGTAGGGCCTGGTCTAAATATTTTTATGGCTGATATAAAGGCTATTTTTGAGTATATAAACCACACTTAGCATATAAATAGCCATTTCATGATTATTCTGGTACAATCATAACTAAATCACATGTTTTTTCTCATAAAAAAATCATGCTTGTAAATTTGCATATATTATGTGATGCAGACGAATTTAACACACATTAATGCTAATAAAGCAGTACAGATGGCTTTTGTCACGTTTCCCAAAAAATGCTTTTTGTCATTGATTTGTCAACAAAAAATAAAAATAAAAAAATAACACAGTTTAGGAGCAAACTAAGGAACTTGTCTTAGTAGTAAAATAAATCACTGGCATTTGCACTTTAAAGATATCTTGCTTCTACACTTACATTTTGATATTCATAGATAGTTTGAGTGGTGCTGATACATGTCTTGAATTGCAGAGTGCAGCATTCGAAGCTTCTGACACATAAGTCAGAATAAATATCATATCAATTAAAAATGGCAATGGTAAATATTGCATGTATCAACTTTATTTTATTTTATGTTCCATACTTTTAATTAGCATTTTACATCATAATTTAATACAATACTTAATACATGTATTTTTTATTCCAAAGAAATAATACTCTACACTGGTCATCCACCATAGATGCAATAGGCTTCGTTGAGGGAGTGAAGGTTTCTATTCTCTCAACATTGGGTCCTCTACTCATAGCCTTTGTTATACTGACCACAAGCCCTTGCCAATGCCCAAAATAGAGCGAAAACCAAGGCCTAGATAGTTGAGACTAGGTTTGGTTGTTACCTGGTACTAACTCATTTGATGAAATTGGACTAAAGTTAGGCTGGTTTAACTTCTAGACTAGGTAACAGCCGGACCAGGTATCAAAGTTGACACCTAGTCTAAGTTGGGTGGGTTTATCTCACCTTAATGAAATTGGCCCATATAGTCAAATGTAATTCTTTTCTAAAGTACGTAGCTATACCTTAATTAGCATTGGAAAAGTTTATAGAGTCTACATTTGTTATAACAAACTTAACTCCGAAGAGCATCCCATCGAGTCTACATTTGTTATAACAAACTTAATTAAGAAGAGCCTCCCATCTTGTCTTTTCAAATTTGAGATTCATTATATAAGGTGAACCATACATTATTGCATGCTACAAAGGTTGCTTTTCTGTCCATCCTTTGCTTTCTTGCTTTCTGGTGTTTTTTGAGGCTCCTCTTTCGCTTCCTCTTCATTCTCATCCACAGTTTCTGGTGTTTCTTTAATCTTGTCTTTCCTTTCCTCTTCATTCTCATCCACAGTTTCATCCTGTATAGGTTCTTGTGGACCTTTCTCTGGTAAAGGATCATCCTTCTGTTTTTCCAAAGCAGAACCATTCTGTTGTGGTTTATCAGGAGATTCACTACCTCTCGTGGTTTCTTTAGATTCCTGCTGTGCAGTTTTTGCTGAAGCACTGGCCGTCTTACTCATTTCGGTCTCCTCTTCCTTCTCCTCAACATCCTTCTCCTTCTCATCATTGTCTTTATTCTCTTCCTCTTCCTTTTCATTAAGGGTTTCTTCCTCGCCAATTTCAGGAAGTGACCTTAGAATCTGTAAAGGAATGAGGAGCGCAAACTCAGCAATTTGGGAATATATTACTGCTGAAAGTAAGGTTATGGGTTAAGTAATTTGTAGTGATATACTTTAATACAATGAAATATATGATGGGCTAGATCTTTGATATCGTTGTGGTATTGTCCTGATCCTTTAATCAGATTTTCATCAACTCTCTTAGGTTGATACAAATTAAATTGAAATAGATGAATTTCAGCTATTTTCAGGGAGCTAATGACCTTTTGCCACACTTCATTAAAATCTGAATCATCAAGAATTGAATAAAAGAAATAAATATGATAGTATCATTTACTGAATCAAAAAAAAAAGTTTTCAAGAAAATTAAATAATACTATAGATTATTTCAAACCATTATTAACACAAGCATACATTGTGAAGCCCTTAATCAATAATGTGATTAATTATAACATAATTATTAAGTATATTAACGAGTTTTCAATCTAGACTAGTTCTTACCTTCCCGATGGGGACCACCTGTTGCGATGATTCGTCTAAACTCTGGACTTGGTAGATATTGTTCAGCACAGATCCTTTCTTTACCGCGTGTGTTCTTTGAAGAAAACAAAGATTTTGGATTACCTAGAAGTAATCATGACCTATCCCTTCATTTGACCAATATCTTAGGTTAAGCTGCCCAATGTATTAATTACTTAAGTGAAAGTTTATTGATATTCTACATGAGTTTTGTATTTTAATTGCCTATATATAGACTTTAGGTATTAATTTCTGTATTTTAATTGCCTATCTTTTAGCAAATAAAATCTTAAGAAAAATTAGACAGCATTCGTTTTCATTCCACCAAACTCTAGGTATTAAACTCCTAAAACTTCAACTTCCCGTTGCAATCCAAAATGTTGATTTTTTGTTAACAGTTAAAGCACAGAGGTGCCATATATTTCAATTAAAGTGAGCACCCCTCTTACAGTATGTACCCCATACAGAAACCCTTGATCCACCCCTATTCAGAGCATGCAGCATAAGAAGGTTCTTTAGTCAGACCACCTGCTCCTTATGCATATCATACTCTTGCATAACTTAAGACTTACCAATCCACAGTATAGCATCTCTGCAATTATTAACCCATTAGCATTTGGGGTACACACTAAGTCTGACAACACTGATCACATCTCATCAAATGGAGTAGTAATTGAACACTAATTGAAGAGGAAATGGTGAACCTAATGGGAACATGAAGCTTTCAGGTGAATATTTTTCAAAATATTGCTTTCATATCTAAACATTTCCATGCAGCTTTCAGTTGACCATTTCTCAAAATATATTGCTTTCATATCAAAACATTTCCATGCCTTTCAGACCATGAGTATGACCCAGAAGTGGATGGGGTATACCTCAATATATTTATGTCACTTACCCATGTTGTAGTATGGAGGCAATGTGATCACCTGCAGTGGACAGGGCGAGGACAGTGTCTTGGCGTTTCAACATGTTCATATTTGTGATGTCACTACAAAAAGAAAAACTTATAAACATTCCTGCCAATAATTTCAGATTACATGCAGGATGTTCAATAATTAAAGTATTCAGCAGACATTTGCCAATTTCCTGTAACCAGTCATAGTGAAGTGATATGGGAATAATCAAATAATTTGAATAGCAAGGTGCCCTATATAAGATTTTCCAAACATAAGCTGTCAGCAAAATAGATTTGCAATTACAAAAACAGGAATTCTAATCTCCATGAACTCATCTTTGAATTGCTTAAATACAGCTTGCAACATAACCACTTGCGCTGTTGCAAGTTGCAAGTGAATTCGAATAAAAACAGCAATCAGGCAAGCATAATACGACCCTAACTTGCCCCGCTCGCCCATTAATATTTCCGGCAGAGTCCTAGCTCGCAATGTAACTCACTTTTGTTTAATAGAGTGGCAGGGCAAGTAGGAGTGCTGGTGTGGCAAGTAAACTTTAGGGGCAGCTTGCCCCACTTGGCAAGTAATGTTTTGGAACCTATGTTGCACCCTGTAATAGTGTTATTAAATACCAATTTACATAATAAAACATCTGGTAAATGATTTCAATCATATGCTCATATTTGATTCAATTGAAAACTTCCAATGACAACTTAATGGAGAATATAGTCAGATCACCATGACAATGGAAAATGGCTAAAGAAAATGGTCAATATTTAACTAAATTATTAAAAGGAAAATATTTATCCACTTAAAATACCCAGTTTTACTACCATTAAATTAATTGTATGGATCATCATGGTATTTAACCCATTCACACTCAGAGCTCCTCTAGAGAGCATCGTCTACTACAGGTGAACTTGGATATGACGGACCACTGTAAGACGGACTTTCGTCTATGACGGACAAGATGCTTGGTCCCAGTCCCATGCATATCCAGTATTTGTCATATGTATATGACGGATTTTGCATATGACGGAGCAATTTTCCTGGTCCCATTGAGTCCGACATATCCAAGTTCACCTGTACTTGCATACTTTTCACAATAACTTAGAAATTGAGCGAAATCCCACTAAATATTTGAAGGATAGTTGTTGTGTGACTTCTGGTTGACATTTGCCCTTCAAACATTTTCCAAAAAGTCATTTTGTTAGTAAAATATAACCAAAATTGTCAGGCCCATTTCGACCATCTGAGTGTTAATGGGTTATGGGGTAATGATGGGGCTGCCTCTCTGGCCAAGTAGTCTAATGCATTGAACATAATAAAGTACTGTCTCATCACTGTACAAAGTAATAGTTTCACTCCCACTTGAGTCATGTAAGGAAGTTGCCAGTTACTTGAAGTTAGTCTATGATTTTCCCCCAGGAACACCTTATTCCCTCACCATCATGTAAAAACTAGTCCTGATTTTAACCATGAATGTCAGAAAATGCAAAGATGATCAAATTATTCCGTCTAAACAGAGATAAGTTAACCAATTCATGACCGTAGTGGCTAAAAATGGTCCGACTAACTATGTGATATCTATTGAACCATGATGTTTTTTAGAAAATATTTGAAGGAGAACTTTTGATTGGATCCCAACTCACAAATCACTTTCAAAAATTATGTTAAATTGCAATCAGTTTTAAAGTTATTTTCTAAAAATACCATAGGTCTAGCAAGCACTCGTCTAGAGGATCCTCAGGCATGAATTATGGAATTAGGAATTTCATTGTTCGTCCCTTTTTCTGCCATATTTGCGGCTAAATCGTGACTAGCTAGTTGTAACCGGTGGAGAAACCTGGAGTACCCAGCAAAAACACTGCCTAACCCCAAATGACTGACAACTTTCTCACATTCCTCAAGCATGAAAGGAGTAAGAGGTCTGATTAACCCTTATGCTGCTGGTGGTTAGTTTGCCAATACAAAATTATGCAAAAATCCTGAAAAAGTATTGAAACCTGGGCAAATGGGTACTCATCTGAAAGTACTCAGCGAGAGCTTTCCAATGAATACCAACATGACAGGGTTTAGATGGTTTTCAAAAATCTTAGTGTCACTTTCCTTTGGATGAAAGTAGCCTCAGCATTGAAAGGGTTAAAAGTATTCTGAACTTACACGCCACCTCTGTTTGCATTGGTCATCTCGTGGTAAACGTCAAGAACATCTGCAGAAGCGAAATTCAAAAACGCTGACCCAACAGCCAACGATACGACCCAATCCTTCCAGAAGCTGTCGGCTAAAGATACATCACATGGGATGAGATGGAGGAAGGTGGGAAGTGTCGGCAAACTGAACATGTGTATCGGGTAGAGGACCTTTTTCTTGGAGAAGCGTTCTCGGCAGAGAGCGACATGAAACTCCTCCATGTGTTCAGGCGAATCAACGTACGAAGGCGACAGCAAAGTAATGATCAATTTCACACTGTCCAACGATTTCAAGCGGTCAGTTGCAGAGTCCACGCCATAATTACTGGAAATATTCGGCAGCTTTTTCTTGACTAGTTTATCGAGAAACATGGCAGCTGCATCGTCATCTTTATGAAAACTGAAGGCGATATCAAATTCAGATGTGCCATTTCCTTTTTCTTTGTCGGTGGATTTTTCAGTTTCTTGCATCTTGATCACTTTTCCCTCGTGCACATCAAAGTTGTTGGTGAAGAACTGTTTTCGCTGCTCTTCATGCACCTTCTCAATATCCACTGCCACCTAGTGTGCAAAATGAGATTTAAAATAAGAACAGATCAACCAATTCGCATCTGAAATGTGTGGAAAAACCTTTCTTATGTTTTAAAAAAAAAGTTGTTGATTTTGTGGAAATTTTTTTTTGTTGATTTTGTGGTAAGAATCTGTATGGAAAATCTTGATAACAACAGATTTTGTGAATTTTGGGGGTTTAACAACTCTTCAAGTATTTTTTCAAATATAATTCATTTTGATGAGTAGTGTTCTAAGTTGTCAGACCATATATGTGAACTCCAGATGGAAATGGGTTAAATGAGACTATAAACAACAAATGAGTTTCTGTCGTAATTGTCGTGTGGATCCATGATACTTTTGAAAATAGCTTTGAAATTGATAATGATTTTACAAAATATTTGAAGGAGAGTCGTTGGTAGTGTTTCGACAAACATTCACCTTTCAAATAATTTCCCAAACATGCTTTTGCCTCAAAGATTTCACCAAAATTGTCAGGCAGTTTTAGCCGTCGTGAGTATCAATGGGATAAACAACGAATGAGTTTCTTGAAGAAACACCTGATTCAGTGCCAAATGATGAGAACATTGCTATTTAGGAAAAGTCCTAAGATGGAAATAAGAATGAATAATGAAGTCATACACAAAATTGGACTGCTTGAGGACAATAAATAAGCAGACTGATACGATTGCTTATGTCATTCAGATTAACAGGCATGAAAACATGATTTGTGTTTTTGAGTGCTCATGAGTTACATAACAAAATCAAAGAAAAGTGTACTAAAAACAATTAAAAGTCCTAGTTGAAAAGATATAAAAAGGTTGATAGAGGCTACATTTTAACCCTCACCGGCCTTTACCAGTTATTCTTATATCAATATATAGGATAATAAGTTATCATCAATCCTATTTGTCTACCCCATTTTTATTATCTTTTTAAACCTCAATCTTTTGATTGCAATGTCAATAAACTTATCGTATCTATTTACTAATCGCAAACCCAAAACTAACCATTTCAGTATTGAATACGTCATAATCTTTTGTGTCTGTATCGAGGAAGTCTCCGAGTGCTTTGCAGAGATGCCTTGCCACGAGGCCCAGGTACTCAACGGTGTCCAGGGCTGGCACCAGCGAGGCCCATTTGGGGATTTCAAAAATCGGTTCAATCAGAAGAGGAACAAGTTCCAGGTCATGGTCCTAAAATGTCAAAATAATAGCATCAAAATACTATAACCTGCTTAGTTTAGTGATCTTGCACGAATCCTGGAACCACTACATGGTGGTATTCCTGCTTGCAATATTTCACATTGGAATGAATGCGCAGTATACTTAAATGCATGCTGATTATGTTGTTGGAAAGTAGAACTCATACATAAAGCTAGGTCGGATATTTCTAAGGACAGATGCAATTTATGTATATATATATATATATATATATATATATATATATATATATATATATATATATATATATATATATATATGTATATATATATATATATATATATATATATAAAAATATTATATATATATATATATATATATATATATATATTTGTGTGTGTGTGTGCATTTGCGTGTACAATTATAATTTTCACTGTTATTAATCTAAAGGTCATTATATAGCACCTACCTGACTCAGATGTTTGGCCAGTGAAAGGTTATATTCCTCTGTACACACTGTGGATGCCAAGTAACTCGGTGACAAAAGTGCCACCACCACGGACGTGCCATCTATAGCATGATACAACGTCTGTTGCCATGATGTTCCTGAAAATAAAATTGTCAATGTCATTTTTAGAAGTTCATAATCAGTCAGTATCATTAATATTTCCTTATGACAAGATAAAAGAAAAAATAGATCACTTAATTGGTCCTGTCAAGATAATTCTTTGGACACTGCTAGTGGCGGAAAAATATAACAAAAAATAAGAAGTCAATAATTTGCGGTTATTAAACTACATTTGCCCTCACCATTTCACATTATCTAATAAGGAGAGACATAAAATATAATAATGTATTCTGTATGCCTACCCGATGACATAAAATCATTAAGTGATCCATTGAACACTTGACTTTTCTTTCTTGTTCTTTCTTACTAGTAACTATTAAGCCTGTATATGCTGATATGGAAATATCTAATCACCATTAATTGAATTAAGACCTTGATTTTATAATAATAACTGCAAAGGGATTGAAGTTGCCAATGTGTATTTTCTAAACTGGACATACTATTGGGTAAACTAGGTCACCCTCGATCTACTGCGGATTGCCATGGACCACACTGTAAAACTCCCTGATACAAAAAAAAATGCTTCGATCGTCAGTATCTCCAGAAAAATGGGCCACCCTCAAAACATGAAAATTGTATTTATTAAAAAGTGTCCCAAATTACTGAGAATTTATAATAAAGTTCTATTTAAATTACAACATGAAGGAGACTTTTTACCAAGACCAAAGTCATTCTACCTGTTTTAAGCTCTACCCTGTCAAAGAATATCTTCCATTCAGGGTGTGCCTGCTCAAAGATCTCCAGAATCTTAGCTGCCTTGGCGCCATCTTTGTGACAGTAGGAAATGAAGACGTCGTATTTTACTTTATTCTGTGCCCTCCTGGTCGCTGTCGAGGGGCGTGGCTGATTCTTGCTCTGTTCCAGTAACACCATGAAGTTGTGAACACCGACGAGCATTTTCTTATCCGAGGTGTCATCCTTAATTCTTCAAGTGAAAAAGACAAAAGCTGTCAGACAATTAGTTGTGACTGATACTGTACAACTTGTATTTTTTGCATGCATTTAATTTTTCAATTTTCCTGCTCCCCATGATAGCCCCAAAATAACATCCTTCAAATAAATATTCATATAGTAATAAATATGTGGTTTGAGTGATTGAATGCGGAAATTTAAAGTAGCACAAATACCCTCCTGTAGGGCTGTAAAGCGAAGATTTTAGAAGTGACAAATTAAAGCCGCATACAGTGAGCATATTCTTATCTGAGCCATCATCCATAGTTCTTCGAATGTCAAAGACGAATTAAAGCTGTTATACAACTAACAGTAACTTAAAAATGTTTGAAAAATAAAGTTTTAAACCTTTCACATACGGCGTGTGCATGTGGTCTGTATACTTAAAACATAGCTCTTCAAATAAAGTATTTATACTTAAAAATATTTGAAGAGGATCGAGTTGGCAAACTGTCAAGGACCAACAAGATAGTGCATTGTTGCCAAGATACATATCTTGTTTATCAAAATTTTTAAAATATTTAATTATTTTCCACAGTATTTAAAGATCCTTCAAATAGTGGATGCATGTAATCCAAAATAATATAGATACAATGGATAATCCCAATAAAACAACACAAGCCCCTAATATTTGTATCAATTTTAGAGAAATTTGACCATTTTTATTCAAGATTATGAATTTTAAATGATAACAACAAGTGTGAAACATGGCTTTCTGATCTGAAATCAATGAAGAAAAAATTAGATACGATCAACTCTACATACCTTAAATTCAACATAGCTTTAAAGGAGAAAAACAGCACTTTGGGCAAATATATTAATTCCCGTTTCCTATTTTACCTAATGTATGTGGTTACAATAAACTGGACAACCCTTTTATATATGAATATAGGGATCTGGACTGAAAAGATAGTAGTAATTAACTAGCAGTATATAATATGAAAAATATGGTTTATAAATGTACTTGATTAGATATTCACTGAATAACAATTTTGATTGATCGGTTAAGCTACATATAAACACCCTAGTGCCTCATTTTCTTTGAATTTTAGTTGGAAAAAATATTTCATTAGGCCTTTAAGCAAAGCAAGCAGAAGAAGCAGGGAGAAAGCAGCTAGTTTAGTGTATCCAGTAATGAAAATAATAATAATAATAATAATAATAATAATAATAATAATAATAATAATAATAATAATAATAATAAAAATAATAATAATAATAATAGTAATAATGATAATAATAATAATAGTAATAATAATGATAATAATAATATTGTCATTTGATAATAATAATAATAATAATAATAATAATAATAATAATAATAATAATAATAATAATAATAATATAGTCATTTGATATTGCCAACCATTTGATATTGACACCCAGTGTCAATCACATCACCCTGTAATGAGCCCTTGAAAAGTCATTATCAATTGCTTTTTAGTTTTAGTATGTAAATAACTGGGCTATGGCCTTTTTACACTCAAAACCTAAAAAATTCCGAAATAGTTTGATTTGCAAGGTATGTAGGTCATTGATGTGCTTGGCATATTTTTTTGACCAGTCATTCATGGGTGTCTGTACAACCAGGCGCAGACAGGCGCCCGGTCAACTGGTGTAGGAATTAAATGTCTGTACTGTAATATGGGAATAAACAGGTTGATATTTTGATTTGTTGGTTTGTATATAGGAACACAGCAGATGCCCTGGTGGTCAGTTTACTTTTCAAATCTTTATTAATATAAGAAATAACTTCTTGGCCTTAATGCAAAGCAAGCAGAATAAGCAGTAGGGTAGCAGTGAGTGCAATATTATTCATTTGCTGTAGATTATAGGAACCTAATTGGGTTTGCCACTGACTTATACTACAGGGTTGCAAGATCTCAGTTACATGATAAATACATACAAATGGTGATATTTAAGCAATTTTGGGCAACAACTTATGTACAAACTAGCTTAGCTAGCCTAAGGCTACTGCTTACCTAGGGCTTTAATAGGAACTTACACCCCCTTACCTATGTTTATTGCGGGCATTGAGCCTCTTTCTCCTACAGCAGAATATGCACGTTATAGTGAGAGAAAAGAGTAGGGTTCAGCTGAAGCTGCAGGCAGGTGACCATTTACATTTTGTGTCAATGCAGTTTATACATTAGATGTCTTCATACTTTGGTGGCTTCTATTTGGTATTAGTTCATAAGTAAGCCATGCGATAAGTGGGGGCTCAAAAAGCATCAGGTATTCAAGACTTCCACAAAGAAGAAATGGAAATGGCAGTTTTCGGTTTCAGATAAATGTGTCCTTAAATGACAGAAAGCATATTACATCATTGCCACCATCATTTGGTATATGGTCTAGTTGCATTAAATCTTACAATGCTGAGGCTATTTTCGTCGAAAGCACAAGCACACAAAGATTTTCTTTCGAAAATCTTCTAAACCCTGTCATGTTGGTATTCGTTGGATAGCTCTCACTTAGTACTCTCAGATGAGTACCCATATGCCAGGGTTTGCATCATTTTGTAATTGCCAAGTTAGCCACCACCAGCATATGGTTAAAGAAGGCAGTGTAGATATCAGGTAGTCTTAGCAAATACAAATAGAGGAATATAAGAAGGCAGTATAGGGAATCACATTGTCATGAATCAGTCGCATCAATGTCCAGTAATCGCATAGTAAATATCATTGGCACAGAAAAAAGACCATGCAGGGTATTGACTTGCCCTCAAGTAGAGCCTTTTCATTTTCAGTACTTTAACCCACTCATGCCTAGAGATCTCTGTGAAAATTGTGTAGTCTGGATCTATGATAATTTTGAAAATGATTTTTGTATTAATTGTTAATATGTAAAATATGTGTAGTACATTTATTTATTGTTTTTGGAATAAGTATCTCTCCTTCAAATATTTTTTCATGATAGAAGCGTTTGTTAGAGAGTTACCACCACATGATCAGGCAGTTTCGGACGCTGCAGAATAAATGGGTTAACCCATTAATTCCTACAGCAGCCAAAAGTGGCTTGACAATTTTGATTGAATCTCTGAGAATAAAGCAAAATTAGAAAAAATATTTGAAGGAGAAATGTTAAACAGAACATTATCAACAACTCTCCTTCAAACATTTTTTAAAATCGTTCCTCACTTCCAAGTAATTATCAAAAGTCTCAATGATCCAGACGAAAATTTCAAGAGTACCTCTCAAGCATTAATGGGTTTATAAGTAGAAAATTCTTGGAAGCTGGAAAGCTTTCATTTGACTCGTCAATCTTACTTCTTTTCAATTGCATCAGCGGGTGCAGAAGCAAGTTCTACTTCCATAGGTGGTTGCAAAAAAGGATTTCTGTAAAAACATTTCAAATGTATCTCCTTTATTTATCAAAAGTCTAAGTGCAGATTCGGTGCAATGTTATCAAGCTCAATTATACATTTTAGTTTGAAATATATGTCCTATAAAGAGATAAGTTTCTATCATAAACACAAGATATCTTAAAGTATTCTTGGTTACAAACTAACTTTTGCCACAATTGACAATGTGGACTGCAATATTTTATATATTTAAAAAAAAAAAAATCCTAAAACATAAAAAGCTAGTACATGTAGTACCCCGCACAAAAATATATATTTCTTGAGTTTCTATAATTAAAGAAGATTCCCAATTAAGGCTTGCTTATCCTAACACTCGAAAGATATTTAAAAAAGATCCTCCTTGTTGCTTTCTATTTTTGGCAGAAAAAAGCCAAACGATGGTTATCAAACTGCACGATATTTAAATAACATATTGTCTTTACTCACCTGCAATCCACATACTGTACAAGACACATGTACGTAGGCATCGTTGGGATGGTCTCGATGTAAAATGGTGACAAAAGGTGGCGCCCTTCTCGTCTGTTACAGCAAAGCGCTATGTTGTATTGCTCAACACATGACCTGGATTCTAGGTAGGCTGGACTCAGAAATGTCAGGACCCTGAGAAAAAATATGTTATTAAAGCAGATGATCGATGGAAGATATAAAAGTCACACTGGTAATTTTGATCAAATATGCATGTCTAAACATACCGACTAAATAATGCAAAATGCTAAATGACTAGATGAATGATGTATATACATGTAAGTACATATACATACATATATATATATATACATATATATATATATATATATATATATATATATATATATATATATATATATATATATATATATATATATTATTTATATATATATATATATATATATATATATATATGTATATATATATATATATATATATATATATATATATATATATATATATATATATATATATATATATATATATATTGCCACTCACTTTGCACAGATGACCATGACTTTGAAGATGCCCTCCTGCCACGCCTCCTCCTCGTTGATTTCCTGCCTCTCAGCGAAGATCTTGATGTCTCCTCGCTCCTTCTCCAGCAACGCCTGGACCCCCTTTACCTTCTCCTCGTCACTTTCATGGTACGACAGGTACACGTCATACCTAAGCTCGAGGCTCTGAAAAGCATGTGAAAAGAACATGTTACAGTGAGGATTTTCAAAAATGTGTCAATTTCAAGTATATGATGATTCTGATGTTTCATTTCACCATTAAGGCTACTTTTGTCCAAAGCACAAAGACGGAACAGTTTTTGAAGATCATCTAAATCCTGTCATGTTGGTATTAATTGGATAGCATTTGCTGAGCACTCTCAGATGAGTACGCATTTGCTAGGGTTTCAGTCATTTATCAGCCTTTTGCATCATTTTGTAATGACGAAATTAGCCCTCAGCAGCATAAGTTTTAATTGAAAGATGGCATGCTTGTCTATAGTCACAAGAGATTGATGTTTTGGAATATGTTATCTTAATGTCAAATAAAAAAATGTAAATACTATTGTAATTGGAAATTTTGGAAAGGCAAAAATAAGACAATATTCTTAAAACCAGTAACATCAATCAGGGCAAGTAGAATGCCATGATTTAACTAGCAAAGGGTTTTGATGATATTAGCTTATGAACAGGTCCAAGATGATATACTAATCTATTTCAATAGAGGAAGTTTAATTTAGCTTCATGTACATCATGTATAATATTATGATATAATAATAATAATAATATTGTCATTTGATATTGATATTACATTATTATGTATAGGATTACTTTGATACTTAGCTGAATACCACTGCAAGACTAAAACATGACTACACAGGAAATAAAGCAATCACTCTATTTTACAACAAAATTAAGCCTAAAATTAAATACAGGCTTACTTAAAATCTGTATGATGAAAGGAGTTATGTATATTAATAATAGGAGGAGACCCCATCAATAATTCATATTCAACACTTCATTACACTAAAGCATTGATATCATGTTTGAGGAAAATGCACTTATTGCTAATATCATTATTATTATTATCATTATCATTATTATTATTATCATTATTATTATTATAATTAATATTTTTTATTATCATTATTATTATTATTATTATTATTATTATTATTATTATTATTATTATTATTATTATTATTATCATTATTATTATCATTATTATTATTATTATAATTATTATTATTATCATCATTATTATTATTATTATTATTATCATTATTATTATTACTATCATTATAATTATTATTACTATCATCATCATCATTATTATTATTATTATTATTATTATTATTACTATTATTATTACTATTATTATTATTATTATTATTATTATTATTATTATTATTATTATATTATTATCATTATTATTATCATTATCATTATTATTATCATTACCATTGTCATTATCAGTATTATTATCATTATTATCGTTATTATCATTATTAATATTCTTATTATTATCATCATTATTATTATTACTGTTATGATTATTCTTATATTACTATCACCATCATAATGGTAATCATTATTATTTCATCGTCATCTTCATTATTATCATTATCAGAGTTATTACTCATATCATATTATAATAAATATTATCATCATCTTTCTGATCATCATCATCATCACCATAATTCTTGTCATCATCATCATCACCATAATCGTTGTCATCATCATCATCATTGTCATCCTCATCATCATCCTCATATTTATCATCACTAATTATCGTTTGTATGCTTACCTTTGATTCCACTGCCATTTTCTCATAGTGCTCTTTCTTCTTAAGGAATAATTTGACACACTCGTCCCCTCTGGAAGCTTGAGAGCTGTGGTCAAGGAGGAGGGGGTTCGTTGAGTAGAGGACTATTTTGAGGTTGATCATCGGTAGACCTGCCTTGATCCAGTGGACTGCAGCATCTATCATGGCAGCCAGCATCACTGTGCGACTATATGCCTGCAATCAAATCAGTTATTGAGGGGTCTTCTTTCTTAAACCTGAGGTGAAATCTGACTCACATATGCCATCAAATATCCCTTAATTTCTTTAACCGGTCAGAGATGATATACTTTGATTACACTCTGATAAGTGCTATATTAGGTTAGTGTATATAACGTATTACCATTACCATATGCAGTGCAAATGTGGCCAGACAACCTTGAATATAAGCTTAATAATTAGAGTGTACACTGCATATACATAATTTATATATATAATTTATATATATATATATATATATATATATATATATATATATATATATATATATATATATATATATATATATATATACATGTATATATATATATATATATATATATATATATATATATATATATATATATATATATATATATATATATATATGTATATATATATATATATATATATATATATATATATATATATATATATATATATATATATATATATATATATATATATATATATATATATATACACACAAGATTCACAGTTATTACTTTAACATGTATCCATTTTAGCATATAGCAAAGGTATTTCTGGATTTGCATTATAAGCGACGGCATCTTTCTCCATCCTACCTGATCTCCAGTAGCTAGGAGAGGTGTTATGACACTATTCTCAGTATCGCCAAATGCTGGAACCAAGGCTCGAAACACGTCGCCCACCATGGTTGCCGGATGCTTCATATTCATGCCAAACTTTGTCTCGAAGCATAATAACCGCCTAAACAAAAATAAATGAAAGTATTAAATATAAATATAACAGTTATCATCATTACTTTTATAATTTATAAATGGTCTGCTTCATATGCATGCCAAACTTTGTCTAAAAGCATAATAACCTGACCTAAACTAAAATAAATGAAAGTAATAGAAATAAGACAATTATCACCATTTTAACTTTCATAAGTTAGTTCCTCAAAGCAATCTGTATACCTAAACAGAATATTGTCCTAAAGCAATTTCTCAAAAAGCTAATTTGTGGCCCTCATATGAACTTGGTTCTGGGCATTGATCATTTCATTATGATTTGCCAAATATGAAAACTTGATCCCTAATGAACAGCTCCATAGACTCACAAGAGGGGACCATCAACTGGCTGGTCAATTTGAAATACCAATTGTCAGGAGCTTTTACTTCCACAATCTGCCCTCGTTTTCCATCATTTTTGGTGTTTTTTTTTAGATAATGGACTCTGTTCAATGAAATATAAGTTTGATTTACTCTAGAATATTTAGAGGGTATCCATCAACCCATTAGGCCAAGAGAAGAATATTGTTTGTTTCCTGTAAAGGTCCAAACAAAATAGGGTAGGTAGGTCAGCAAAATTATTTTTATGCTTTATTTTTTTTGTCGAAAAATGTGTGTTTTATGCATGTTTTACGTTGATTTGGAGTTGGATGGGAGGAAAAAACTTTATGGTAGGGATTTTTTTTAAATCATAACTTGTTAGGGTAGGGTTACAGGAAACAAACAACTTTTTTTAGGCCTTAATGCCCCAGTACTTCATGAATGCTCTGATACTGATAGATAGGTTTCACAAAGGAAAAGTTCATATGAAAATATGGAAGATTCTTTTACACATAGAGCATTGGAAGCTATAGGGTTAAGGCCATGAAATGTGGGTTAATTTCTGCTGATGTGATGATAATCATAATCATAGGCCACATAATCATACTTGCTGCATCAAAACATACCAATTACATTCCAATTATATGCTGACCTATATATTGTTGCGGCAGACAAACATCCAAAATATTTTGATAATACATGTGCTGTTTTGAAGAAACCAATCTATATCAAATTGATAAAGCGGCATTTTTCTAATTGTCAATCAAAAACGTTCTTTTGAGTCATTGGCACTTACATGCTAAAATTGCGAATTGATCATTATAAGTAATGTATTATCCTTATAAAACTTCTAAAGCATGAATGGGTTAACTAGAGGCCATGGTGTTATTATCCAGACTGCAATCAGTCTCAGGGCTTACAATGAATCCTAAATTCTTGTCTGTCAGGATGATGTAATCATAACAAAACTAACCCTTGTAATGCTGAGGCTACTTTCGCCCAAAGCAGAAAAAATGCAAAAACTTTTGAAAAACATCTGAACCTTGTCATGTTGGTATTCATTAGATAGCTCTCACTGAGTACTCTCAGATGAGTACCCATGTTCCAGGGTTCTAGTCATTTTTTAAAGTTTTTTGCATCATTTTGTATTAGCCAAATTAGCCAGCAGCATCACTATGCTAATATAAAGAAAGTATTTGGAAGAGAACCGTGAGAATCCAGCCAATAAAATCATGCTTCAAATTAAGCCATCAAGTTATTCTGATAAGTATTACAGATCCTGAAGATATTTTCAGGGGGAACTCTTGCCAAGAATGTGTTAATTAAGCCTTGTCCTCTAATCACAAAAGTTAAATTTAAATCTATCCCATTGGAAAAGGAACAGAGGAAAATTCATGATTATGATGGCAGAAAAAATAGAAATATGATATCAGCAGAAAAAATAGAAATATAATATCAGCAGAAAAAATAGAAATATAATATCAGCAGAAAAAATAGAAATATAATATCAACAATACATAAATAACAATGCCTATGATTGTTTACCTGTAGGGCAGGTATGCTGCCAGTGGTTTGGACCACCAGCAGTGGAAGTATCTTCTCAGGTCCTCAGCCTTGTCTTTCGCTAGGTCCCTGACGCTCAGGTCCAGGTTATGTTTCAGGGCACCGATCAGCGAGGTCCTGGTTGCAGCATAGTCTCCTAAAAGGAAAATCATAATTACGAGATTTATTATATAAATCATCACTATTTCTTTGTAACGCATCTTGGTAAGGTCACTAACACTTTAAAGGTCCAGATTACTCAGGGCACCAATTAATGAAGTCCAATCAGTGAAGCAGCTAGTTTCAGCATAGTCCCCTTAAAACAAAATTATAATTAAAATATCAATTACATTATCAATATTTCTTTGCAAGGTCTCATGGTAAGATCTCTAACACTATAGGGTCTAGAGTTTTTCAAGGCATCAATTGATAATGTTGTGGTTGCAGCATATATATATATATATATATATATATATATATATATATATATATATATATATATATATATATATATATATATATATATATATATATATATATATATATATATATATATATATATATATATATATATATATATATATAGTCCCCTTAAATAAAGATGAATCATATTATTATCTCTATTTCATTGTACCGTAGGGTCTATTGCCAGGTCTCCAAAAACTCAAAGATTAAATTGTTATGTTTTAGGGCATCGATCAGAAAAGTCTTAGTTGCAGCATTAATACCCTAAAAAGATAGTTATAATTAAAAGATCATCATTTCATATTGGCAAAACAAGCCACCTGGAGAAGCATGAGGGTTGATAATTGCTTTTGCATAATATATATTGATGTCTCAAACCATGTCCCTAAAATCACACCCTTTAAAGTAGGAACACAGTCAAAAAGATGACTTTATTTTTTGCTAATACGGAGCCAAGTCTTGAACATTCTGGTCAACTAGGGTACCAATCAGTGAAGTGATATTTGCAGCATATAGTCCCTTGAAATAGAAATGTACTGGTATAAATCAAAAAGATGACTTTCATTATTGCTTTTGCAATGTACCGTATTCGCCTGATTAAGCGCACTGTCTTAAATAAGCGCACCCCCCAATTTTTCGTCGATTTTGGGGGACTAGCAAGCGCCAAAGATTGTCTCCTCGTGTTGAATTTCTACTGTTTTAGTAGAACGAGAAGGTATATAGCTGGCGGCCGTAACTGCCATCTATCGACCATTTCTTGTTGCGGTACGTAACACTGCAATCGGCACTCATTGGGGGGTGCGGTTATACGAATGTTTGACAAAACCCTTGCTACAGAAAAATTTCCCAACTTGCACCTGCACGGTGCGCTTAATCGGGCGAATACGGTATTGTCTCTTGTGAAATCCTCAAAGTTCAAGGATAAGGTACAAGAAGCAAAATCTAGGGACTAATATAGATTTCATCCAGTAAATATCTTCCCTTGCTGAATGTAGCTGAGACTTCCTTGGAATTCCTGGGAATTTCCAAGGAATACCCTAGGATTTCCTTGGTTTTACTAGATTCATTTGGTAATTTCATGTCAATTGTCAATTTCATGTCAATTGCGTGTCAATTCAAGGGAAATGACGTGCAGAGTGTGAGGGTCACAGACCTGGAATTTCTGATCAATACATTTACAGCCAGAGGGAATTATGGATATACAACATTCCTATAGCAATAGCACAGATTAGTAGAAATTCAATATTTAGTTCATTGACTGTGCAACTTAATATTAGAAGCAAGCTTTGTGATATATTCATGATATTTCCATAAGTATAGGAAGGTTATGAAAGCATTCTCTGAGAGATCAATACATAATGCAGACCCTTCCAACATATTTGAGGTATAAATATGCCATTTGGATATATCTATAGATTGCAGAGGCCTCAAACAGAGTGAAAAATCAGATTTAAGTACATATAGTTTTGGGCATGTACAATTTATCAGAGACAGATTTTTTTTCCTGATTTTCAGGGACAGATATTTTTCCGAACTTTTTGGAGACAGATAATCTCTTTTTTTGGAGGCGAGGAAAAAATAGTAAATATTAAGTTCTTGAAATAGTATTTTTTTTATATTGTACTACCTTTTAACCCTTCTAATACTGAGGCTGCTTTTGTCCAAAGCACAAGGAGGCAAAGATTTTTGAAAACCATCGAAACCCTGTCATGTTGGCATTCGTTGGATAGTTTTCAATGAGTACTCTCAGATGAGTACCCATATGCCAGGGTTTCGCTCATTTTTCAGCTTTTTTGCATCATTTTGTAATGGCCAAATTAGCCACCAGCAGCATAAGGGTTAAATGCATTCTCCAAAAGTGGATATTCTTTAGCTGCAATTCATGTTTCATTTGTCTTTTTTTAAGTATTCTAGTCATATTTACCCTTTTTGTATTCTATGAATTAGCAAAAGTCAGTTTTAAAAACTGACCACATCAAACAGGATATCAAATGGATATCTACCAGGATATCAAATGGTCGATGCCTAAAGTTCACAGTTTGACCTTTGCATTGCGGTAAATACGGAAGTGGAGGAATCTGATTGGACAATTCTCCGAGTTTGACATTAGAGCCATGGTAAGAACAATAAACAAAGTGTAAAAAGATAAAAGGTGTTCCAAACATAGTACAAGCCCTTTGGCCTAATTATGCCAATGACTATATATTTCTTTGTCCTACTGAGGCAATCATGTAGCTCTTAACCCATGACTTGCTAAATAAGTTTTTAGAAGGATATTTAACACATTTCTGGAAGAGATTCAGTTAAGCTTTAATATTATCAGATAATCCCCTGTATCATATGTCAAAATTAGCTAGGCCACTAATCTGAGCTTCATATCCTTTCACTAAAAAGTCAATTAGGTTATTCAAGTTTCCATCATAAAGATTAAAGTAACCATTAACATTTCGTTGTTAACACTTAAAGTTCTACACTAGTCTTCATCTTTTTACCATGTAATCCTCTGTATAATGTAACAAAATTAGCTATGCCATTATTTTTGGCTTCACATCCTTCCACTGAAGGATCAATTAGGTTTTTCAAATCCTGGCCTGGGTATGTGAGAAAGTTGCCAGTGACTTGGGGTGTGGTTTTTGCCGGGTACTCCGGCATCCTCCACTACTTACAACTGGCTAGTCACGAATTAGCCACAATATGACATAAATGTGACGAAAAACAAAAATTCCAAATTCCAAATTCAACCAGGTTACTAGAGGGTTAACCAGAGGGCTAGATACGTGGGAGCTGAAACAGGGAGCCAATTACCATACAATCTCATTAGGCCAAGTGTGCTGCGCAAAATGTAACGGTTGTTCAGCACCTGCAATGTAATAAGTGCTGCACTCAGGTCATTAAGGACCAGGCTGAAGAGAATGGAGCATGCCTAATGGCTGGAAGTAGGGAATATCAGTTGATCCACTGCTATGACCCATAACAAAGGATAAACAGTGTGATCTGATATTAGCGTCCTATCCATTTTATATATTTGTCTAAGCATGCATATATTACATGCCGAGTAATGGGCTAGTAGCTCCTCCCCCCCCCCCCCCCCCCCCTTTGTTTGTACCACCCTTCTTAATGGAGACTCACCATAAATGTTTTTTGGATAGGTGAAAAGGTATTCTGTGCAACTAAAGTTTAGTTCAAATTTTTGTGAATTTGGTATAGAATTAGTTACAGGTTATTTAATTTGCCACACTTTCAGCTATGTATTGTAGATATTTGGTACAAATATTTGACATATATAATGGCATATGCAGCCATTCGATGGATTTTATTGTTGTTGATGATTTTATGATATTGATGAAATTTTCAGTTCATAAAAGCCCATCATACCAATTTATCTAATTTTACGCTAAGGTATTTTGAGGGACTTTCATGAACATCCCGTAACTTTTGATTAACGTTCATGAACGAAATGTCTTGAATTTTACATGGACTGTTCATAAATGTACATGATTTATCATCAACTTTTCAAGGGGGAATTCCTGTCAGTTAAGACCTTGCACTATTGTGTTTATAGATTTTGCAATGCAGTATTGCATGATTTCAATCAATACTTTGACCCTAGCTCGGAGCAAGCAGGTGTTCTGACTGTTTCCATATTGATCGCACTTTACCCTTATGCTGCTGATGGCTTATATTTGCCAATACGGAATGATGCAAAAATGGCTAAAATTTATGAATTCAATTTTCTATTTGTATGTTTTAAAAAAGTGGTAGGTATTGTTTTCTAGGGTTTATACAAGAAAATATTGCTCCCCAATGAACTTTGTAGACATCAAGCAGGCTGTCTGCTTCTCATTCAAAACAAAATGGCCGCCAGGCTGTCTGCAGTTGCTTATAACTGAAATTGTGTTTTAAAAAGGTGAACAACTAAAAGTCTATGTTATAATAGTGATAGAGCCTGTACCAGACTGACTCTGTTGGGAAATACAGAGCTTCGGGTGTTGAATGGGCCAACTGATAGTAATCAGCAAGAGCTATCTAATGAATACCAACATGACAGGGTTAATTTAGATGGTTATCAAAAATCTTTGCATCTTGTAGCCTTAGCATTGGAAGGGTTAAAAGGTATTCAATAGATGTTTATATTTTCCCAAACATAGCTAAAAGAAATTTGTTTCTCTGAAGAAAAAACAATCCTTTTATCAATATATTTACTTATATTGACATTGGGTTTCATGTTATTTGCATATATACATCATTTGATACATGCATACAATACTTTGGTATAGCATACATTGATGCACTCTATACAGAAATAGGTCTGAATTATACTAGTAACACGTTCCTATCTAGAACCTGGGAGTAGTAGACAGGGAGTGGGCACTGTGCATGCATCATCAAATTTCGCTGCCTCCCACTATATGAGTCATAGATAACCTGTGTACCCCAGGATTGGCTACCTGCTGAGCCCATCTCCTTGGCAACCTATCTGACCTGGTTTCACAGGCCCTGGGTCAGACTGAAATTGCCACGAAACCAGTTGCGCATGCCTGGATTCCAGCCAACATCCTGCCAGCCTCTTTCTGAAACAAATCACGTGACCAATACTTCCCCAGGCTATACACCGCGTAACCCGAGGCGCACATACCCTAGGTACTAGCATGCTGTGCCTATGGGGTTGCGGATCAAGAGGATGTATTTCTCTGCTAGAACATTCTCTTTCTCTTGGTGTCACATTTGTATTACGAATTTAATTCATTCAATAAAATGATATTGGGAAATTATTTGAGGAGGGAATATCAAACCCAACAGGAACAACAATTTACACTTTCCATTTAATATTTGTTAAAATATTACTTTGTTATCAGGCCTCAACTCTAACCCAAAATGTTACTGGCCCGTAGGACTATTAAAACCTAGGATCTAGTGGTCCTGCAAAAGTATCATTGGTCCTACATATTTTTGTTCAACATAACAAGAAAAAACATTGCATATAATTCACCAAAACAGTTATTTCTATTTATTTGAGCTTCATATATTTCAAAAATATTTGGGGATATTCTTGAGGGGAAATTTGTTAACAAGAATGTCTCCAAATGATTATTGGCCCTGTAGGACCAGTCTTTTTTTACTGGCCCAAAGCTGTTTTTGGAATTTTTTACTGGCCTACGGCGAGGAGTACATTGTTAGCGTGGAGCCCTGGTTATCAATATATGTCCATAAGAACCAGACCATGTGTACACTACAGATTTGCATGGGTTGACTCAGCATTCAACTATTGTCCTGATCAATTTATTGAATAGCAACTATATATAGATACTAAACCTTGGTAAATAACACAAGAACAGATTCAAAATTCCAACAGATTGGTTTGATTTCAGCAGAGATATATATAGGTTAGTATGGTGGTCTCTGATTTCAGTAAATGTTATCCAGCAAATGGTAGTGGCATTCTAGTATGAACAGATTTTTTAAACGAGGCTCATTGTCTCATAAATTTATGCCCTCTGAAAAAATCTGATTTTAAAAATGATCAGATAAATAAGCTATACTTTGAAAATATCTATAAAGGGATTATTCAATCAAGTATTTTTCAAAATAAAGGTTTAATTATCAAGATGTTACATTATTCTATAATGCATCAAGTGTAGCCTCTAGATATTAATGGTATTAGCATCCCTCTTTTTCTTGGTAGGGCCAGGTAAGCATAACACATACACCCTCTTTAATTCAGCTGAGCCTAGAGATGGTTATTTGTTTTTGTTTGCCTCAGACTGTTTTCTTGTTGCTAGGCAACAGTGTGCTATGCGTGTATTGCGTTTCAGCAAGGAACAGAAAGGGCATCCAGACCACTACTGCTGCATGCAACATTATCATGTGACCATAATGGACTATCAATGCATCCCTTATTATTGATACAACTTGCTATGGCCTGATAATATTTGATAGAATATACAGTGTGAATGAGTGTTAGGCCAAGAAAAAAATATTGTTTGTTTCCTGTGGCGGTCCGAAAAAAAATAGGGTAGGTAGGTCGGTAAAAAGAAATATTTTTGCATTAATTCTTTTGGTCAAAAATGTGTGTTTTATGCATGTTTTAAGTTGATTTGGAGTTTTGAGGGCAAAAAAATACTTTAGGGTAGGGATTTTTTTGAATAAAAACTTGTTAGGGTAGGGTTAGAGGAAACAAACAACTTTTTTAGGCCTTAATATCTTTAAATGCAGTAATTGGTACCCTAACAGCTGCCTGTTCTTTCCTCTGAGTATCATATGTAGTTGAATCATTAATAGGCCTAGAAAAAAATATTGTTTGTTTCCTGTAACGGTCCTGGAAAAAATAGGGTAAAGGTAGGTCGGTAAAATTAATTTTTTTGTATCATATTTTTGTTCAAAAATGTGTTTTATACATGTTTTACGTTAATTGGGAGTTGGAAGGGCAGAAAAAAACTTAAGGGTAGGGATTTTTTTGATAAAAACTTGTTAGGGTAGGGTTACAGGGTCACAGGTTTTTAGGCCTTATCAGCATCACATTATAGGGTTAGCTGTGCTAGACTATTTTTGATAAGCTGTAAGGAGGGGCAAATAGGCTGGTCAGAGCGATTCTACCCTATAGTCCCCCTTCTAGCACTGCCATGCTAGTAGAAATGGGGGGAAATTACAGACAGTGAGTTGGCCATCAATAATATTCACTAATTAACTGAAAAATAGTTCCATTACTATATCCAAATTTCTATAACTGGAAGAAGACTGCTATGGTTCATTATCAACCACTCTGTTGTGATTCTCAATGCTGATTGGTCAATAGGTGTCAGATATGCAGTTGCTCACACTATGTACATTTAATATCGTACCTCTGAATTTAATACTAGTATCATCTCTTAGTGCACTGCCACAATCTCTTAGCTAGCAATGTGATGCATTTTTTTGTTTTTTCTTACAATGGAAGAGCAGCTGATAAATTTGTTACACCCTGTTAGAAAGTGTGGTACGTACAGCCTGCTATCCAACCTCATGCAGTCATCCATATCCAACCAGGTGGAGCATACCCTTCAGATGTGAATGGGTTAACACTTTGAATTTAATGTCATACCAACCTGCTATCGTTTTTTTCTTGATGGTATATCATACCCTATAAACTCGAAAATATACCTGATCAAATGATTGAAAAATACCATGAATGTTGATCACCAAATACGCAACCAGCAGAAGATCATTCAACAGCCTCGGCACTACTCCTGGTCCAGGTTTTGACGAAAAGAGGTGTGTTCTGCGCATGTGCGTGAGCAACTTCCTCTTTAATGTAAACAGATATGAGAGCCCTCATTCGTTTGTCTCCTAGTGACATCACACTGAGGCGAGATAATATGTGTGTCAGAGGCCTTCACAATAGGCTTATGATAATTGGTCTGTGGCCACCAATCCATGTTCTATTCATCTAAGAAAATACTCACCTTGAAATGCTGAGACCATGATGACATCCACCTTGTCCCTGGTAGAGAGCATGGTAATATCCCCAAACATGAGCTCGATGAAGCGAGGCCCATCCTCTGTTTGTATGGTGATAGAGGAGACAGTTTTCAACCCATCCTTTCTGGCAGCCATTTTTTCTGTAGTATAGTGTGGTGTTGGATGGTGACCTCCTACTTCATAGGAGCGAATATATGTACTGCTGGACCTAGTAGAGATGCTGTTGATATAAGGTTCGGAACCAGGATGTTGGGCGCATCATTCGCGACCTGAATAACAGAACATGATAAAGTAGAGTATTCAAGTGAATAAGGGATGGTTATAAATGGGCACAAATGTCGATCACCGGTTACGCAGCCAGCAGGTCCCACTTTACAGTCTGGACACAATTAACTCATATAGCACAGATTTTGACAAGAGCCACTCAAGAGGTGTGTTCTGCGCATGTGCGTGAGCAACTTACTCAGTCTATAACGTAAATGATACGGTAAAGCCCTCATTGGTCTTTGTCTCCTAGGGCGAGATTAGATGTGTCCAGGGCTTTGTAATGGGTCATATTGCAATTGGTCTGTGGCGGCCAATCCATGTGTCCATTCATCTAAGGTTTGGATAACAATCACAAGGACATCAGTTATACCCTATATATTGCTTGAGTAATCATGTACAACTATCAGAGATCAAAATTAGCACCTGCTTGTCTGTCTGCCACGGACATATAAATTACTTGAAAGCAAGCCATTGGGCAGTTACATGTATTGTAAATTGTCTATCATGGCCCATTAAATACTCCTGTTAATCAAAAAGGAAAACTTCCACATATGCTTT
Organism: Maea johnstoni; assembly: GCA_963942565.1. Taxonomy (NCBI): domain Eukaryota; kingdom Metazoa; phylum Annelida; class Polychaeta; order Spionida; family Magelonidae; genus Maea; species Maea johnstoni. The sequence goes on along the minus strand of OZ012684.1, from coordinate 45,158,888 downwards.
ACACTTTATACACGTTAATACTTTGAATTTTTTTCTTGACAGTCCAACAGACTGGCTGTTTCCAGATTCAGCAGGTCCCAGGGACGTAGCCTGATCAGGACCCGTCTTACCTGTCTTTTGGACAGGTAGTTTCCAGAAAAACTCCTATTTGGACAGGCAAAAATTTCTAAGGAGATTTTTCAATTTTGTCTTTTGGGGGGTAATAATCAAAATTTTCCTAACAAACCATCTTCTAAGACTTAACCAAAGTGTAAATTGCCCTTTTTGACACACTGCAGGCTATAAATTGTAGCTGGTTTAAGGATTTGAAGTAGATTAGTAGCTACATCTGGACGGGCAGAAATTTTGAAATTGCTGTTTTGGACAGGCTGTTTTGAAATCCTGGCTAAGACCATGGCAGGTCCTGCAACTTTTTTGCCAGCCTCGCCATGTAATGACCACTTATAGCTAGAATCCCAAGAAGAGGGTGTGAAGTACTTGAACCCATGCCAATTCCGGGACAGAAGGGCAATTATCAGGATGAGTCGATCCTTCTGAGGCATAAATTCACCAGCCTGTACTGATGGACTGATGGGAAAGTGTTATATGATTAGCCAACATGCCATTCAGACAGTTGTGTTCATAACAATACATATCATTGCAAATTTCATACAAAAAAGTTATTTTCGCGCAGGCAGGTAAAATCTGTCTAGGTAGAAGGAACCCTTGTGAATGGGCAGTAAAATAGCTCTAGGAGTTACTGTTGAGACACAACAAAAAATGCTATTTTCATCCAAAGCTGATGATTTTTGCAGATTTTATGTAGATGACAATTACCAGACAAAACAGTGGACTAATATACCTTATACTAGGCGAACCATTGTCATTGTACAATGTATTCATATGAATAGTATAATTTTATTAATTTGCACCTCTGTCTGTACTTATGTATTCCACTCCCATTTTGTCATGAAATCAAGAACAATTCACCATCAGCTTATATTATCCATGCAAATTTCATGTACCATAATATTTCATATCATTTTAATAAAACTGATAATAAAAACACTTTTTTCCCATGTTTTGGGCTGAAAATGAATCCCACACTTTTTTAAATTCTCAAAGATATGATTTTTATTGCATCTATAAGTACATGTGCGTCATTGTATTGTATTTCAACCACAGATAATCACATAATCCTCAAAGCATGTATAAGTTAGTTTAGATACAATAAAAAGGCAATATAAATGCTGATACCTTGTGACAGTATATAAAAAGAATCCCACACTTTACTAATAAGGGAAACCCCTTTTCAGACGGCCTGTATCCATGTGTTTACCTCATCTACACAAGCCTTTTATGGATGGGACTCTAGGTGCATCCTATGATAATGACTGACAGACATGCAATTCAACTGTGCAACCCTGACCCTTATCAGAAGATATGCCTCATGCATAAAACATCAGCACCGTCCTTTTTAAACAGCACACAAGAAGGTGTGTAATCTAGGAAGATGTGTTATATCTTGACTGCATAATTTTCTTCCATCATCTCTAGTGATGCAAATGTATGGCAAGCAAAAGTGGACAAAAAAGACATTTTTGAATATTCATGATAAATTTTGAATATTCATGAATGAATTACAAATATTCATATTTAATTCATTCATGAATATTCGAAATTCATTTTTAAATATTCATAATTATTTTTGAATATTCATAATTCAGTGTTGATTATGAATATTCAAAAAAGAATTATGAATATTCAAAAATAGGACCAAAATGGCCATTTGGCCTGGTCAGGTCAGTTCGGCCCAGCTGGCTTGGCTCAGTTGGCATGCTCTGCATGTTTTCGGCTCATTTGCCCAAGTTAACACTTGGTCAGGCTGGCACGTTTGGCCCTTTTTGGCAAGCTGGCCAATTTGGCCATGTTGGGCCCATTAGGCTCACTTGAGCGGTTTGGCCTGGTTGTATTGGCCTTAATAGTTGGTTGAATCTGTAGGCCAGACTGGCCAAACTTGACCAATTGGTGGATTAGTTTAATACCGTCATATTGAGTTTGGTGTTTTTCGGTCTCTCAATAGAGGTCACTGCAGTCAATAGGGTAGGTAGGTAGGTGGAAATCTTTTTTGGATTATTATTTTTAACAAAAAAGTATGTTTCATGTGTCTTTTTAGTTGATTGGGAGTTGGAAGTTGGAAGGGCGGAAAAAACTTTTGGGTAGGGATTTTGGGGATTAAAAACTTGTTAGGGTAGAGTTACAGGAAAGAAAACCTTATTTTGGCATGTCTATGATTAATGATAGTTGTGTTATGATTTATATTTTATATTTCCATATTTTCCTAGAGATGAAAAAGATGATTTTCCATGATGGTATCACAAAAATAGCTAGCATTTGAGACAATAGTCTAGGTAAAATGAGTTAACAATATGGATCTCTGATTCAGAATGGAAGAGGAAAAGTTTATGCATAATTCATAGCTCTACTCACTGCATTTATGCATCACTCTGTGCACTGAACAGGCAACTTCCTAATTGATATTTCAAAATGAGCATGCGAGATGGGCTAGGAAGCAAGACACGCATGCCAGACCTGCAAACCCTTTCAGGTAACCATGTTTATTGGTCTCTTAGCGCTAGGTTTCATGTAAACACAGAGTGCAGGTGCTTAGCATACACCCTCCAAGATTGACGCCTTTCGTAGAGTATTTCCCACAAAAGAAAATAAATCACATTCAGAAATCTGTAAATATACATTAAACCTCTATCATTTCGTACATGTCCCAGTTAATGAGAATAAAGAGGATGATGATACTTATCATTATACAGGATCATGCTCATGTTGATGAGCATGATTGATGATAATGATGATGGAAATCATAATGATGATGAAAAGAATGATGATGATGATGATGATGATGATAATGATGGTGATGATGAAAATAATAATACAATGAAATACTACTACTATTACTACTACTTATAATAATGATAATAATAATAATGATAATAATGATAATAATTATAATAATGATAATTATGATTATGATAATAATAATAATAATAATAATAATAATAATAATAATAATGATAATAATAATAATAATAATAATAATAATAATAATAATAATAATAATAATAATAATGATAATGGTAATGATAGTGATGATAATAATAATAATGATAATAATAATAATAATATTAAATGTAACAATATTTATAATAATAATAATAATAATAATAATAATAATAATAATAATAATAATAATAATAATGATAATAATAATAATAATAATAATAATGATAATAATAATAATGATTATAATAATAATTATATTGATACTAATACTAATACTAATAATAATAATATAATAATAATAATAATAATAATAATAATAATAATAATAATGATTGTAATAGTAATACTAATATTAATATTAATAATAATAATAATAATAATAATAATAATAATAATAATAATAATAATAATAATAATGATAATGATAACAATAAATAAATGATGGTAATAATGATAATATAATATTAATAATATAATAATAATAACTATAATAATAATAATAATAATAATAATAATAATAATAATAATAATAATATTAATAATAATAATAATATTGATAATATTAATGGTAATAATAATAATTATAACAATAATAATATTAATAATAATAATAATAATAATAATAATAATAATAATAATAATAATAATAATAATAATAATAATAATTTAAACAATTACGATCATGAGATATAATGACAATCTCGTGGACAGCGCAAGAGATGACGAGGCTGAAGAAACTAGTTGAATAATTGTAAATCACAGATCAATGAGAAATGATAACCTAAATAAATGTGTATGAGCACACAGCACATGTGATGTGCATACCGAAAACAGGACCTTAACACCTCATTTTGAAACTGCTCAAATATGAAAACATCCATGATGGTATATTATTATAAGAATAAATGAGGTGGTTCCATAAGTCTAATAAGTATTCTCTATTTTCTAAGGTGTGCAAGTTGGGCCTGTGACAAGAGAGAATAGGCTGGAGCATCAGTTAGTTACATCTTTAAATCTTGCATATTCTAAATGTATTTTCCATAGAAATGGTAAGAGAAAGAGATAATGAAAAATGGAAAATACATTGGAAAATCCGAGGAATTTATTAACTTTGTTGCTATATTGTTTGCCATTTAGATACTCCTGGATTTGGTTGACAAAGTATCTAATAGATTGCAACAGTGACACATAACAATGATACACAGTCTAATATATTAGAATAAAAAGTAACTGGTAGTGGCAGTGCAGAAAGATAAGTCATACATCACATGCTGTCATTGCAAAATCATATAACAAATAGTCATTTCTTTTAGTCTTGCCTATCCTGTGTCAGTGTATCCACTTCTGGAGAATACATCTCTAGTCAAAGGCAGTACAATACAAGTAAATATAATCATCAAAAACTTGATATTTACTATTTTCTCCATACCATCCACCACCACCCCTACCCCATCCCCAGATTATCAAATGAAATGGTTGATGCCTAAATTCATAACATAATTCATAAAGGACTGCCGTATCTAAGTACTTAGACTACTCACCATCCGTATAACGAAATATCAAGACTCTGGCAATCCTATATTCCTTAACAACCAGCTCTCAGTTAACGCCCATCTACAATATGTAATGCTGGTCCTTGACATAAAACCAAAATAGTGTGTTTCAGTCTGGCGACTCAATAAACTGAATGATGTTTGCATATAGCTAAGAGACGAGAAGCACTTCCTGCACAAGCTGCACATCCAACAACCCGTTCTGGATTTAGTTGTTGTTTGCCCTACCAAACATGTTTTTGGTTCACAAGTGTTTGGTTTTAAGTCAACATTGAGAAGATTATGATGACTTCAAGGTTTCGATGAGATATAATTGATAACCTTTCACAAGATAGTATGCATTCATGTGTAATTTCGTAGGTTTCTTAAGTTATCATCCATCCGAAAATGACTAAACCATAAATATGCTCTATTGAGGAAAACAAGGCTCGTGTATCGGATGCACTCGAATCTCAGCCTACAAGAGTACTCACACACAGTTTTAAGTTGAATGTAGCTTTAAACCTCGTTATCTTTCAAGTATATGTATATCAATATCATGAATGTAAAATTATTATGACTATGATTAACTCTGACGCATTTTGTCCACAAAATAATTTTCCAGTGAGATTATCCGGTCCATAGAAATGTCAGCCGATCACTAATCGAGCGCTTCACAACACTTAAACCCTCCCACTTAAACCTGCCCCTGCTTGCCAGTGATGTGCCCGTCATCGATGAGTCTGAACACGACGAAAGCGACTGGTGATTTCCTATATAAGATGGGGACGATGAGAGAGGTTTCAAAATATCCTTGGAAGCTGAGGAGAGCTGAGCTAAGAACATTACTACAAGAATTCCGATTTTATTTAGAAAAGCTGAAAAGGTAAGATTGGCCTTTAAATATGATTTCACTGGAAATATCTATTTCTTATAGGCCTAGCAGGCTAGCTACATGGGATCATGTTGCAGATTTTCAGGATTTGTTTACATTAGGATTAGGTGTTAAAAACAAAACACAAAATATAAAGTTAAGGAATATATATATATATATATATATATATATATATATATATATATATATATATATATATATATATATATATATATATATATATATATATATATTTATTTATATATATACTTATATATATATATATATATATATATATATATATATATATATATATATATATATATATATATATACAGATGTGACATATATGATAAAATTAATTTTGATGGTTTGATTATTATTGTATATGATAAAACTAATTTTGATGCTTTAAAAAAAATTCATGCTAAATACTTTCTTATTTCAGACTTGAACAAAAATGGCACCGCACAACAATGCATCAAGCCCAGCCGCTGGTCATGGTGGGCCTCTGGAAATTGCATTCTCATTTGACACCACGGGATCCATGGCTGGGTGTCTGGGTGAAGTCAGAGATCGACTTCAAGATATGATCAAGCGTCTTGCGATGGACATTCCAACTCTCCGTATTGCAATCTTTGCCCATGGCGACTACTGTGACAAGGATCGGAGCTACGTCACCAAATTTATCGACTTCTCCACGGATGGTGAAAAACTGTGTAAGTTTGTGAAGGGCGCTGGAGCGACACATGGTGGAGACTTTGAGGAGTGCTACGAGCTGGTCTTGAAGGAAGCGAGGGAGGAGCTTACTTGGAGCGCGGGATCGCAGCGCTCTCTGGTGGTGATCGGCGATGCTCCTCCACACGAACCTGGCTACCACCTCAATGTAGACAACATTGACTGGAGGGAAGAAACAGATAAACTCTACAAAGAACTGGTAAGTTATATCTTAGTGCTGTTCCTATTGAGATTTAATTATTTATTTGGAGTAGGAACCTGGTAGCATTCATAAAATGAATCAAACAACATTTCCCAAATATTCTGAAAAATATTAAATTCTTTCCACATTCTTATGGCTTAAAACAATTATTTCTGCATGGCATTACATTTTTCTTGAAAAGCTGTTGAATACTTGATATGGAAAATTAACAAACTGTTATCATAAAGCTTATTTCATTTATCTCAGCTTGTGTAAATACTGTTTTGCAACATATTGTTCACAAAATCCTGAAAAATTGACTACTTAAATGAAGACATTGAGTCAAAATTGATATTTGAAAAACAAAAGACAAAGGTAATTTGTGTTTGTGTGTATCTCCTGAGCTTGATGTTTGTATAAGAAAATCAGGGCGATTATGATTATTGCTGTAATGATTACCATAATGAATTAATGATTACGCATTGTGTTTTAGGGTGTCCGCATTTATGCTGTGCAGTGTGAGGCTAATGGCGCAGCTGATGAGTTTTACAAGGAGCTGGCAAAACGCTCTCACGGGAATCACCTTCATCTCAACCAGTTCTCCGACATCTTTGACCTGATGATGGCCATCTGTTATAAAGAGCAAGGTGTGGAGTACTTTGAAGTAAGTTATATGTTTTGTTTTAATTAATAGTTTAGTCATGTGGATAAACCTTATTAACCTTTCCAATGCTGATGCTACTTTCGTCCAAAGCACAAGGATGCAAAGATCATTGAAAAACACCTAAACCCTGTCGTGTTGGTACTAATTGGGGAGCTCTCTGTGAGTGCTCTCAGATGAGTACCTATGTGTCAGGATTTCATTCATTTTCCAGGATTTTCTCATCATTTTGTATTTGTCAAATTATCCACCTGTATCAAGTACACATTTGCACATGAAAAATTGGGCTCCTATATATATTGTTACCATAGCTCTTTTGGTGCTTGATACTTGATTGATAATGCTCATTATACTTAGAATTGGCGATCAGAGAACACATTCTTCGCCATAATTGCTGTAATATCAAATGAATATATGCAAGGCACACCTCATCTCTTTCTGCGGATTTTCCTTTGTCAATTCAGATATCAATGGTACCTCACTATTCCCTGATTTTGGACTAACCATCACCATTAACCCATTGACTCTATATTAACTTTCTATTTATCCTAACAGGCCTATGAGAATGAAGTGAATGACCGTGAGGGAGAGGCAGCTGGTCCTGGTCTGAGCAATCTTTTCGATGACCTAAGAGACCCCAAAAAAGATGGTTCCCCTTCTCTACCAGTGTCACTCCCCTTGGCACCCCCCAAGGCAGCAACACCAAGAAAGGCAGCCAAACGAAGCCATTCTACTGGTGCTGGAGAAAAGGCCAGCAAAAAGCACAAAGCTGAGGGCAGCATCAAGAATACTGGACATAAGGTATGATTTGATGACACTTACTTACTTATTGCAATGACATACCACTATACTTGGGAAACTACAGATTTAATTTTGTTTCATGTTTTCATCAGGTCATTTAAACATGTAATTGGGAATTATTAAGATTGGAAGCAAAATTTGTCTTAACTAACAAAATTGCTTTCTGGAGATGACAATTTGAAATTGAGGTTATAACTATCTCCTACACACTTTGGATAGGCGGATTAATGTACACATCTTACTAGTTACTACTACCTTTGTTTCGTTTTTAGATAAGTGTTTCAGTGCATGTAAATACCATTGAATACTTAGTAATCCATTTCTCATCTAAAAAGGGATTTAGCCTCAAGATATTTATGAAGTCTATATCAAAAAACAAATACTTCTATTTGAAGAAATCTGTGAATATTTACTTTGCTCCCATGTCCCGAATGTGAGTTGAGCATTTTTTTCATTTCAATTCCAGGATGAGGAGTCCTCGAATAAAAGACAGAGACAGGCCCGTGAAGATGTACTGGGAAATAGGGTGATAGGGCAGCACCACCTCAAGTGGTCAGACTGGGAACTAGCATTACTACCGGCGCCACCTGTGGGGAAGGAAAAAGAATGGCCGCCTCGTGCTTCCGGACCAGGTTTCCGAAAACGTCAACTCTTCAAGGGCGATTCAAGACAGGTTGCAGTTTACGAGATAGCAGTTCAGCGACGGGAAGGGTGCAAGAAATTTGTAGTGTTCTACACCACTACTGGCGGTTTTGCTTTGAAACGTCATACGTGGGAGACCTATCTCCTGAGAAATCGCCAAGTCAAAGCTGAAGTGAATCGCCTATTGGATGAAGGGTGGAGAGTACACGTAAGGCGGGCATGCTTGAATAAGGGACAGCGACCCAGTGAATTGAGGCGATCTCTGGATCGGCTGGGGAGGATCAATAAATCCCTCCTCAAGAAATATGACTATGCGTGGAGAAAGAATCAGCTTGGCCGAAGATCTCACCGACCCCTGATCAAATCAGGATGCATGATTTCAGATGGCAGTCTCTGAAAAGAAATTGACTAGAAACTGCAGGGTGTATGCGTTGCACACATGGTACATGTATATAAAAAGTATGACTGTAGGTTTCATTTATAATACTCATTCGACTTGATATAGATTAAACAGCATTGATTGTTGTAAGAAAAATGTAAATAATTAGTTCTTAAATGAAGCCTTGTGAGAGCTAGGTTCTGTAAATATGATTTTGTGTTTATAATTGTCATCTCTAATTTTATCATTTTCCATCAATCATTGGTATTGCAGCCGCTAGTCTTCATCAATGATATCATATGTACAGGTGTGGGTACAGGTATTTTATGAATTCCCTCTTCCCATTCAAAAGTTTTTGCCTAAAAATGAAACACTTTGTCAGAAAATAATCCCCTCCTTGCATGTAAGGATCCAGTATCGACACCTGACCGTTTATATAAATCCTCTATTACTGTTCATGCTATCAACTTGACCTTTCAACAAAGTTTGTGTTTGGTATGTGGTAATTAATATATAGAAGGAAGTAAATGTATTTTCTTCTCATTGTTTTGTGATGGGTATATTGTCATTTCAACGTATATTGTCATTTTAACTTGTATATGTATAAAAATTGTTATATAAAATATCACAGATATATATATGTCAGTTTTGAGTCTTCTTTTCTCCCCGTCTAAGGATGTCTACAAGGTTGAATTTCAATTCAGTTCAATTTTTATTTCCAACTTTTGGATTAATAAATGTCAATTACATTTTGGTGTATTAAGTATATAACTGAAAAGTGTCTGAAAGCATATTCTACTGATTTAGGGCAAACCCTCTTCTTTCAGAAATGTAAGTTCTCACAACTTCATTGCAATTAGAAATCCTTCATTACACCATATTTACCCCTGAGATTTCAGATCAGAATTGGAACCTTCCAAAGGTATCAACACAGATATTGCAATATCATTTTTATCTTTCAGTAAGGCCACTCCAATTTAATTACTTGTCTTACAAGCTTTTTTTGGAAAAAAAATCCTGTCGGACTCCAAAAAAAGAAAAAAAAGTCAACTTCGGTGTCTTAATATGGACGAAAGTGGTTTAGAAATTTTCTGTCGGAATTTTTTTTAAAAAGTGTTCTCAGCATTGAGAAGAAGTTTTATGAGTTGTCAAGTGTAAGTATCATTGTAATTCACAGAATAGTATTGATATGATCATGTTGAGAATAGGCTGTTAGAAACATCTCGCTACCTGTTCTAGTCGGCAGACTCTAAAATAAATTTTTAAAAACCACATTTTTCAACTTTCTTTTTATTTCAAAATGGCTCATTGTCTGCCTCCGGAGCTCGTAAGACAAGTAATTAAATTGGAATGGCCTAAAGCACATGTATAAATCCAAATCCTCCAGGTCAGTGCCACTATAGCACAACAGAAAAATAAAAACTATCTGCTTTCACCACACTGGCAGAACACCGGTCATGAAACACATGTTATGGGAACAAATATGGACCAATTCCATAGTATAACATAAAATTTGGCCTACATTAAATATGTCGGGTAGTTACATGTAAAATGGTGGACACATCAAAACTTTTGTTAAAGGCAAGTGTAATTCTATGTATCTATTTCAAAATACACAGGATGTAGGGGACATTCTTTTCATTGCAACCATCTCTCACCACTAACCAGGTTTGAATGACGGCCAGGGCATTTGAGAAAGTTGCCAGTGACTTGGAGTTAGGAGGTGGCTTTCAACTCCGGTTTCCTTCCACCACTTACAACTGGCTAGTCACTACATAGCCGCAATATGGCAGAAATAGAGATGAAAAGCAAAATTCCAACACTGATCATAATGGAAATGAATGGAATCAACAAGCATAGTATTGCTTGTAACCAAATAGAAATTAACATGTTAAGTGGGTTTGGAGAAATTCAAAGTCAATAAAAGATAATATATCAATTGGATGCATACATTTATCGAAATTAGGAATTCACTACCTCAAGATCTATTATTCTTCCACAACTCTCAGAAATTAATAAGTCCAGCAAACAATAATAAACAAGATTCGGTATGCCATAGGATAACTCAAATTCATTGTATGTCTATTTATATAATTTAATTGTGAGGAAGCAGGACCCATCTGCGTCTTAGAAAGGAATTTAAAAATGCCTCTCTGAAACAGCAATCACAAAATTTCGGCCTGTCCAGATTTTAGTTCAGCTATGTTAAATCATTATACCAAATACATAAAACTGTCAAAAAGAACCATCTACACTTCAGCCATCTCTTAGAAGGTAGTACAGTTCTTTATAGTTATTTTTGCTGTCTAAAGAGTTTTTCAGGAAATTGCCTGTCCAATAGTCTGGCTGAATGTATCCTGACTAGGTCCCTCTGAGCCATACATGTCTGTGATAGCGCTTAGCGGGAGGTAATTTGTAATTTGTCACCATTTAAATGAAAGGGGAATAACTTGAAATCAGTAAAACATGAAGCAATATAGAAAAGTGAAGTAATAAAATTGGTATCATAAATATGATACTAGTATATGATTTAATATACGTGTCCATGAAAATGTTTAAAAACATTCAATTAGTAAATATTAATGTTGTCTTACGTCTTGAGCTTGCATTAAAGTTGGTATTTCTTTGTAGTCTATGCTTCTGCAAAATACTGTTTTACAACTTATTCTGTCATAGTGATACATGTAAATATGACCTAAAAAACTCATTACCCTTACCAATGAATTCATCCTGTTTATTTGCAATTACTGTACATTATTGACCAAAATTTGTCAATGCAAGATATGCCTAATGGCTATATGGTACAACAACTATCTCCAAAATACAAAACAAAAGGTATCATAGTCATGACTACCTACCGATGCTAGTGGTTCTAATGTTCAGACTTCCTGATATATTTCTTTGTCATTATGACTGTCATAACCATAAAGAGAGGCTGGCCATTTTTCTCTTTATCTGCGGGGGTTTTACGTTTGTGTAAATGTATTTGATAAAGTGTAAGATTTTCTATGGAAAGAAATAGTTACAAATTTTCTTAAATTATTGTCATTATTGTTTTTGGACAGGCAAAATATCTATGAAGAATTTTCAATTTTGATTTTTCTGGGTTACTGGCCATATTCTTTCCTAACTAATCATCCTGCGGGTTATGGCTGATGTTTAAATTGCCCCTTTTAACAAAGAAGTCTATTAAATGTAATTGGTATAGGTATTTTAAGTAGCTACATCTGGACAAGCTGACATTTAAGAAATGCTGTTTTGGACAGGTATTTTTTTTAAATCCTGGCTAAGACCCTGGGGACAGCACACTATGATAAAAAATAATTAGGACTACATTAAGGAAAGTTCATGTTGCGTTTTGGGAAACCTGAAAATCTTACAAACTCAATTCCTCTTTGTACAGGTGAACTTGGATATGACGGACCACTGCACGACGGATTTTTGCATATGACGGACAATATGCTTGGTCCCACTCCAATGCATATCAAGTATTTGTCATATGTATATGACGGATTTTGCATATGACGGACCAATTTTCCTGGTCCCAATGAGTCCGTCATATCCAAGTTCACCTGTATAAATACGAACTGACATACATGTATTTTACCAGTAAAATATTAATAACACAAACAAATATATGCCAGTGAATAAAGTTTATTTAACAACCAATATTGAATGTACAATCTGTGACGTAAATTTACAATGAATATTTGTCAAGGAAATGTCCTTGCATGTTGACTGACCTTATAGATAATGATGAGCACATATACTCTAAATATTCTAAAAACTGGACAGAATTCATTATCACTATACAGACCTATTTCTTACCAGTTATACAAGCATAACTTGCAGGTATTTACAAGTGGTGAACTTAATGTAAACATATGAATGAAGGTAAGTTGACTATCAAATCCCTCTGTACAAGAAAACTATCTTGAAGTGTAACAAAATACCTTAACAATGTAGCAGGGTAATTGCCAAATAAATTAAAACTGTAACAAACAGAAATTTGTACAATGTTATTAAGTTACAAATGAATGAACAAATGTGGAATTCCTAAGAATTTTGATGAACGATTTATAGCGTTCACTTCAGATATCCATATTTACACCTTGACACTTTTCTAATGCAATGCAATGATTGGCTAGTTTCAAGATTACAGTTACATATTATAAATATATACATCATTATATACAAATGAATGAACAAAATGGAGTTCCTTGGAATTTTGACGAATGATTTATAATGTGTCATCAGAAATAAGTTGCTTTGTTTTTATTAGCTTTCTAAATTGTTTCCTGCCATATGAATTTTTCCTCCATGCATAATCGTACCTCCTGTTTAGTGTACAGTTGATACGCTTCAGACGATCACCAGTTAGCTTTGGCTCTTCTGGAATCTCTACGCATGCTCGCCTCACAAAAACACTCCAGCCCTTCCCAACGAGGGTTTTCACCTGAGCACGAAGCTTGGTTTCTCTAAGCAAATAATTATCCCATGAGATCCAGCCTCTCCCAAAGCCACTACAAGTGGTGCGGAAATACACAACAAACATCTTGCAGCCAGCTTGTCTCTGAACAGCTATCTCGTAGACGGCACATCTTGTGGTCTCACCGTTGAAGAGACTGCGTTTTCTGTAGCCAGGGCCATAGCTCATAGGAAACCACTGGTCCTCCTGACCACTGGGCACCTCAGGGCTGAGGGTATGTTGCCATTTTGACCAGTGCAGCTGGTGGCGGGCCGCTACCTTGTGGCCTAGTACATCTTCGCGGTGAATGCGTGGCTGCCTCTTTTTCACCTGCAAATCAACGATAGCAGGAATGAAAAATCTATTTCAAAATTAGATAAGTCATACAAAATATATTTTTCACCTGCAAATGCTGCAATATCAGAAAAGTTGAACCAAGGAAAACATGTTACTGATAGCAGCAGAAATTCAAATGTTTTGAAATCTAAACATCTCTTCAAATGTAGGGTCTTTATTTGTTATATGAAAAGTGTACACTTTTATCATATCAAAGTAAAAATATAAATAGTCACCAGTTAAGCATATGAACTTGTAAATGACACATAGAGGAAATTGCAATAAATATAGTTGCAAATGAAAAAGGGATGCATTGAAGACAATTCAGATAAAACATAATCGCATATGAACAGACCTTACATAAAATTAAGATGAAGATAGTTAGTTCCATATGAACAAGTGATACATAAAGAAAATTAACATATATATAGTCAGGTATTTCAGAAGCAACTGAAGCTAGAGAACCCTTCAAAAAGTGCTGTTTTAGTAAATGATTTTGTAAATAAATGTGGTAAAAAACATGCATTCAAATATTTGGAAGAGAGTTCTTGCTCAGTTTATATTTAACAATTCCCTTTCAATTATTTTCCGAAAGATACAAAATTAAAGAAAATATTTACATAATAATCTTGCTTTTTTTTTGGGGGGGGGGGGACTGCAAACATGACTGATGACTGTGTTGAGCACTTCACCAGGTGATTAAGATACCAATTAGTTGAGGACTTACCATTTTAGGTGTCTTTGATTGTTGCTTGGCTCCAGTGCTCCCAGTATAGTGGAACCTGAGCTTCTTGCGAGCAGATTCGGAAGGATCCTCATCATCCTCTTCCCTTTTTCGCTTTTCTTTCCTTGCTGGAAGAGCAGGAGGGACCATGGATGACACGACCACGGCAGCTGGTGTCTTCTCCCCCCGAGATGGCGCTGCGTCAGGGAGACTCGGCAAATCATCTGATGACGATGACCCTTCTGACGAGAGGTCAGAAATTGGGTCATCCTGGTCTCTCAAGGTTGAGAAAAGACCCTGAAGATCTTCCTTCATTGCACAGCCATCACGGGCCCTTATCTCATGTTCAAAGGCCTGAAGGTTGAAAACACAGATGAATATGATTAAATGGATACTGCAAAGACGTTTCGTTTACATATACTTAAGATTACAACAACTTAAGGCAATTGTTTCATAGATACAAACTATCTCATTAAGTTCTAGCTTAAACTAGCATTTTATCATTTTCAAGTAATAGATAAGGCCTATCCACATCATAAACTTTCTATTTTTCAAACATCATGTATGATAATAAGTATTTCATTGTGAAGTTTACATAACAAGTTGACAATAAATTAACTCTTATTAATCAAGGGAAATTATTTTTAGTCATTCTAGCAGTACAACAGACACAATTAGGTTGTGCTATTTCAGGATGATAATTAATTTTGATCCAAGAATTATACATAAAAATACACCTAAAATACCCACCTCAAAATACTCCACACCGTGCTCTTTATAACAGATTGCCATCATGAAATCAAAGATATTGGAGAATTTGTCCAGACGGAGATGTTTTCCATCTGTTCTTTTGGCGAGTTCCTCATAAAATGGTGTTGATTCCTTTTCGTTTCCACACTGCACTGCATATATACGCACACCCTGAAAATAATAAATATTCCATTACATACTGATAGTGGTAACCTATAGTTAATGGTCATTTACATGAAACTTCGTTCATTGTGATGTACTATGTTGGTTTATTGTGTTAGGTCTGATGTTATTAATATTTCAGAAAAGACTCAACTGATCAGTTCATGTACATTTCAAAATACATTCAGTATGAATCGGAATCATATTTCATATGATGATATTAGAAAAATAGTATATATCTTGGTTGGCGATAAAAGAGGAAATTTGCTTTGCTTTTTAACACAATCAACTTCAACTCACCATTTCAGAGAGTTTGTCTGTTTCCCGTCTCCAATCAATGTTCTCAGTGTTTAGATCATAGTCCACCTCGTGTGGAGTAGCATCTCCGATCACCACCAGGGAGCGCTGTGTGCCGGCACTCCAGCTCATCTCAGTTCTCGCCTTCCGCAGAGCCAGCTCATAACACTCCTCAAAATCCCCGCCCCCGGTACCACTGACATCTCTGACAAAATCACACAGCGCCTGTCCGTCAGTCGTCAGGTCCACTTGTTTGCTGACGTAAAAATGCTCCGCATCACAATAGTCGCCATGGGCAATGACACCGATCCTCAACATTGGGATGTCCGATGCCAGCCGTCTGATCATATCCTGCAGTCGATCCCGAACCTCATCGATACATTTACACATCGATCCCGTCGTGTCAAATGAGAAGACTATCTCGAGGGATCCATTACCAGCAGGAGGGGCCACTATTACTGATTCCACACCGGCCATGTTTTTAATCTGTAGGGTAAGAAAAGGCATCTCAGGTAAGATGTCATAATAATATCACATCAATGCTACATGCTGATATTTTGTTTGTACTGCTGCTGCTACTCCTTAAAAATTATAAATCGCCAACTGCTACTATTATTTCACTATTTGCAAGCTTGTATTTGAAACATCTTTTAAAAGTATCATAAACAAGTAACACAATAATTTTAGTAAATACTTAATAGCATACCGAAAGTCCTAGTCAACCAGGGATATTCTATTTAGTGAATAGATGTCAACTTTGAACTTACTTGTAGTTGTAGGTTTGTGTTAGTTGTCTTATCCTCTTTCCCACGAGAAATATTTATTTCTCTTCAGGTCAGCTATATGACAAGTACTGTTCTGTTCCCAAGATGACCACCGCGTTGACGAAGATTGGTCGCAATGTACTAGCTCCATCTTCCAAGCAGATATATATAGGGCTACCCTACTGCTCGCCTTCATGTTTAGACCCGCAGCTGAGCCGAGCTACTGCGGCAGGTAGACTCTAAATCGGCGTAGATTTCAGGAATGACGTCATGGAAACATGTGATCTTGGAATACCGTACATAGGGTTAGGGTCAGGGTTAGAAATCAGGTCCTAGGTTAGAGTTAGGGTTATCTAGCTCTGACCCGAGCTCCAACCCTAACCCTGGACCTAATTTCGGCGCCTAAGTCTAAGCCTAACCTTAGGTAGGGTATTACAAGTTCACAAGTTTCCATGACGTCATTTCTGATATTTGCTGGGATTTAGAGTCTTCCCAGCGGCAAGCACAAACATGCTGAACGACCTTCACCTTCAACTATAACTAGGTATGCAGCAGCGCATGCAGTTGTGAAGCGGCAGAATGGCAAATCACTGCGACATCATGAAAACGATCATTCAGAAACTGAAAGAAATTGACAGTGGACACCAAGTCTTGAAAACAATCCTATGAGTAGAAATTATATTTGTACTACTGTTTGATGACTTTCATTCTCGCTTCCAATCCAGAAAGCTTCAATTCAAGAGGTGAAATTTTGGATTGTAATATGTGTAATATGTTGGTAGGCCGGGGTTGGTCGGACACGCGACTTTGTGCGGAGACAGGGCGTCCGCTCCCGCAAGTCGTTTGGAGAAGAAATCTATCTCACTAAACTCTACAAATCAATGCATATTCATCTAAGCAATGACTAAGTAGTCTGTAATCAGAAATAGCCTGTTATCTTCCCTTATCATTTGGGGGGGGGGGGGGGAGCGCTCGCTAAATATATATATATATATATATATACATATATATATATATATATATATATATATATATATATATATATATATATATATATATATATATATATGTATGTATATATATATATATATATATATATATATATATATATATATATATATATATATAAATATATATATATATATATATATATATATATATATATATATATATATATATATATATATATATATATATATATATATATATATATATATATATATATATATATATATATATATATATATTTATATATATAAATTCATTTTCGAATTCACTCATACTTCAGCTGGATGCGTCTATAATTTAGAAATAATGCGCTAAATCACAAAGATATGGACCTTAAAAATTGAGTTGCGATTGACATTTATGTATGTATATATGTATGTATATATATATATATATATATATATATATATATATATATATATATATATATATATATATATACATATATATGTATATATATATATATATATATACATATATATGTATATATATATATATATATATATATATATATATATATGTATATTATATCTATCTATATATATATATATATATATATATATATATATATATATATATATATATATATATATATATAAATTCATTTTCGAATTCACTCATACTTCAGCTGGATGCGTCTATAATTTAGAAATAATGCGCAAATTAAGTCTAAATCATAAAGATATGGACCTTAAAAATTGAGTTGCGATTGATATTTCCCATTTATGATTATTTTCAAAATATTACTAATAAGAAAAATATGCCAAGTTCTTATGGTCATGGTTGTAAGGATGGAATTCACTTGTTGACCTGATGTCCGAATTCTGTTCTCTGCGTGTTATTCTGATTGAATGATCGAGTGTAAACTACACATCACTGCTTTACACATATGTTTTATCACCCAGTCACCGCAACCTTAGATATTCTTTTATTCGTCTAAGCCGCAACTTACACGTGTTTCAATTCCACGATATGGCGTAAAGAGGAATTTAATAGGGCATTTGGTTTGCGGGAACCACTGCAAAGGCTAAGAGAAGTTAAACCTAGAATGTCGATCAGTGTATATTGATCTAAGATTGAACGAGTCGTATCTGTGCGCACTACTAGTAGGGTAGTTTTCTAACCTGCCGCATCATCTTTCAAGGCGCTGCTGCATACATAACTATGGTTGTGGGTGAAGGTCGTACAAAAATAGATCACTCGTCATGTTAGCGCTTGCTGGTCTTGCCTTCACTGAGCAGGCCCAAGCTATGTGCCCGAACATGCAGGCAAGGATTATGATATCACTATATATATTGGGTAGTAAGATGGAAGTTGCACATTACTATAAACCTCCTCGGACAAAGCAGTGGTCCTGGGAACAGATTCATTTTTGGTATATTCAAGGAAGGATATACGAGAAAGGGTAGACAGGTAAGAATTGCTACGATGTCAAAGATATCAACAGTAGTTTATATATAAAATATCAATATACACTGCTTAATTATCTATCGATTCCTTCCTTCCTTCCCTCTATCCATAAGAATATATTCATATATATATATATATATATATATATATATATATATATATATATATATATATATATATATATATATATATATATATATATATATATATATACACATATATATATATATACATATATATATATATATATATATATATACATGTATATATATATATATATATGTGTGTGTGTGTGAGTGTCTGTGTGTGTGTATATATATATATATATATATATATATATATATATATATATATATATATATATATATATATATATATATATATATATATATATGTATATATATATATATATATATATATATATATATATATATAATGTCATTGATATTATTTGTTATTGATACGTTATCTTTATCTAATAATATATGTATTTTTCCTTTCTACAGGAAGACATGGCTGGTGTGGAATCAGTAATAATGGCCCCTCCTGCTGGTAATGGATCCCTCGAGATAGTCTTCTCATTTGACACGACCGGATCGATGTGTAAATGTATTGATGAGGTTCGGGATCGACTGCAGGATATGATCAGACGGCTGGCATCAGACATCCCGATGTTGAGGATCGGCGTCATCGCCCATGGCGACTATTGTGATGCGGAGCACTTCTACGTCAGCAAACAAGTGGACCTGACCACTGACGGACAGGCGCTGTGTGATTTTGTCAGAGATGTCAGTGGCACCGGGGGCGGGGATTTTGAGGAGTGTTATGAGCTGGCTCTGAGGAAGGCGAGAACTGAGATGAGCTGGAGTGCTGGCACGCAGCGCTCCCTGGTGGTGATCGGAGACGCTATTCCACATGAGGTGGACTATGATCTCAACACTGACAACATTGATTGGAGGCAGGAAACAGATCAGCTCTCTGAATTGGTGAGTTGATGTTGAGTGCTTTAAAAATAGAAATTAAGAAATATATTTTTTCCATCATTTAAGCAACTTTTCTCTGATTGATATTGATTTATCGTAAACAAATAAACATTTCTGTGGCATGAATTGTATTCGCATATACCGAAAGTCTTTTCAAATTTCTTAAATATATTACATGACTTATCTAAGAAAGTAAGAGAAGATTCTTGAAAGCTGGAAATCTAGGTGTAATCGAGATTATGTATTTTTGGAATTCCCACATTGAATAACATATTCTCTTCTTTCAGGGTGTGCGTATTTATGCTGTGCAGTGTGGAAATGAAAAAGAATCAACACCATTTTATGAAGAACTCGCCAAAAGAACGGATGGTAAACATCTCCATCTCGACAAATTCTCCAATATCTTTGATTTCATGATGGCAATCTGCTATAAAGAGCACGGTGTGGAGTATTTTGAGGTGAGTATTTCTGTTCATAAATTTTGATTTTTTAAATTTCTATTAAAATAGTTGTTTGTTCATTTTCCATTTTTATGTATAAAATTATTTGCATTAAAAGGAAATGGCCTGCAATAATGCGACAACTTTATTGTGTATCTAATATATTGTACCTCTAGAATAACTAAGATAAAATGACTTTAATAACCGTGACATAATATTTCCAAAAGGTATTTATATGAAAAATCTAATCTTAACTTGTATAGATACGAATTTAACCTCATCGTGTGTAACACTAATGGATGAGAATTATAGAAAACGTATTGTTCATCTTTCAGGAAATTTCCTCTATGTCAAACAAACCCCTTAAATCAGAAATTTATGATTTTGTTTTTAGGCCTATGAGAATGAGATCCGGGCTCGTGATGGCAATGCAATGAAGGGCGATCTCCAAGGGCTTTTTTCAACCCTGAGGGACGAAGTCGACTCCATTCCTGACCACCCATCCGAAGGGTCGTCATCAGCAGATGATTTGCCAAGTCTCGCTGACGCAGCGCCATCTAGCGGGGAGAGGACACCAGACGCCGTTGCCAGTTCTTCGAGAGTCCCACCTCGTCTCATACCCAAAAAGGCGAAGCGAAGAATCGAGGATCCCTCGCAACCTTGCACTGCTCGAAAGAGGCTCCGATTCAGTGATGCTGGGAGCACTGATACCAACCATGGATCAAAGAAGGTTAAAGATGTAAGTGCTCCACTATCTAGTAACGAAACTCATTTTCAATTTGACTTAGCTCTGTAGAAATGTCTAGGTTTTTTTCATTTGCTGGAATTCACCTGAGTTTGGTCTGTGAATTTTCCTCCACAGCTTCCGTTTCCATCATCACGAATTGCTGTCTCAACGTGATTTCGGCTTCGTCTTGGTGAAAGTAACAGTTTAGATTTCCCCACAGCCAATAGGTGGCAGAACCTATTCGTTCACAGTGAACTACAGTTCAAGCATCAGCAATTTTATACCGATTTTATATTTGCCCATATCTTTGCTAACTCTTTTGCCTTGCGCAGTTCATGTATAATACACTAAGCTATTTGAAATGTATAACACTATATTATTATATTTCGGGCATTATGAGACTTAAATATGATTTTCATTTCTTTATGATATTTTTGGTAATCTCTTCGAATTAATGAGCAACTATATTCTGTAGGGCATATCTAATTTTGAAATAGATTTTTATTCTGGCTGTTGTTTATTTGCAGGTGAAGAAGAAGCAGCCACGCACCCCCCGCGAAGATGTACTAGGCCACAAGGTAGCGGCGCGTCACCAGCTGCACTGGTCAAGATGGCAACATACCCTCAGCCCTGAGGTGCCCAGTGGTCAGGAGGACCGGTGGTTCCCTATGAGCTATGGACCTGGCTACAGAAAACGCAGTCTCTTCAACGGGGAGACCACGAGATGTGCCGTCTACGAGATCGCTGTTCAGAGACACTCTGGCTGCAAGATGTTTGTTGTGTATTTCCGCACCACTTGTAGTGGCTTCGGGAGAGGCTGGATCTCATGGGATAATTATTTGCTTAGAGAAACAAAGCTTCGTGCTCAGGTGAAGACCCTTGTTGGGAAGGGTTGGAGTGTTTTTGTGAGGCGAGCATGCGTAGAGATTCCAGACAAGCCAAATCTAACTGCTGATCGCCTGAAGCGTATCAATTGTACCCTAAACAGGAGGTATGATTATGCGTGGAGGAAAAATACATGCGGCAGGAAACATTTTAGAAAGCTAATAAAAACAAAGCAACTTATTTCTGATGACACGTTATAAATCATGTATCTAAATTCCAAGGAATTCCATTTTGTAAATTCATCTGTATATAGTAATAATGCATATATTTATATCATGTACCATTAATCTGGAAACCAATCACTCATTGTAGTTCATTCGAACCGTGTCAATGTGTAAATATGGATATTGGAAGTATGTTTTGACTATAAACTACAAACTACCGCAGAAGTGATAACAATGAACAGTATTTTACGGTGACATACTCTGTTTCCATAAAGAAGTAAAACTGTTTGAACTAATGTTTGCATCTTAAAGAGCGCGTGTGCTTGTAAATTATAGTAATTGTACAATACTGTTATCAATGGATTTAAAGCATTATCTGAATATATCGTTCAACTCAAAACGTGGGCATAGAGTAAGGCTAGGGGAAGCGGGCTTTCATTGGTTGAAATGTAAGTTTCATATCTATACGATCAAACGTCTGTACTAGTATCGATGTCCATCAGTTTTAGATTAGTGAAAGTATCTTTTGTTTATATTTCTGAGTACATGTATTATGTTTTTATATATGTGTTACTAGTTTTTACTAGTCCATTTTATCTTGTTGCGAGAGATATTGATTAATATATATATTATTTTAAGTGTGTTTATAGATTGTACCGTACTGTAACATTTACATAACTCATACTTGTTAATAAATGTCTATTTATTCACCTTACAAGACGTGTGTACTTTTCCGTCATATCGCCCGTATGTTTTTTATAAGAGTATTCGTGTGCCACTGTGCCCTATTATGTGTTATCTAGATACAATTAGTCTTCTGTGTGATATCTATGTAATTACCAAACGTGCTAAAATTCCCCAAACCACTTTTGTAAATATGTGCATTCTGTAAGCGGAACCGAATTTTGAATTCTATCATTAACTTTTCCTTCACATCTCCTACTTAAATCAAAGTAACGTTATTGCTGTAAATCATTTCCTTCTACTCGGGTTTTCCACGACCGTGGTTTCATTTGAGCATCCAACCAATACAAAGTATTGATTGGCCGAGAGTACTTCCAACGAGTAACACATAACGTAACCTTCTGGATTGTCATACGTGATGCAATGTGTAACAGTAGACATAGGGATCAATGCATGGCGATGTTTAAATGGAGTTCCCATCAAGGATTATGTAGGAGGGACCATCAAATTGCACCTATGCAGAGGGGAGATCAATATGTAAGAAACGATATCACATTCTCTGCTAATGTTTAGTCCGGATTTAGAATAAAATATTTCGATCTGTTAGGAAAAGGAGCTTCATAGATTGAATAATACTTAGATTGAATAACTTAACAAAGTCAACAATGGAATATATATGAGATACCTCTCCATTTTGTAACACCAATCTTAGCTTAGAGTGTAGTAAATTTAGATCAGATTCATCATCACGTGCTTGTCGGGGCGACCATATTCTGGGAAATTTCTTTATGAAAAATGACTCTACCACCCTGTCTCTTTGTACAGCCAATTGCTGCTCATGATTTTATCATTTACCTCTATGATACTAGCTATCATGCAAGTTGTTATGTTACTTTTGAAGAGAGATGGTGTGTAAAGCACTACAGTCTATGATGCACTGCTCAGAGAGGAGGGGACAGAAAGTGGGCAATGCCACTCACTGAGTCACAGCTGATAGCAATTGAAGGACATGGCTACTACCAGGGGCTGCTAGGGGCTGGGCAGGCTGGTGGCAATACGCAACTTTTTTCCCTCATCGGATCACTGAGAGAAAAAGGATGACAGCATCCTATTCTTGAAGTGTATTACTTTCATATAAGCTAATATGTATGTGAGCCTTTAGTTCCCCTTTAAGTCTTTACAACATCGCCACGCCGCAAATGCGCAGTATGCCCTGCCCAAATATCAATGACGTATTTATTGAAAATACCATTCCTTTAAATATCTAAAACACATACTACTAGTTGCTAAGTGACAGAGCAAGAAGCGTTCATTAGATATTCGCCATTTGATTGAACTTATGTTGTTTCCGGACAATAGATGTCGCCACCAGTCATTCAATTGCATCCTGTAGCTGAGAGAAAACTGAGCATGTCCCTAAGGAGTTAAGGTCGTGAGGTCATCAATCCTTCGCAACCTGTAAATATATCGTTCAGAATGCTACACGGAGCCAGAGGCAGTGATGGTCTATAATATCATAATATGACGGGATTTGTATGATCAGATTTAAACTAGCAAATTATCATCTTTCGCCTTTAAAGAAGTTTCGATGTCAACTAATAGTATGTTTGATGAAATAACTACCACTATCGTTGGTACATGTTCAGGCATTCAGCCGCGCACATAAAGTGCATGCTGCTAATATGTAATTATATATATATATATATATATATACATATATATATATATATATATATATATATATATATATATATATATATATATATATATATATATATATATATATATATATATATATTTATATACATAATATATATAATATCATACTACTCAAATTATGTTTTCATTTTTGGCATACATAAATATGGAATCGATTGTTAGTTTACTGAACTCCTAGAAGCTATTTCGGTTATATAATCCTAAAACACTGCTGTGAATAATGACTCGTGGATGCATTAGCTGTACGTTAGGCTGCCTGTACTTGACGTTTCGGGTCGTCCCTGTCGAACCCGTACGTGCTCGGCAAGGCTGCTGGCACGGTAACCTATCCATGAACTGTGGGGCCTAGGGCTCGTATAATCCCACCTCGGCAGGCAGGCATGCAGGCAGCCAGGCTAGGGAGCCGGAAAGGCTTTTTCAGCCTCCCGTTGGTTTTCCGTCAGGACTGCGCGCGGCTGTACGGTACCCGTTATAACAGGATCAACATTAAGTTTCCACGTCCGCAACAGAAAACGAGTGTGTTGTCCCAACCTTTAATAGATGAATAAAAGAATGGATATGTAGCAAGAGAGCAATTACTCTGTGCGCTATAGTAAAGGCCTGGCTATCCCAGGTACCTCGAATCTGGCCTCATTGTGACGTCACTATAGGAGACAAATGCCAGTGGGGGCTCTCTTATCGTTTACATTGCAGAGAAACTTGCACACCAACATGCGCAGAACACGACTTTTGAGTTATTCGCCACAGCCAGTCTGTTTAGGTTGACGCGCTGGTTTTATATCCACTTGTTTTTTTATTTATCTAAGGTTAAAACAGGAACAGAATTAAATTTCCACCTCCGTAATCGAAAATGAGTGTGTTGTCCGCAATGCTATTTATATTCACAGCGCAGTGATGCAATCCGTACACGCTCCATCTATCCGGTATTGAATACAATACCCTTTCCGTATGGATATGTGCATGCGCTATATAATCGATTACGGTACCAGACTTCGGGTTACGCTTGCATATTCAACACCCAACTGGATCAGGATTCATTGACTTACAAAAGCGTATACTATTTCTTCTCCTTGGAAAATTTTAACTAACAGCAGTCATTACGTATTGTCTCTGTTGAAAGACTCTGTTCTATATATTTCGTTGACCCTTAAGTCTCATGGTACTGGTGGCTTGTTCGGCTAATGCAAAACTATGGAAAATACCCTGAAAAAGTATTGAAACCCTGGCTTGTGGGTTCTTCGCTAGAACTTTCCAATGAATAACAACATGACAGGTTTTAGATGGTTTTCAAAAATATTTGCGTCCTTTTGCTTAGGATTTAAGTAGCCCCAGCATTTGCAGGGTTAAGGAACATCCGTCTCTTGGAAAAAAACGTACGTGCATTCTACACTATTAAAAGCACAAACATGCGCCTGCTATCATCATCTTTGAATGCAGCCTATTCTCGTCTCAGGAGCTGGAAAACACAATTGATAATTTTTGTGCTTGTGTATGTGGGGTTTTTTAGTCGGGAGTATAGCTAACAGGCTTTAGTGACAATATTGAAATGGACATTTTTCCTTGATGGGTTTTCCATAGTTAAGGAATTCCATTTAAACAGGGCGATTACCTTTTTGACAGTGTGAGCTTTAAGTAAGTCTTTTGGAGTTCCAAGACCACTCACGAAAGAATATGAAACTCATCTAAGTGTTATACCGAGACCATAAACATCGTAGATGAATAACATAAAACTCCCTATGAAATGCGATAACTATGTCTCGATTGTTGGCATCTCATTGGCTGAGAGTTGGCACTGGTCCCTATTCTCAGACATCCATCCCATCCATGTTAATTAATCCTTCCAATGCTGAGGCGACTTTCATCCAAAGCCCAATTAACCAACGATTTTTGAAAACCATTAAAACCCTATCATATCATGTTGGTATTCATTGGATAGCTCTTGCAGAGTACTCCCAGATGAGTACCCATGTGCCAGGGTTTCTATAATCTTTCAAGCTTTTTGCATCATTTTGTAATGGCCAAATTATGCCCCAGAAGCATAAGGGTTAATGTCACAGAAGGGATTGCGATTCTGTCAGCCTGTTCAAGTTGATCGGCTGGTTTCGTATTCATTTGTTTTATTCATCTAAGGTTAATGTCACAGTATGGATTGTGATTCTGTCAGGTGATGCTTCAACATAACTAGCGTCCATCAATTCCAATTGCTCGTCATCGCCATCACCATCACCCAGGAGTCGTCCAGCACATTACCGTTATGAGTGACGTTGTGACAGTCCTCTTGCCTAGTAGCAAAGGTAATTACCAGTGGTTGGTCACGATTGCGTAACACCAAGATCTCAGAGATCTCCTCTGCATGGTGACGCAAGAGGGAGTAATACCACTCTTTGTCATCTCCTAATAGAGGCCACTAATGGCACATGGGCTGCTGAAAATGAATCGAAAAAGGCAATATTACGCAAGGTCGCATCAAATGTAATGCGAAACGTAACAGTAGTTTATGAAGCTCACTAATGTGCCATTACTGCATATTTGAGCCATATAATCACGCCACCTTGTGGTATGGTTTCAGAGCAGTAGAGATCCTTTGTGTATTTCCATATCAGTGATTGAATTCTTGGGTGTAGGTTTTGTGCAAAGGGGTAATGATTTGTCCAAGGCAATATATATCCTAGTTCCAGTCCTATCTTACCTTATCTTTATCTCCAAATGAAAAGCAAGTATTTGAAATATAAATTTGAAAAAATAAATATTCACTTTGTTCTGTTTCGGCACTTTGTTTTGTTCCATTTGCCCCATAGACGCTGCCTGTGGAGATTGGCCTCAGACCCATCCATGGTACCTCGAAAGAATTGTGGTGAATTAAAATATCAATTATAAGCCTAATTCTTGTTAGGTACTTTGAATCATTCATGCCACTTTTTAAGTACGATTTATTTTATACATCCATAGACTCGATACTACATGTAGGATATTCATTATTAGTTTTAGCCATTTCGTTATGAGATGACGTGCATGTCAGTTATCTTGACAATTATGTTCATGTCCAACATAAAGTTGATCAGAGCGGGACCATTAAACAGTTTTATTTCCTTGGTTTGCGTCTCCATAGTCTTCGCATTAAGATGCTGAACTGATGTTTTCTATTAAGTCTCGATTTTGCTCGGGTCTCTAAGTTGTGCTCTATGTCTGAGGGTTAGCACCCTTGGCTGTCTGCTGAAACTAGTCATACCTTACAGATCTCACTGTGGGCCACTTGGTGAACAATTTCAGAACTAATTGTAAATCAGGATAGACTCTGTACCGAGTTGGTATAACTGTCATGTCACATATATAAAGAAGTAAACATATTACTTGGTTTAGGGTTAGGCTAAGCACACTACTATTTATGCCTACTAGGTAGGTAACTAGTTGATAGTTGGGGATCTGATCACCTCTGTCCGGTGAAGGGAATGCTTCTGCTTAAATTAATATATAAATAAAAATGCCTATATAAACCAATTCATAATCACACAATTCTGATGTTACAGAGCCTAAAATGTAATGGTAATGACACGTAACCTTAATCAAACATCCTGATAGCAAACCACATCCGTATGTAGATGTGTATAGTGACATAATACATGATAAAATAACACATTTAGGCCCAGTGATGGCTCATTACTCATTAAAAACAAGGGTCGTGTGAGTGAAGCTAGCCTAGGCACTGAGCTATACTGTGTGTTATCGTATCAATCAAAAATTAATGCTCACACCGAAACAAGGGCACGTGGCCTACAGTGGCCATTTAGTTCATACAATTGCCACAAGAGGGGTTGTACTTGCGGTGTTCCAAACCCTTAGATGAATGGAACTTGGATTCGTTGACACAGACCAATTACCATATGACCATATATGAAGCCCTGTGGCAAACCGAATCTCGCCGAATCAGTCTCAGTGTGACGTCACTAGGAGACAAAGACGAATGAGGACTCTCACATGTGTTTACATCATGGAGGAAGTTGCTCACGCACATTGGCAGAACACACCTCTTGAGCGGTTCTTGTCAATACCTGGGCTGCGAGTCGTGTACGGGCTGTTGAGCGAGATCTGATGGTTGCGTATCCGGTGATCGACTTACGTGCAGATACACACACAAGCATAACGAACGCAGTGCCATCTCTCTCTCTCTCTCTCTCTCTCTCTCTCTCTCTCTCTCTCTCTCTCTCTCTCTCTCTCTCTCTCTCTCTCTCTCTCTCTCTCTCTCTCTCTCTCAAATAATCGAACCGATAAATAGTCGGTCACTCGGTGCAACTAAGTAACTGATGTACCTGGCTTTTGCCTATCGCATTAGAAGATATAATTTTACCTGGGTATCCACTTATCATGGACAAACATAGTGTGTGATATGGTGACCATCTTGGCCAGGGAATTTCTTGTAGGAGTGCCTACATATAGATAAGATAGGAAACATACATACGTATAATTACACATCTCTTAGAAGATAAAAGTATGCACATCAAGGGAAAAGGGCACAAATAACATTATGGTTTTGAGCCTTTCAGGGAGATATAAACAGAGAGTCGAAGACACATTCGGCATCAAAGGAAATATCCAAATAGTCAGGAGAGGGATTGACTCATCGTATCATGGACTTGTAAACAGCTCATGTATAAAAAGAGTTAATACCAAAGCTTAACTTCTAGCATATAAGTAGTTTTTTTAGAAAGTTACCATTGCAAGGCGAACTTGCCATAAAAGGACGCTTTTTGCCAAAGCCCCCATACTTGATAAACTCGAGTAATGCAAGTCTGAAGGATTTCGTTGAGATTCTAGCAGCAATTCTGGAAGTTTTTTTTTATAATTTTATTGTTCCTTGTACATACATACATATATATATTTCGCATTGTACAGAAAAATTAGTCTATTCATATAATAAAGATAATAACATATGGCATGTAAATATTTTGTTGAAAGTCTATTCAGAGGATATAATATATAATAAGTATGGGACAAAACAAATAATCTCATTGCTTAGTATAACAAGTAACGTACAGTGTGTTTTAACAGTAATAACTTTAATATAGCTGTGCGTGTGAAAATGTTAATAGTAACGAAAATAATAATCTGTAAGTATCTTAAAACAAAAAAATCTCAATTTGACAAAGTCGTCCTTCAGGGGATAGGTACTAATACCATGCGATACCTATAGATGGCACCACCTGTTCTGGCTTGACAAATCATGGGGGGGGGGCGGTACCAGATCTAAGTATCTTCAGGGAAATCCTACTCTCAGAACGATATCTAAAACGTTTATAAAGTTTTAAAGGGTGTTTTGGCGCGCATCAGCGCTTATCTAACCAAATCTAAAATGCTTTAGTTAAATATTTAGTAACGGTGTACTTACTCAAGTACATGTATACCATTTGGTTTCTTTCGTGATTTGATTATGCTGTTTTAGAAAGTTTACCAATATTCTCATGAAAGAATCGTCACGCCCAGTTCCAATTGCTGTGCTTTGCCTACTTCTGCTATTGTTTGATAATATAAATTTCATGATTTTGTGCATTGTTAGTACAGTTAATGAAAATGCAACTTCACACGAGGTTACTTGAGCTACGGACCTGTACCTATGACTCATATGCTTAGGTATACACCTCTCTGCTTGAGTGTACCAGTGGTCGCTCTAGTGTTACATACAAAATAGTGCCACACACAAATCACCACATACGTTTCTGATACCATGCATTGCTGGTGTATTATCGATATATTGATATTGTGCTTCATTGCCACCTTCAGTCATTGCTTTCGAGCTGTCCAGTCAAAGATGGTACCATGTCGTAGCGGTAACGGTGATGGTTAAAGGCCTGTGGATGTGTAATATAACGCAGGATTATGTAACTAAGCATCTGTCGCTCCCCGTAATGCCTAAACACATAGGGTCTTACGCCACCCCTACCATAACCCTCTCAAAACACAGGAAACCTATCCGCCGAGCGCTGATCAAATTCGAAACATTACAATGAATGATAGCTAATCGGATAGGCCTTGAAGGCTTTGAGTAAGTGCAGTTAACTTGTCTGAGTCCTGGTTTAATAGACGGAATTAGAATGGCTGAGAATAAAATAACACTGTTTGTAAAAAGTATCTAGATTCAATCAACTGTGATTTCAACACTAGCACATTTATCAGGCTTCCTCTACCAATTACAACTGGCTAGACACGAAAAGGTGTCGAAAAACGAAATTCCAAATTCCAAATTCAGATACTTCTTTCAAGAGGATGCCTCGCAATCACGTGGAAGAATATAACGCGATAGAGAGAACTAAAAACTAAAAACCGTAAATTGTGTAGTTACAGTTGATGACTGTACGTGACGCAATACGCAAGTTTGCGAAAGACTTCTTTCAAGATTATACCTAGCAAACGTGGGGGAGAATGCAATGCGAAAGAGAAGAGACATCACTGAAGAGCTTATGATGTTGTGGTTATAGCAGAGACATACATTGTTGTTGTTGTTGTTGTTGTTGTAGTAGTAGTAGTAGTAGTAGTAGTAGTAGTAGTAGTAGTAGTAGTAGTAGTAGTAGTAGTTGTAGTAGTAGAAGTAGTAGTAGTAGTAGTAGTAGTAGTAGTAGTTGTAGTAGTAGTAGTAGTAGTAGTAGTAGTAGTAGTAGTAGTAGTAGTAGTGGAAATTGTAATTTTGAATTTCGTACATTTTCTAAGTTGTGGCTACCCATTTGTGACTGATTGAGGAAACCGGGTTACCCAGCGGAAACCACCGCCTAACCCCAAGTCAATTGTAACTTTCTAACTTGCCCCGGCCGGCCCCGGGCCGGGATTCGAACTCTGGCAGTGGTGAGCGACAGCTAGCTGGCGGTGGCCATGCACCTAGTAGTAGTAGTAGTAGTAGTAGTAGTAGTAGTAGTAGTAGTAGTAGTAGTAGTAGTAGTAGTAGTAGTAGTAGTAATAGTAGTAGTAGTAGTAGTAGTAGTAGTAGTAGTAGTAGTAGTAGTGGCATTAACATTTCTTTCTCTCTGGTGAGGATGGGGATTCGGTCCGAGCGCCAAGTACAGGAACAAAATAGCATGGAAGGCAGGTAGCGGTTGTACCAGTATTCCCTCCCGCCCTCCAGAGTCTCATCCAATTTTCTGCCACACCTGCGCGGGCGGTTTGGGCAATTATTGTTGTGGTCATAGGGGTGCCCATTGCCACATTACGTCAAGCCATGCTTATCCGAAAATAAAACAAACGCCTTACATAAGCTTACCCAAGTGGTAAGCTTACGTAAGAGCGTTCTCGTTAATTGGGATACAGGAGTGGTATGCTTTACTCTTAGTTGCTATCCGAATGGCCGATGACGTAGTACCATCTCCCGGTACTGACTTTTAGCTGGTACTTACAACGGACTGTGAGTGGGGAGGGGCCCGGCGTAATCATCACACGTGTGTAATAGGGAGTCACCCGGCGTTATTATAGTGAAACTCGTGTTAGTCTGATGTAAGATCCACACACACCACACACGTCAAGAGTACGCTTTGGAAAAACCTCCTTTATGACTTGCTGCGAGTACCAATTAAACCATCAATGCTTTTGACTGTGTGTCGAATCGCCATCTGGCGTCATGTGTTCATCCGCAGATACATCCCTAGGTCATCATCATTCATGTTTCCCAAACTTATTCGTCTTTTTCATCGTCTTTTTCATCATCATCATCATGATTTCTTCTTCTTCTTCTTCTTCTTCTTCTTCTTGTATGACCCTTTAAGAGTCACTACTACTACTACTACTACTACTACTACTACTACTACTACTACTACTACTACTACTACTACTACTACTACTACTACTACGGCGGCGGCATGTGAGAAAGTTGCCAGTGACTTGTTGTTGTCAACAACACTAACACTCACACCATTAGTCCATCAATGCTGAGGGTCCTTCCAGAAAGCGTCGTCAGAATCTGTGATACTACCATGCTTAAGCCCGAAAGATATCATCAAATCGCCAGACTGCCTTTAATGGCCACCAAAATCAACCCGACAGTTTTGATGAAAATGTTCAGGCTAGAGCATCATTGGCAAACTATTTGAAGGAGAAATATTCATCAGAACATTACCAACAACTCTCATTAAATATTTTGTAAAATCATTCTCAATTCAAAAGTTATCGTCAGAAGTATCTTAGATCCAGACGGCAATTCCTAGAGGAACTCAAGTATTAATTGGTACCTAATGTGTTAAAGGAATATCTAGCACAGAAAACTTAATGGGTTAAAGGAATATCTAGCACAGAACCAGGCGTAGAACCCGGGGGTATGTAGGAGGTGGTGTTTTCTCTTGAATCGTGTAGAGCATAATCTGTTCCTGTGTGTGTTCTCGCAACCCTCCGGCCTTATCAAAAACCCGTTCTTACGACACGTTATCCAATCTCCCCTAAACATTACCTAACTCGATAAGAGCATAGCAGTTGGTCGTCTACCCGCCCAAGTCCAGGACATTCACCTTGCTAACACACACACACACACACGCACACACACATATATATATATATATATATATATATATATATATATATATATATATATAATATATATATATATATATATATATATATATATATATATATATATATATATATATATATATATATATATAAATATATATATATATATATACATACATACATACATACATACATACATACATACATACATACATACACACATTTTCTTCCTATGGCCTCGGAGCAATGTTGTGTGTTGTCAACTGAACCCATCGAATATTAAGGCTACTTTTGTCCAACGTACAAGGATGCAAAGATTTTTGAAAAACATCTAAACCCTGTCATGTTGGTATTCATTACATCTCTCGCTGAGTACTCCCAGATGAGTATCCATTTGCCAGGGTTTCAATCATTTTTTATGGGTTTTTTGCATCATTTTGTATCGGCCAAATAGGCCGACCACCAGCAAATGGTTTAAAGTTTAGAAAGTCATCTACCCTAAATCCATCACCAGGTTGTTTCTTGTGGATCCATATACAGCATATCTACCATACAATTACCATGTAGTAACTAACTGCATTATCTCTGGCCGTGCTTACGATGTTCACTCCGACCTGCACCAATTGTGACTTGTATTGCGTAGAAGATATTTTCCAAATTGTATCACAGTGTCCGTTTTTTAATGAAGAGAGGATTATGATGTATGAAGATATTTTCAATAACTGCCCAAATGCTGAGAAGACATTTAACGAAGAGAGTGCAAATATTATATACTATCTGTTGGGCATGAAAATATCATCGTTGGAAGATGAAGAAATGCTAAGGCTCTGGTGTATTTCTGGGAACGCAATTTCCAAGATGTATAGGAGAGCCATAGCAAGCAGAACTGGAGTGGGGTAAGGAAGTACGCGGTTTTTCTTTGCTCTAGTCCCTTATGGACATGAGTGTCTCCATGATAAATTCTGAGTAAGCTTGAATGTGGATATCCAATTATGTACTGCAATTGTAATCCCTTAACGAAGCAGGACTGTATATCCTTAACCATCTAAATTGTGCGTGTGTGTATCGATGTTTTGTAGAGAAAATAAGTGATGTATATTTTATATCGTTGCTATAGTCAATAAATACTTATACTTATACTTATAATTATACTCCACCAGCGTCTCCGTTGCCAAGTTGATTGTTGTTGTTCGTATTTTTCATAGACTGTTTCGTAGAAATCCTCATACACGATATTTACATTACGTACAGCAACGCTCCCTTAACCTCTTAGCCGCGTTGTTTGTTTCCAGCTTACGTATAAATAGCCATGATTATTTACTCTTGTAAACAGAGTGACAGGATAGTTCTATCTATTAAGTAGAGCAATGCATTAAGTGTAACTGTTTTCAGTGTGTGCATAGAACAGACTTAGATATACAAACTTGGATTCATAAGTTATAAAAGTATTTGTAAGTTATAAAAGCATGTCACGTACAATATGAGGTATTTGTATTTATATACTAGTCATAGTCAATATATATATATATATATATATATATATATATATATATATATATATATATATATATATATATATATATATATATATATATATATATATATATATATATATATATATATATATATATATATATATATATATATATATATATATATATATATATATATATATATATATATATATATATATATATATATATATATATATACACTATTGTCGGCCAAAATAGTTTTATCATTAGGATACTAGTATACACGCCAAATCATAGTAAAAATCCTAGTAAACCAATATGATCTAGTGCATTCTAGGAACGTTATCAAACAAATTTCCTTGTATTTGGGTGTGCAACCAAGGGTATATGTACTGAACATATCCTTCTATGCTATGAGCTGTATGGGGTATACATGTAACATGCACTACTCATATTTACCAAAGGTCAGAAAGAAGAAAATACACGCACTAAATAATTTTGAACAAATATACAGCGATTAAGTCACACATCCTATACGAAGGTATCTATCAGCGAACACGGTCATCTTTATGACTCGAAAGGAGAGAATTTTGATTATATTTACTTTTTCTGTTGTATCCAGGCTAAATTGTTGTGGAGGAATGCATAGAACCCACCGCTAATCCATAGTCACTGATAACTGCCTCACATGCCCCTATCAGTATTCGAGCCCAAGCAGAGTTAAAGGACAGCGATATGCCAGTGGCAACGCCTTAGACCACTAGGCTATCGGAAAGGTCCCTTTGAGATGGGAACACCCGTGCACCTACATAAATGTCACCACAAGGACAGGTGTTTGAATCTCGTAGGTTCTTCACAATCGATGGCATCTCGAAGGCGACGTATTTACTCGAAATTGATTTTTAAAGAAATCATGTATAAATATAAAAAAACTAATCCTAGATTTAAAAGAATACATTCGGACAGGTCCCAATGTAACTGAACGTTTTAAAAACACTCGAATTAAAAAATTGACCTGCGAAACAGCTCTCCATATTTGCTACATGAAGGTAGTTGACTTTCAAAAATACCCATGTAATCATACTTCACAAACTCTCTTAACATCTTAAAACGTCGCATTCCTTTGTACGTTTTAAACCTATAGAATCAATTCTAAGTGAGCTCTGGTTAGTTAAGTCTCGGCTTGGTTATGTAAGTACTTCCCACTGTGGCTGCTCGGTATTTGCGTTTTTCTGAGAATTCTAGTTTCTGCCACTCCCACAATTACGTCATAGAAACCTCAGTCACGAGACTCTGCATGAGACTCTGCATGCATACCTAAAGAGACTTTGCCACCTTCTGTAAAGGCATTCTCTCTGCTTTGTTATCGCGATAGCAAGACTTAGTGGTTGTGACAATGGCTATTGTTTCATCGAGACAGCATGTGATGCGGCAATCAACAACCACACCTTATCACTGACAAACGTGGTTCTCCTTACAGTCCCTGTGTATTACAACGACTTACCATACATAGTAATACGATGGGGCAGTGTGGAATCTTATAAAATACTCTTGCAGTATTTTATGAGAAATATAACAAAACAATGCTGGTTTCTGATTGGTCCAAACCGCCTAGTTGTGTGGAAAAAGGTCGTTGTAGATATAGAGGTGGATATATTAATAAGGTG